>PTEX01000183.1:521286-698995 GCA_003342815.1 Eudromia elegans
CGCCGCCCCCCGCCGGCCCTGCCGCCCCACTCGCCCGCCCCCGGCCGCGCAGGATGGGGGCGGCGCTGGTGCGGCGCGGGGGCTGCCTGCTGCTCTGGCTGGCCCTGCTGCTGGGCTGCTGGGCCGAGCTGGGCAGCGGGCTCGAGTTCCCGGGCGCCGAGGGCCAGTGGACCCGCTTCCCCAAGTGGAACGCGTGCTGCGAGAGCGAGATGAGCTTCAACATGAAGACGCGCAGCTCCAGCGGGCTGGTGCTCTACTTCGACGACGAGGGCTTCTGCGACTTCCTCGAGCTCATCCTCACGCAGGGCGGGCGGCTGCAGCTCAGCTTCTCCATCTTCTGCGCCGAGCCGGCCACGCTGCTCTCCGACACGCCGGTCAACGACAACCGCTGGCATGCCGTGGTCATCCGGCGCCACTTCAAGAACACAACGCTGATCATCGACCGCGCCGAGGCCAAGTGGGTGGAGGTGAAGTCCAAGCGGCGGGACATGACGGTGTTCAGCGGGCTCTTCCTGGGCGGGCTGCCGCCGGAGCTGCGGGCGGCCACCCTCAAGCTGACGCTGAGCTCCGTGAAGGACCGCGAGCCCTTCAAGGGCTGGATAACGGACGTCAGGGTCAACTACACGCAGGCGTCGCCCGTGGAGAGCCAGGAGGTGCGGCTGGACGACGAGCAGAGCCGCCTGTGCGCCGGCGACGACGTCTGCCTCAACGGGGGCGTCTGCTCGGTGCTCAACGACGAGGCCGTCTGCGACTGCTCCCAGACGGGCTTCCGCGGCAAGGACTGCAGCGAAGGTAAGGCGCCCCCTCCGCCGAGCCGGGTCCTCCGCCGCTCCTGGGCTGCCCAGGAGGAGGAGCAGGAGCAGGAGCAGGAGGAGGAGCAGAGCGATGCTGGGGGCAGCCTTGGTGGGTGGTGATGCTCCGTGCTGACTGCCGTGGGCTCAGGGTCCCCTGAGCCCGGCCAGTGTGTTGATGCGCGGAGAGGAGACGGATGATTTATCTGCGAGTCGCCTGGGAGGGGGAGATGAGGAGAGGCGGAGACCGAGGGTTTCACCGAGCGGGGCCGCCGCCGCGTGCGGCCGTTCACAGGGCCTGTGGCGCGGGCAGGCCGAGCCCAGGGCAGGCATGGGCTCCCTGCGAGCGGCTGCCCCGAGCCGGGCGAGCCTGGAGAAACCCTGCCCTCTCAGTGGGAATCCCGCCCGCCGGTAAACGCGGTGTCGCTGGGGAGCGTGCCGCGGCTGCTCGAGTGTAGGGGAGCGCCCGTGGCGCCTGCCCAGCACGGGCGCTAGAGGAGTTGGAGTGCAGGAAGGCAAAACACGGCCCCAGAGTTACAATCTCCACGTCCCAGAGCCAAGAGCTAGGACCTGAGTGTAAATGCCGAGGTGTAAATACAGGCAAAGAAAGGTGGTATGTGAGCCCAGTGAACGTCCGCACTGAGTGGCTGCATGGTATTTATGGCTGAATAATTTGCCTTTCTCATTTCTATAAAATTTTGCTCACTGTAAAAAAGAAAGCATCGTTTGTGACTGTGCCTTATTACGTAACACCTGCTGTCCTTAGTGTCAGTACTCCAACACTGCCGTCATTCTGCATCCTGTTTACTTTTTCAGCTGTTTATCTTACATCTGCCATTTGTTCCAAAAATCCCAGGTGTTTTTACATTTTTAAATATATTTTCAATAACGAGAGCGCAAAGGTAACTTTGGAAAATGATAAACTTACCCCTTTACTAGCACATATATGTCTACATATGTAGTGGGTATAGGCACACATATAAATATGATCCAATTTGGCACTTACAAGAATGTGACATTCAAAATAATATTTAGAATCGTCCAAATTAAGGTAAAATCTTGGCTTCACTCTAGCACTGTCAGTTTTACAATTGACATCAGTGTGATCAAGATTCAATCCCCACATGTCTTTTGCCCATGAAGAAGCCTTATAAAATAATAGCAAGACATATAATTTTAGCATACCTGCTCTACAAAGGATCATGAAATATTCAGATTCTGATTTCATTAGCAAGAGAAGGCAACATTGCCACTGATTGCAGTGTGAATGGAGTGAGGCCTACAGGTCATATTTGTTGAGGGAGAAAAGGTAATAACTGAAAGATCAGTTTTGACGAAGAGATTAGTAGCTAATGCAAAGATATTGAGCTAGTTTGAAAAATAATGATTCAATCTTCGAAGAAACAGAAAAGGTAAAAGGACAGGTAAAACTATTATGTCTGCCAAGAAATAAACCTTGGCTGTTGATATTTAATTCTTTGTAGTAAAACCTAACATTGTGCTGTTAGGTTTTGATCTTCTGTTCTCAGAAGTAATAAATCTCCCTGTAATTTCAGAGGGAGTTTTCCATTCCTGAAAAATGGAGGATCAGGGTCTTGGAGAGCAGTGAATGAGATGGGGAGGTCTACGACATTTTGGGTCTTCTCCTTGTTTTGCTTTTTGACTAGAAATGGTTGACTAGAAATTTTAATGTCAAATTATATCTCACTTTCCCCTGCTTTGGCAAAAATAGTCATTGTATTTACTTGGAGGAGGGTTTTTTTTTTTTTTTTTGCTGTTGTTTGAATTTGGCCCTTTTTTGAACCTTCTGCATCTCTACAGTTTGACAGAGCACATAGTTGAATAATTTAATGAGGATATTAGAAAGTAATAAGAAAATTTCTAAAATTTTCTATCTTTACATGCACATTTAAGAGATTATAAATAGCTCATAAAGAGTCATTATTTTAAGCTTTAAGATGAGATTTATTTTATTTGCATTTATTTTATTTTATGGAAAGTTTTTTTTTTTTTTTTTTGAATTTGCACCTTTGAATATTTCTCTATTTTTTTCCTGAAAAAAAATTTCTTATAATAATAAAATTTCACCTAGTGCAACTTTGAAAACTCCATAGCAATATAAGTTGTTCCCAGTAGGCTTAAATCTCCCTCTACTTGTCTAAATCAGGAGTGGCTTTATTTATGCTATTGGAATTACACTACTGTAGAAAAAAATGTTATCTGAGAATCAACATCAGATTTATGACATTCAGTCACGCTGTTGGTTTGAGTAGGTTCTACACTCTAGTGGGAACTTTGGTGTGAATTGCAAAAAAAGGACAGGAGTTTTGCTTTTGTATCCAAGGTATGCAGCCTATAGCATAGAAAATCATGATCCCTGCAGTTCTGTTTTCTATTAGTCCATAGGCTTGTGAATAAAGATGATACCAGACAGTAGAAGTACAAGGCAGCCTTCTATAAGTACAAGGCAGCCTCCTATAAAAGGAAGTAAAGTATGAATTGTGTTAAAATATACCCAGATTACCATATCAATTTTCTGATAAAGTTTTGCAATCTTACACTCAATGAAAATGATATTATTCGTGGAAATGAGTGAAATGAGTATGGTTTGATTTTACAGCAGTGAACTGTTCATTAAAAAGACTCATCTTTAAAATCTGCTTCCTTTAGTAATGTAATTCAGGATTCTAGAATTCTAGGAAATGCAATTCATATTTACAAAATAGACATGAAGTAAAAACCAGTTTGGTTTGGAAAGTTTCCCAGGGACCCCAGCTTCTTGTCACTTCACACCCTTATGCTTTTCTACATCTGTTACTGTTAGAAAAAAATTACTCACAGACAGTTTTATCCTTCTAAAACACCGATGGCTTTCATGACTCAGTATTATCTTTTTGCAGTGACTACTGGAGGCAATTATTCTATGAATTCAAAGTGTTCCTGTTTTGAACGTGTCTAACTGTCCTACTGAGTTTCTGTTTTGTGGAAAAAAGGAGGACTGCTCATGCAGCTGTTCCCTGTAAAAGATATTCTTCCTTGTCAGATGCTCTGTAGTTGATTCCAGCAATGGCAATGGTCTGAGCTGTGAAAATGATTTTTTAAGGAAACAAATTCCAGATGGCTCAAGCTAGCCAGCATTTAATTTGGTTGCTTGGATTGTAAGTGTATTGCGTAAATTTTTGTTGTGCACATTTTCTTCTTCATGCTAACTTTTTAAAAAGGCATCCAAATTTTTTTTTTTTTTTCATGTTTTAATTTTTTCAATTCTTTCATGCCTTGGAGAAAACATACAAACATATTTTGACAGTAATTATCTTTTGCAAGATACATGTTTGAGTGCAGAACAATGCCAATGAAGTCAGTGCACATAATCAGTTGTACAAGAGCAACAATAGCAAATACTGTGAACAAAACTCTTCTGATTTACACTTTAGATCCTTTGCCTACAATATGCATGTCTATTACATGATTTGTATTTGTTCTGCACAGTGAATTCCTTGTCACTGCCAATGGCCACCAGGGTGATGCTGATTTAGGAGGAGGGATAGGAATCCCCTAGAGATTACACTAAGATCCTGTAGTATTTACAGCATGGTTCAATTTATTTTAAGTAAAAAATCTTCAATATTATTTAATATTTTTTAAATAGTGGAATTTTTTTGGCAGAGTAGACCTTCTGGCAGATAGTCAAATAATCCTTGAATCTTTCAAAATGTTTTAAATCAGTGCTCCTTACATTCAGTTGTATGTAAATAGAAACTTCGTGTCAGTTTAGAAAATAATTTTGCATCATTTTCCTAATGCGGTTTGATATCTTATTTTGTTTGCCAGGATTTTGCATTATGAGATATTGATTTCAATATCTGCCTCATGTGAAATCACAGCAGTTTAAATACTGTATCACTGGTAATTAGGAACTGCCAGTCTATTTTATCTTCCAAGAGTGCTACTTGTTGAACACTGCTAATCCTTTCAAAATGCTCGTATTGAAACACTTCCAGAAGACCACTTACACGTAGAGTATTCGTCTTAGTACCCCAGATCAATAGCTGTGTGTATAGTGAGATTGTTGATTCCCCCTGCTAAGATGGAGGGCTCATTCCAATTTTAAGTTTATACTTGAAAATTATAGGGGACTGTTTTCTTGGATTTTACTTCTAACAGCTTGCAAGCTTGTGTCAGATTGGTCATACAGTAAAAATTTCAAAATTATATAATGAAATTGTCTATATTTTAATGTAATTACACTTCAGGGCTTACAGCCATTTTGGACCAAAAGCAGCTGATCTTTTCTCAGCTGCAGGCTGGCTTCCACTTAAGTGGAAGGCTCCCTAGGAATCTTTTTACTGTAGATGTTAGCCAAGGAGTTGTGGGGAAAACATTTAGATTACAGAGCATATAATTGTATCCCATCATCATTACCGAGCTGATGGATGGGAGTGGGGAAACAGACTAGGAAGTAAAAACAGTTCTTAACAGAAATAGCTTTAAGTAGAGGCTAACTGTAGTATATGGCTGTGCAGGTTCATTCTTCATTTTATAAACATACCAAAATCAAAATTGGCTGGTAAACAAAAGGGTTCATCACACTCCTGTTGAAATTAATGCAGTGTTTTGTCTTCTGGAAAGCTTGGCGTTGCTTTTGGAGGACAGGAAGCCTACCAGCTTCTGGAAGAATGCATTTCTGCTTTACTGCACATCAGTTGAAAACTGTGTACCTTTATAAAAGCATGTTTTTACAGAACAGCAAAGGGCATACTGAGGTGTTGTGTACCTGAGGAGTAAAATGTAAAGTCCAAAGTGCCATTTGATCTAGAAGTTATTTGTTAAATAAACTGGCAGAAATCAGGCTAGCTGTTATGTCTCTAATATCTTTCAAAGGTTATTCTACTGGTTATTCTTTTCTGGGATCATCATTTAATCATTTAGAAAATAATTTAGTGCCCCACACACTTGAGAAATTTCCCAGCTGATGTTTTCTCCTTCTGTGTGCTGGTGATGGTTCCTGTCTTTACTAGCCAGGTTATGTTGTGTATGTTGAAGTCAGTCTTTCCGAAGTACGGATTCTCTTCTGCCAAATTAAAAAGTAGTTGTATGTGGTGGATTCATGCAGGTGTCCAGCCATTGTCTTGTACACCAAAGTACCCAGCATAGCCAATGAGCAATGCGATGCACCAGATACCCATGACAATGAGTGAAGTAGGAGGAGGCACTTGATTTTGGAATGACATTGCTTTCCCTGTGAACCACATCAGTTCACAGCATTTCTTGTTTGCTATCTCCATCTGAAGAGTTAAATTAGTGACGCTCCATGCAGGATTTCTTGGAGGATTTTCTTCCTGACTGTAAGCCAAAAAAATTGGTTAAGATCTCCACTGCGTAGTCAAAAGTTGGTACTCTCTTCCATACAGAGTGCAGCCTCTTTAACCTACGGAGCTGATACTTATCAGCCCACTTTGAAGTTGCCATCATTTCTGCTGCCAATCTATCTGTACCGGAGTATCCATAATATTGTGGTTTTTTTTCTGATGCGAAACTAGCCTGAAGTTACGTGCCTTCTGTTAGTCTCGAAAGATGTTGGAAGTGCTGTAAATTCCCAATGGCGAGAGATTTCCCGTGAGAATTCATCTCTTTGGATGGTAGAGTCCCTGTCCTTCACAGTGGTATGGCACCTATACATGCCCATTACTAAAAAAGGTTCAAAGATTTCATGCCTGAGAAAAATGGAAAATCTGGCTTCCCCTTAAGGAGTGTATCATTTGCAGCCTGGTTTCTTGGAATATCACATTGCTTTTGGATGTTCTTTGCTTCTGGATGAAAAACGTGGGGCAAGGTGGCCCAAGCCTTGTTTAAAGTTACAAATAAATAAAAGACAGGATATGCTGACAACTTTCTGTAAAACAACAGGACTGCCTAATAAGATTTTAGATTTCTGAAATTTTATGGAATCGTTTATGAACCTGGAACTATTTAGCTAGGTCTTAATAAACAGCAATTTTGGCATCTCATATACAGCACAACAAAGCCAAGTTTTGTTTTCATTTTCCTTTAGAATCAAAGTCTCATTGATTCAGGTTTAGAATAAGGGCAAACCTAATAACCTGCTGATTCTGAACTTATTATTCAAGTGGGAATATGAAGATAGAGAAGATCTAGGTTGAATTAAATAACCTGCTGATTACAACTGTGGTATATTCATCTGGGAACAGATATACAGAAAAGACTTTTCATATCTTCAGATATTTTAAAGCATCATCATCTTTTTTTTTAATTTAGTGCATTCTTATGAGTCATACTATATGAGTAAAGTTATGTGACTAACTTTATTTTACATTTTAGGGACTCTATAATATGAGGCAAAATTTTGTTTTACCTAAGAAGTGGGAGGTGTATTCAATAGAATCATTTTTGCAGTTGCTGCTACTGCTAATTGCGAAGTGATGTATTTTGTCTGTGTAGGTGTTATGTATCTGCATTGCTATGTAGGTGTGTAAATCACAGATTGCTTTTAATCTGTGGCACAATGCAGTCTTAAAATGAAAAGCTAGGACTTTTTGGTGATGTCTTTTAGAGAAAAGGCTCAATGTTGCTTAAATCATAGAATAAGGTTGGAAGGGACCTCTAGAGGTCATCTAGTCTAACCTCCCTGCACACGCAGGGTCTCCTAGAGCACGTGGCACAGGGTGGTGTCCAAGCAGGTTTTGAAGATCTCCAGAGAAGGAGACTCCACCACCTCTCTGGGCAGCCTGTTCCAGGGCTCTGTCACCCTCACTGTAAAGAAATTCTTTCTCAAGTTCCTGTGGAACTTTTGGTGCCTCAATTTGTGGCCATTTCCTCTAGTTCTGTCACTGGCCACCACTGAGAAGAGGCCAGCCCCATCCTCCTCGCTCCCTCCCTTGAGGTACTTGTACACACTGATGAGGTCCCCTCTCAGCCATCTCTTCTTCAGGCTGAAGAGGCCCAGCTCTCTCAGCCTTTGCTCATGGGGCAGATGTTCCAGGCCCTTAATCATCTTTGTAGCCCTGCGCTGGACTCTTCTCACAGTGATGTCTTCTAATTAAGAGAACATCTACATCGTTTGTGGAGGTCACTGATGTTATGCTGTGCAAGTGTAGATATATGTCACTGTTCCCAAGTTTCAGAATCACATCATAATGGTTGATGCAGAATGAACTTCAGTTTGATTTTATTTCCCTTCTATGCTTTTTGACTTTAGCAAAAGATGGTGCTTGTGTGAAAGGAAATGTTTCCATTAGGAAAACATTCCTTGAAAAATGTTATTTGTATTTCTTACAAATTATATGTACCTTCTTTTTAAGAAGTATATAGAGAAGTACAGAATTGGTGAGTAGACATGCAGTGAAGAACTGCATCTCAATATTGTAATTTTCTTTAGAAGTTCATCCTGATTCTTCATCTGTTCCCAAAAGTGACAGCAGAAACATCCATACAAACATGTCAGCATTTGTACAATGGGTATCTAGAGGACGATTATCATGATCTGTACTTTACCTTATGATGTGTTACAGCCTTGTGATGCAAAGATCATTTCCATTATTAGTAAAATTTGAGAATCAGACCCTAATTCTAGTAAAATTAATGCTCTGCAGAATCTTTTCAGGAAGTACACTGCCTTTGCTTACTGGCTAATGAAGACTTAGTAAAAATAATCCCCTCCAAATTTGAATTCTATTAGCTCTCGTGCAGTGATACCATCATGCTTTTAAGATCAGATTCTTAGCCTGGAAGGTCCAGAGACATGAGAGTAGTGAGAAGGGCTGCTTTTTCTCCTTAGGCTACAAATGCTGCTGTAAATACAGAGTATCAAGTGAGTGTCTATAACGATTTGAAAATTGCTTCTCATGGCATTATATCCTGGAAAAGCAGTGGGGTTTTTTTCATGAAGTTTCCAGAAATTAGTTAGTACCAACATTATTATTAGTTCTGTTTCCTTTTGAGTTTGCTTATTTTTTCCTCCATTTTGTTCATCAGACGAGATATGGGTGAAATAGGATGATGGAAAGCAACAGCTGTATGTCATTTAATTTTTAGGGCTATTGTGCAGTGACTCAAGAAAATACTTCTTTGTGTTGTCTGCCTAGATTTCCTAACAACTGCATAATGCCCTCTTGTTACATTCTTTTTAGATGAATGTTGCTCTACTTCCCAAGGGCTGTTTCTATGCAAAGTTTGGTTTTTGTGATACTGCAGAAAAATAATTTCTGCAATATTTTTACCTTGCAAAGAACGTGTTTTTAGAATATATGTTTTTATCCTGAGAGAAATTGTGGACTGTCTTTCAGCATTAGACAAAAGCTCTATCTTGCTTGATTCAGCACGTTCTGAAAAATTCTAAAGAGAGGTCTCATGCATAAAACATTCCTGATTAAGGTGTTTTGAGGATAACACCTACATTTTCCTAGTAGTTCATCAGGAAGACAACATGATTTGAATATAATTCCTTCTTGAACAAAACTGCAGTCAGTTTTCCATCCACTCTCTCAGTTGTAATTATTTTTTAGGAAATTCCGGATCGCTTGTTTGTGACTACTCTTGGTCCGGAATTTTTGGAGGAGAGGAGGAGAGGAGGAGATGAATTTAGCTGCAAAGCCGTGGCATTATGATTGTACCTTCTATGTCTGTTGACAGCTGAGACTGGCATTTTAGGAAAACATACTCTAGAAATGTACAGAACTGTTTTTATTTGTGTTTTCTTGATTAAAAATTTTGAAAGTCTGGAATTAAAGAAATCATGTATCAGTTTCAAAATTGAGAACAAAATTCACATTGTTTCTAAGAAGCTAATGACAGAGTACATGATAAAAGTTTTGACTTGCTGTTCTTGCACATCCACTGGCAATCATGTTACTAATATTTGAAAAGATGTTTAGTATTCAGAGAGTTTATCTTTCCTGTTATCAGGAGGTTTATCAGTACTGTTTCTGACTCCTAATCTGCTTTTGAAATATGATTGGAGTTTTTAAATACTGTTTTTGGTAAAATGCACATTAAAAGTATCTCCATCATTCAAGTTTATCAAAGATGAGTGAAAAATCACCAGTATTCTGTTGTGTCTTACCCCACTGCAACACGAGTCATACTGGTGAACTTGGTGAATCTTGAAACACAAAAATATGCACAGTAATGCAAGTGGATAGAATTTCCTTCCATTTTTCCTTTACTGAAAAACAAAAGAAAATAATAAACATAAATATGTCTATGGAAAGTATAAAGTTAACAGCATAAGTAGGTGGCGTGACAATAATTCAGAATTAAGTCTACATTCATTGTGGTGTGATTTCATTTTTTTTGGTTCCTGTATTTAAGGGTGAAACTTGTCTCTTCATTTTATTCACATTTGTAAGATGAATAACAAAGAGCCACCAGTGATGTAGTATCTATTGTCACAGAGATATATCTAACTCAAAAATCTTTCTTCTGGTAACTTACTAATATGTAGCTTTGATATTGCACTTTCTTATGGGGTACTCCTTGGAAGTAATGAATTTTTGCTGGTCAGGTTTTGGTGTTATTTAGCTTTGTTCCTCCTTAACTTTCTCTTTGGAATTTTGCAAAAAATATATGTATATTATATATATATATATATATAAAATATCTATTGGAATTCTTGGTTCTCACTCAGCTTGACTTCTCAGTGACTTCAGTGGAGCTTTGCATCATTCAAAGAATGCAGAAAGACACACTAAGACTTACGGAAATAATTAAATAATGTTGGAAAATAAAGGCTTCTTTAGGAATCTTGTTGTCTTTAGAAATATTGTTATGGACCATATTTCTAAAATGCTTTGGTGCTGTAGGTTTTGTCACATTCGGGACCCTTCAGTCAGTTAGCAGAGTGAAATCGTTACTCCAGGCAACAAACTAACAGACTTTCATGTGTGTGCAAGTCAGGATTGATGCCTTTAGAATTTAATACCTGTAAACCACCGTTAAATAACGGTAAGATCAGAATCATCTCATCTGGTCATAAAGAAAATGTTTCAATTATGTTAATATACACTCCAAAAATACTTGAAACAACCGCTAAGTCCAAACAGGATTAACCTTGCCCATTACTCTATAATATTACTCTGTGATCTTTGTCATTGAGATACATAGAAGCATTTTGTCAACACAGAAATGACTGGCAGAAAGCTTTTCTGGCTTGATTTACACATATGCGTAATTACTTATTCTACTCCTTAATTTGTCCAATTGTGCAGGTATAATAGAGACTGGCAATGCAATTTTCCCTTTAAAATAAAGAATTAGTGGCTAAAAAAAATCTCACACTTCAACCCACTTTCCATCTTCATTGCTGAGATGTCGTATCCTATATTAAAATGCTTGTGATTTGAAAATAAACTACTCCTCCATCTATGTGTTTGATTCAAGCTTCATGCTTTATGTTTTCTTTGGTACGCCATTCGATGCACAGGTTTTTATAACATAGCTTGGGATGTCCAGTCTTGTTCTTCTTTAATCAACCTAAGTCGCTGAGGTCAATCTAACACGTATGAAATGCTGCACTTGGAAATCTGGGCTTTGAGGATTTGATTAGGTTTGTGAAATAGAGCCTTCCAAAGCTCTGATTTATCAGGACTAAGGATAATGTACAGCTTTAATTTGATCCCTTTGTGAAACAGTCTTTAATTACACAATCGTCTACCATTTTTTCCACAAGCCTTCTGCCTCATTTAATGCACAGCCTGAAAAATGGTAATAATTTCTTCAATATTTTGTTTTCTCCTTGCTGTTCAATGTTTAGCCCTGAGCCTTATTTATTGTCCTTATTCAAACCAGCTTTGAAGAGAAATTATTATTTTCTCCCTGGGCTTTTCTGTGGTTCTCATAAGTAGGCTGTCTGAACTACTGTCCAAGTATTAAAAAATGCACAACGCCCAATGAAAGATGACAGATGCTGTTATTCCACTTGCAGAGAAGAACTGAGGCAAATGACGCTCTAATTTTGAGTACACAATCTGATATTTTCAAGAGTACTTTACGTATATGGAATATACTCTGTGTGCACTATAACTTGCGTGTGCAGCCTCCATTGACTCCAGATTATGTCTCTCGGTGACCAGCACTGCATCTGCTGGGATATCCTGTACGATAGGCACCCAGAAAATGCAGGTGCCCCTGAAAGCACAAGAAACAAGCACTGTCTAGCTTTAGAAACTGGAAAAAAAAGTGTGTGGGACCCTTATAGCTGAGGAGATATAGACCATATTTCCTTCTCCAGGAGCATTCAGTGGTCTGGACTCTTTGGCTGCCCTCGTGGGTGTGTTTTTCACAACCACCACAGGTTTCTTCACCACTCATTCGTTCCTTACTGCTAAGAACGGATCTCTTCTGGGTACAGAACACATTGGGGACCCTCTGGAGACAATGACTTAAATAGTCAAGGCCATGTCATAATGTATATGAATACAGAGGGTGGATTTGCAGCATATATGCACTATCTCTGAGTGATTGATTTTGTTATCTGAAGAAGGAATCTGAAGAAGTTCCTTTAACACAGTAAAATATTCGTGTGAGTATATATGCATATATATATGTGTGTGTATGTGTATATAATGTGTGTGTGTGTGTATATATATATATTTAGGGTTTTGAAACTCTACTCCCTCACTTACATCTCAGCCCCAGACAGTTTCTTCTTTTCATCCTTTCGGTAGTGTTCCCACCAGGAATGTTAATATTAACCCCTGCTCCAGAAGGGGTGGCGAGACCCTGCACAGGCTGCAGCCATCCAGAGTTTCTGATGATAGAGAGAGTCCGCACAGGCTCCAGTTAGAGAATGCAAAGGCCAAACATTTTTTTTTTTCAGGAGTTTACTGATAAAATCCAAGGCAACGCTTGGATTGTATAAATAGAGATATCTCCAAGAAAGTTTGTGATTTAAACAGATTCTGGTATTTTTCTGAAGGTTTGGCAGAAGGCTTGACCCAGAAAATCAAGTCATTTCTCCCCAAACAGTTTTTAGATTTCAGCTTCAAAATATGACTAAAGTCAAAAGGAATCAGAATGGAAATGGAACTTGCTTACAGTTCCCTTGGGGAGATACTGCTGCTAACATAAATGCCAATTTTTCACTTGAGCTATTTTTTTTTTGTGACTGAATCAAATATATACTTTCTAAGATTGGAAGAATAGACGACTTCCTTCCTGTTACTGAGTTCCTTTCAATTTTCTTCATTTAGTGTAAAGGATCATCTTATGTAATAAGTGTGCTTTAATCAAGCAAAAAAAAATCCACATGCAGAACTGTACATTTCAGAACCACTTTGGCAGGGAATTAATTGAGTTGACCTGTGAGAGATTGATTTCATTCTTTTATAAAATGCAAATATTGTATTTGCATATCTGTTTAGGGTTGCCTTTGAAAAGCTTAGCTTAAAAGTATTTCTTAAAGTCTTTATGTAAAAGTTTTATGTGACTGTCTATCCATTTTATATTCTATATATGAGTCAGAAACATAGGATTACTCTTTGAACTCAGAATAACCTGATCTGATCCTTCTTTTTAGGGTACTTCTGTCTTCATAAGAAACACATCCCTGGAACTTCTCTGTTGTGTAAATATTAAGAAAATAATTGAAAGATTAAAAATCATAATTTTCCTTTTCCTTTCTCTTTTCATTTATAATTACTACCACTTTATGACCACTGTCTTATCCTAGGTGTTATTTTGACTATTAAACATGCAGATAAAAACCTATTAAGATTTTGGAAAGAAGTTAAGGATAAGCGAAAGTCACAGGAGAATTCCTAATAAATTATTTGATACTACTTCATTCACATATAGTCCAGCTGTATTTGGCTGGATTACGTGCGTGAATAAATTTCTTCCCTTGGTCCCCTATATAAATTAATATATATACAAGTATTCTGCAGATAATGATATATACTTTAATAATAATAAAATATGACTGTTCACAAATATCTGAATATTCTATATATTAGCCCATGAAACTATGTGTATGAAAAAGAACAGAGAAGAAAAGATTTAAAGAGGAAAATGTCCAAGAGACTGTAAAGGTCAAGAACAGCACTGAAAATCATTATTCAAAAATAATCTCATGAAAGCTAATGTACAGAATTATTGCATAATAATTTAAAATATTGTATTTATTGTATTGTATTTATAACTTTTAAGACATCACTATTTATATTTTCATGTAATTATAAAAGTGTACCCAGTGAGTATCTGATTAGACTCATCTTTAGAAATGTAGTTCTCAATTCTAATAAGTAGCTCTCAATTCTAATAAGTTTAAATTCAGATATATAAATTTAAATACAAATAATTTCATGCAAGCTCATTGTATGAGTGTTTTTCCACTGCTTTTTTGCATTTTCTGTAAAACAATTGCAGTGATATTCTCTTTAGGGAGCCTTCAATTGTACAGGAAAATAGTACCAGCCACAATCAAATCTCAGGCCTCTCCAGTCCTATATAACATCCCTACAGGCGTTTTTTTGCTGAGCGGCAAAGGAAGCATGAATTAATGCAGTCGGATTTTACTGTCATTTAAAATATGTCTCCAGCCCAGCAGTACTGCTCTGCAAACTTAAAACACACAAGATGATAGTATACAAAGACTGATGCAGAAGTTTCCTAGCCTATGAGATTGTACGATATAAGCAGAAATTAAATGTATTGGTGCTGCGATTGGCATTTAATATACTTCGTACACTTAATACATTTCTCATAAAACCAGCTTCTGTGTTTATTCATGCATTTCAAGAAGCGGTGCTGTAGCTTGGTCCTGGTAAAATGATTTGGACAATCGAATTATTTTCTAGGGAGATTTTGTTAAATACAGATTACTTAGATCAAGCAGTTTTTGATGCACTTGTGCCAGCTCATCCAAAGGGGCAAATGGAAAGGAATTTTTGACACTCAATGTGAAATAACATTAGGGCATCCAGCATCTTATGTCCAAATGAGACATACAGCTAGATTTTCTTATACCTGTTGGAATTTCTATGCTTAATTCCTGTAAATATTAGTATTCTGTCCAGATAAGAAATATTTAATGAAATTGTTGGAATTGGCTAAGAGAACTTGCAATGATCTGGAACACATTTTCCCTGTTTTAATGGAGTCTGTATTCAAAGACAGAGGAGGCTCCAAAGCAGCCTAACATCTCCTTTGAACTATATCTTAATAGAAAACCTCAATTTTCTGTGCATAAATGGCATAATATATAAATAATGTTTTGGAAAAAATATTAAACTCAGCACTGAAATTTTTTATAACTATCAAAAATATTTTAGACTTTCTTTTGTTGCATTTCAAAACAGTATTTTTACAAGTATTTCTGTATGTCCCTCTGGCCTTATGCAAAGAATAGTCCTAACAGTTGGCAGTAAAATAAGAGACTGGCTGTACTGTCAAAACAAATACTATTCAACTAAATAAAAGATATCAGGAGAAGCATGTAACAGAAATACCTGAAATTTTAATAGGCATCACAATAGTATTCAGCAAATTCTTGGTTAAGGAAAGTGCTAAGAACTGCCTCATTATGTCTAAAGGGTGCCAAAAGTCAATCCTACATTTCATACTTGAGATTTTGCTTGGTAAGAACTTTTCTCTGCTTAATCTGCAACCAGCTGTTACTTGTATTCTGAAATGCTGGATTACTTCAGAAAATTATTTCATTTATAGTGACCTTTAGTTCTTGGGTTTTGGATTTTGCTTTTTGCACAATTTCCTTCAGTTTAGGAAAACTGATTATGAAAGACCTTTGCTTCGGCTTTAAAAACTTCAGAAATTATTACATCAGATGAATGGTAGGCATCTGGAAGCATAAAATGGAAAAAAAATGCAGAGATGAAGGACTGAGAAGTAATTAAGTACTGAAAATGGAATTTGGAATTGATGTTTTATTTTCACAGTTTTAATACAAGTTCCGTATATATCTCAAGTATTTAATTTCCCTCACAGTTTTTCATCTATATAATGAAGTTGACATAATATCTACTGTCTTCTACCCATTTCCCGTCTATTTCGTCATGTCTTAGATTTCAGAGCATATTTTGCTCTGTGTGTACCATAACCTAAGGCAAGAAAAGTAAATTTTGCTTAAAGCTCTAGATGTTACATATTATGAAGAATATTAAGAATAGTTGAGATAAAAACATTATGGCATAGTAACAAATATTTGTAATTTAAGGTGTTCCAGATGTGTTTTAAATCAAGAAAGTTTCTGATGTACTCATATATACTCTTTTCTAAAATATAGTCTTCTTTTGACTCATTGGGGTAGCCAGTTTCAGGGTGCAATGGTTTGTTTCTGACAAAATAAAATGACAATAAACTCCATTAAAAAGATTAATATATCTGTGAGTAAAAAGTTGTTTGTTTATAAAGGGGTCTTTAATAGATATATCATAAAGGATTCTTCATTTTGTCACATTTGCAAGATGTGTTTTTGGAAATTAACTGAAAGCCTTCTAAAATACATACAAGATTTTATTTTCCTGGGGTAAATGTCAGTGGATGAAAAGCGTTTTCTTGGGCCTCCTGCACTTCAACAGTTCTTGCTGATGCTAATGTGTGAAGAATTTTAGTGCTTTCTGGCAGAAAGTGTTTACAAAACGTCATAAAATCTAAAACTTTGTGCTTGCAAAAAGGTATAAGGAGAGAAATAGTGATTTTCATTAATACCTGGTTACATAAAGGCTGTTCTGAACAATATACACTGATTAGCAGTTTTTAACTTCCTTTTGTAAGAAAAGCATTTCCCTAAGTTTCTAACCTCTTGTTAGTTCTGCTGTTTGTTGGCAATAACTTACAAGCACAGGATGTATTCATTCATTCATATTTGAATTAAAATGAAAATTTTCAGAGACAATAACAGTTAAATGATTTGCCTCAGACACTCATAGAAAGCAAGGGAATATTCTTTCCAGTTTCAGAAACCTTTGGCTCCAAGACTTTGGTTCTACCTCACACTGCTCAAATGGTCAGAGTCTTCATGGAAGTTAGTTACTGTTGTTCATGAAAAATGTTTAGAGATATATTACTTTTTCTAGCTATTTATATTTTAAAAAAGTTAATGCAGAAGTAATTCTAAGAGGATTAAATTAGCTTATCTTTGCGCAATAATACAATATTATGGCAACCTAAAATATGAGTAGCTTAAATGACAGTAGCCATAACCCTTGATGTCATGAAGATTGTGTGAGTAACTTTAGATACCAGTTTGATAGTAGTCTAGGAATTAATTCACCTGTATTGCATGGATAATTTAAAGAACTTTACATTTGTGATCAGATGTATTGAGCAAGTAAACTGAAGAGTCTAAGTAAAGGAGAAAAAGACTGTGCATTTTCTATTTGCCATACAAGTATATTTAAATATTTAATGAAGAGAGTTATTTGGAACTGATATTTATACATGCATTCAAACATATTTGAATAACATAGCATAATAAGCATAAATAGAACAAGTTTTTAAGATGCATTGCTGGGTGATGAGTAGATGACAGAGGGAGAGTTATTCTCAGAGTGCAGATGGTATTCACATAAAAGTCTATAGGAGTTTGATGACAAACCATCTTTTTTACCTTTGACATTATCCTTATTTAGTTATTAAGTGTTCAGCATAGTTACTCTAATTATTAATTACTCTATCAACACTGAAAAACAATTTGGCACACTACATAGATATTTATTAATCTTGATGAATTGTGGTGGAATAATTTCTAATATATGATATTCTAACTCTCTGCCTTTGCTTTTCTGGGCTACACTACAGGTTCTGTGGAGACAGCACCCATTTAATTCAATCACATACATTTTTTCTTGACACACTTCCTGCACAGTAAATAGGCAGGTGGCTAATATTTTCAAACATTTAGTAATCTCTTTCTCAAAATGTTACTTTCTACAAATCTAAATTTCATACTAATTTAATCATTAATAAAATTTGTACATGTACTTGAAATCTGCTAACTTCTAAAGTACTTTAAAGTGCAAAATAAGCTATTTTCAATAATATTTTTTGACAAAAGTACAGAATAATTTTCCGTAGAATGGTATAAAATACGTGTTTTCTTTTGGGAGGAACTTATGAAAGAATTTTTCATCTCTATTTAATCTTCTTTTCCAAGGTATACTTTTGTGTAATCCTATTTTAGCAAATGTTAAACAGCAGCATTTTTTTCTCTTTTGAGAAAAAGAAAAACCTTTACATTTTCAATCTACTGAAATCAGATTACTAAGATTAGTAAGAAAATATTGGGAATTTGGAGGACTGTATCAAATTATTCTTGTGCCCTAGTAATAGAATACTTCTTAGCATGTGCTAATCATCATCAAAAATCGTATATTTAAGCAAAACATGAATTTAAGCAAAACATGGCATTCAGAGAGAATAGATTATATGTTTATTTTGAATTTCCGTGTGCTTTTCTAAAAAGCCCTTTTGTAAGCATATATGAAAATACGAAAAAGGTACTATGTTCATTAGATTTGTCACCGAAATCTGTTCTAGAGAGTTTGATTCTTTTTAAGACTAATACCAGATTGGTGATTGATTTTTAGGCCACACATGTCAGCACTGAAATACATAAATCTCTGGTTAGTTTATGTTGGCTCAAACCTTTTCAGTTCCACTGACTGATAAATTGCGGAGTGATTATTTTGTTCAAGGACCAAGCTCAGATGGAAAAAAAAAATCTACTTATCCAATAATGTTCCAAGCTTCAGATAGCTCTGCTCTGTAATTCTTATGTTTGGGGATTAAAACTTGTTTGTTTGGGAGATTATTGGTATGGTTCCACCTTCTGCACTAGTGTTTTCTTTGATGCACTGATGTTTTCAAATAAAACAAGCCTTTTGGCTTCATTTTTACATTTCATTTGGCTTAGAATTTGATAGCAGCACTAAATTTGTCTGATCTTGGAAAGGCTGAGCTATAAGGTAAAAGATCACTAAAGGGTATCCTGAATTTAATCTTTCAATTAGCTGAGATTATTCTGCTTTATGCTTCTTTGACTCTCTGTCGATTTAATAGCATTTTTCTCTCCTTATTTAATTTACTTTTGTTTCTTCTTCTGGTGATGCGTTTTATGTTTATTTTTTTCCTTCACCTTGTTTTCCCTCCTCTTACTTAATCTTGAGTTATCTCCTTTTGGCTTTAGGGTTTAAACAAAGAAGCCAAGAAGGGACGAAGCTGCTGAAAGCTTCTAATTTTCTCAAGCCTTGTTTTCCCTAGAATTCTTGTTAGGCTTGTGAATTTGTCAATCACAGTAACCAAAGAGAAAAGTAGCTGAAGAATTACTTGTATTGGGATTAAAGTCATCATAGCAGAAGACAGCTGCACTGCTTACTTCAATCTAAAGTGCCTAAAATCAATTGCAGTTGTTAGTTTTAGTTAGTTGGTTACTTTTAATTTAGATTCTGTCCCATAAGAGGATTGAGTTTGTGTGAAGGTGGTTATTTGATCTGAATCAAACAACTACATTTTGAAAGACAGTCCATAAACCCATGTTTTCTATTCCTACCACAAGGCCAATATCTCTGACACATTCCTTTTAGTGTAATTTAAGGAACTAAATGGGATTTTATCTGCCACGAATTTCATGTTTTATGAAAATAGCAGATTAATTGGTCCAGGTTTCTTCATGATCTCTCTAAAGACTTTCAAGTCTATGTAACATTTGTTGCTTTATCTTGCTAAATATGATACTGGGCTTTGACTAGAGGCTTCCTAATGATTCTCTTCACAACTGTGTGCCAAAAATGCGATGTAATCTTATGTTATGGCACTTTTATGATCTGTAGTTGATAGCTCTGTGGCTGTCAGCTGCTTCCATTTTGCACAAAGCATTATATAATCCCTCTCTTTTTCTTCTCAATGTGCCTTCCCAATTTACGAAGATACACCTATTATAATCTACTGTTCTTTTCCTATGAATATAATAATATAATAATCATCTCCTTCTGTTGATCACGTTTTCCAGAAATGATGGGATGAGATTCACATATTCACTTGCAGTTTCCATTTAGCACTCCTCAGTTATCACACTTCTGATTTGCATTGCTGATTTTTTTGATGTTGAACCCTCATTCTGCTAAAATTTTCTCCCTCAAATACTTCCTTCTTATATTAAGTCAGACTTTTTCATTTCCTCAACAAATGATATTTAACAAAGTGATAAAGATAAGGAAATGTACGTAGTAGTAAGCAATGGTCTCAGGTGGCATGTATTACATCAGATGGCCTCTACAGTTATGAAGCATTTTTAGGAAATATTTTATTCCTTTGCAGTCTGCTTGAGTGCCATTTCTCTCCCCTGACTGCTGTCTCTATTCCTTAAAAGTACTTCTATTTGCAGGACCTCTTTTCCTGCATGTTGGTCCTTTCTCATTTTCATTGATGGAGGCCTCTCTCTTTCAACTTGCTCAGTTATGCCCCACACCCGTGCTTTCTACAGAGCTTTTTCTATTGAGTTTGTTTTATGTTTGACCTGTTCTTAAGACTTTCTTCTCATTCTGAACACTATTTCTGGCTTTTGACCACTCCCAAAAGAGATTTGTTACTCAACTCAGCAAAATTTGTGTTTGAAGTTTTATGTGGAGAACTTTCTACTTTCTACTTTAAAGACTGATTTTATTTAACTTCTTTTTATTGTTCTCTCTTAAGGTGGAATTTAGATAGCTTTAATGTAGTGCTATATTGTAATGCTACGTAATATAATTTAGAATACACTTCATTAAATTTATATGATACAATTTCTTATAAATATAGCTAGAAAGTGACAGAAGTGGAACAGTGCAGCACCTGGACCTCCTTCTCAAAACTGTTGATTTAGTTGATAAAAGAAATCCATATGCAATGGCACAGGGTTTCCGTGTCCTCTAAGTCAGATTGAAAACAAAATTGAATACAAGTTATATTGGCAAAGTTTAAATTAAATTGTCTATAGAATCTATTTTTGGTGGGCAAGATTGAATTCCATATAAAGGAAGTGAGCCTAAATTTTTTTGTAATGTATGATCTGTAGTGCAACTGCTGTTGTTTCTTTGAAGTTTGCATGGGCAAGCAGAGAAAGCACCAACTTTTCAGAGAGGACGGAATGTGTGCCAACACAGACAGCCATGAAGTGCTGGCAGCTCCAAATCTGCAATTACACATGAAAAATAGCTGATAAAGTGAATATAGTTTAACTGCTTCTAAAGGCTGTTGACATTTAGACCCATGGTCAGAAAGCTAAATTTACTTTATCTTATCATTCTATCATTCCAAATAAGGAGAGCTCCACCTGGCCTATTTAAAAAGTTAGGACTGAGTTAGGGTCTTTTTTGTCTTTAGAACCGAATACAATCACTAAAAGAAGATTCACTTTGGAAGGCATTATGTTTCTTTTGTTTTCATGCACAAACTTAGTACAATATGCTTACTGAACAAAATATGCTTACATTTAGCAAAGCTGAATGGATTTTTTTTATAAAAAGATTTATCATTAGAAAAATATTAGTGATTTTAATGAAACAAAAATAATGAAATGTCACAGGAACATACTAGTTTTATCAAAAATAATTCTCAAAATAGTTTAGAACTAGAAAACTTTTACCTTGAATGTACCAGGCTACCCAACTGTTGGGAATCCCAACCCTACTGGAGGGAAAACTATTGTTTTTTGTGTATCTGTATATTTGTTGTATATGTATGTATGTATTTTCTTCTCAGAATGGATAAATTATATGTTTGTGTGCAAGTATGCTTCATGCCAACACGCATAAGCATAAACATACATACATATGTAAGCATAAAAATGATCTACTTGTCTTCTGTGTGATGAAGAAACTGTTATTACATTTTTCTCTAGAAGTTAAATTGTATTAGATCCAGCTACAGAATGTCAGGTGAAAAGCCTTTAAAACAGAAAATATTATTGAATATGTTCTTTTGATGACATCGTATGCCAGATATTTGCACTTTACAACATATAGGCCAATGTACATATTGCAAATCCCTAGTTGTGTTCCTCAGGTTAATTCACTGTGATGAATTTAGTTCCTGTTTCTCTCTGTAGTCATAAAACAAGCTAAAAAAAAAAAAAAAGACGGAAAGCTTTAAAGACTTGGGAGCCACCTGCATAAGTGCTTATGTCTTGAAAGTTATTTGTGTATGTTTTAGACTTACTCAGTAAGTATATTCCTTGTAACTTAATGTTAGAACATTATAGTTATCTCTAGATGCTTTTCCACTGCTGGACCACGTTATATTTTAGTGATTTCCTTTAGCGTCTGTGATTTGTGTTAAATCTACATGGCAGAAGAGAATCCATTATTTTCGTCTTTCAAAAACACTGCATAAACTCAAAATGAAAACTAGTGAAACAAGTTTACATTTATATGCGTGTGATTTAAGTTAAATAGAGACACTCATAGCTATTTACAGTATCTAAATGAGTTTCTAATTAGGAAAAGTTGTCAACTTTTTAAGCTAGAAGGAATATGATATATCTATGCCATCGTTTATGATATTTTTTATAGCCGTATTGGCTTAAACTCTGACAATTTATCTTTCATAACACTGTCTCACTAAGGACTTATGACAGGAACGTCCTTAAAAGGATACACACAATCCTTTTTTCCCTTTTTTTGAAATTAATTTGAAATTATTTCTGTCACAGCAGAACATTTAGTTAGCTAAACCTTCTTTAGACAAATAGATGAACAATGCCTAAGCAGTAAAAAGAGGAGCTTTGTGGATGAGCAGTATTGTTATACTGCAGAAATATTAATCCATGGTCTCAATACCTACGTATCTTGAATGAACATGTCACTTAGCAAAATAATGATGTGTTAAGGCTACACTGAAAGATCTGATATTTAATTGTATCGATTGATCAAAATGTGCAAACAACATAATGATAAACGTGAAATCTATGTAGTCTGAGGATAATGGTTAGTGCAAGCTCTCGATGTGTTGCCAGATGCTGGTAAAGGAATACAATAACAAGAAAGGATTCAAGCATTCTGTTCTAAACATTAATTTTCTTCATGCCAGTAGAAGTTGTGTAACTGATAAAGACAGAAGTACACAGGTGTATGTTTCCACCTCTCAATAGGAAATTATAACTCTGGCAGCAGTGAAGTAGAGGAGCTGAGGGACAAGTGGCTTTAGTGCCTGAACAAAGAGGATGGGAGACAAAATGATATATTTAATGTAGCTGCTAATTTCAATACCTCCTTTTTATTACATTATGCTGGTGATGGCCTTTGAAAACTGAACAAAATAATGAATTACTTATGTGGGAGATTAGGAATGTCATTCTCATGGAGAACTCTTTTATGGAAAAAATAAATGCAGTGTAAGACATCTGAAGGCAAAAACACTGTTCATTTATTAGTTATTTTTGTCCATAATGTTAGATGGCAATGGCAGAATAGAAAATAATAGCTCAAGTGTACAAATGGAAATTCCATATCCTTTTTTTTGAACATAGGCATATTTGTGTTTATCTTACTTCATCGTAGTTTCATGCTGCATGTTAAAGAAGAGGATAGTGATGCAAATGAAGCTGAGAACAAAAGTGGGAGAGGGATAGAATGAATTTAGGGACACAGCGGAAGTATGCAAAAAAGATGCATATGCCTAGAGAGCAAGAGGATGAAAGCAGTGTAAAATGATGAAAGAAAGGTTATATTCAACAGAAGATGAAAAGAAGAATGTAGTAAAAAATTGCTGAAACAAAAGCATTTGTAATAATAGGGAAAATAGTAAATAATATTAAAAATAATGGACCAGATTTTTACTTGGATTTTTACATGCTTTTCCATTTATTTCCATTGCAACTATATTTGACGGCAACCAGGTCTACACTGGCAGTTTCCCTGTGGTAATTAAAATAGATCTTGACGTGAAGTCTGTCTTGCTGAAGGCTTTGCACTTCTGATTTATCTAGCTTGCAGGCCTTAAGACTTGCCTTTCTTAGGGTCATATAGATGACTGTCTTGGAGTGGCCCCTCTGTGCTGCCCTTAAGCTGGAGTAGTCCCACAAGCTTGTGCTTCATGAGTGGTCCAGGAGAACTCCAGCATCTGCATCTAGGGCCTCCCCTTTGAGGATGAGAACCGGGCACGTTCCTCATGTGTGGCTACCTAGTACTACAGTAAGAACAATTTAAATGTTTTATAAGGAGATAAAACATTTCAAAATTGGAATGCTCTCAGTGCTTTTTCTCTTCCGTCGGGGCGGTCGCTGGACTCCCTCCCCTTGGCTCTGGCTTTGGACTCTTCCTAGTCTATCCCACAGCAGCTGCCTCCATGTTTGGATCCCAGTCCCCTTCCTGCTTGACCTCGGCTTTTTCCCTGTGTTCCCAGGCCTCTGCTTTGGCTCCTGGCCCCTCTTCCCCCGCAGCAGCTGCCCAGCTCTGCCCTGCCGAGGCTGCTTCTAGCAGCGCCTCTTGCACAACCAAGGACGATCCTCCCTCCCCTGCCCAGGCCCCTGCCCTCAGCTTTGGCATCTGGCCACTTCGCCGCCTTCTGTGCCGCCTTCCTGGACTCAACTTCTGCCTTTGGCACTTGGCTCCTTCTCTGCCCTCACATAATCTTTAGCAGCTGAATTCGCTCTCTGCCCCTCTTGCGCCGCCTCCAAGGCCACCCTTTCGTGAGTATGCCTCGGCTGTTGGCTCCAGGTGCCTTCCCCAGCCCCTGGCAGCTCTCCTTCCCCATTCCCGTGGGCACCTGCGGCATGCTGCTGGCGCTGTCCTGCACTGCCGCTCTCGGCAGTTGTCACCCCACACGTGCCAGCCGGGCGCCGGCGCTGCCTCTCCAGCCCCGAGCCTCTCCTCAGCCTCTCCGGCTCCCAGCAGCTGCCTCTGCTCGCCGCACCTCTGCCCTCGCCTGCGGGCCCCGTGGCCTGCGCTGCTCCTGCGCAGCTGTCTCGGCCCTCTCCCTCAGCCCACCCCTCAGAGCTTTCCGCCCCAGTCCGTCTCTGGTGCCTTGTCTCCATCCTCAGCAGCTGCTCTTGGCACTGGCTGTGGAGTTGTCATAAACTGGCTGTGGAGCTGATGCCCGTAACCAATAATCAGGCCAAACCGGCTTGTTTGTCTCCTTATGCCAACCCCGCTCCACAGCTGTTGTCCTTAGTGCCTCTCTGCCTTCTGCATTTGTTTTCTGCTTTTCCACACTCCTTTTGAAACACTTTAATAGCTCCCACCTTCCTCCTCCTCCTTTCAGACCAGGGGCTCCAATCCGATTTGCCCAGTTCTCAATATCCAACTCTCTCTTCTACCCAGGCTTGGGTTTCTGCACACAGCTCCTCTGCCAACACTTGAGCCCCTGTCACCATATTTTCCCCTTTTTTCCCTCATTTGCGTAAGAGAACTTTGAGGACTGCCTCTCCCTTGCCCTCCTGTGCCCCTGCCTTCCCTCCAATCCCATCAGAATGGCTGCAGCCTGAGCTACCTCCCTACTGTATTATAAGCATCCGTGAGGTGATGCCCCCAGTTCAAAACATCTCTCCGGAGCTCCCTGCCTTGCAAACATGCACCGGGCCTGCATGCTGCCAGCTGGAAGCAGGGGTTGGGAAACTGTGTGGCAATGGGTCAAGGGTGATTGTCGCATCAAGCTTTATCATTGTGACAGCACATCACAGCAGTGACCACTGAGTTGTCAGAGTGGCCTCCAGGAACAATTTTAAGTTGGGGGACAACATGGTCCAGAGGAGAAACACCAGTAAAGGGGAGACCCATATGACATGGTCCTCAGGATAAATAAGAGCAGAGGCAATACCTCCATAGAGTGAAAAGAGCAACCAGGACAACTGTGAGGTAACCCATGGTTTCCTGTGATTGCTGCTCATGAGGCAGGAGCCTATTAGGCTAAGTACATGAAAAAATGGCAGTCATAACTTGTCGTTCTGATTTTGGGGAAGAAGCAGGTCTGCAGTGGTAGTGTGCACCATTTTGGGAATGAGTTGCATGTGTACAGATGTAAATGCTGCAGCGGGCTGTATCTGTTGGTGTATCAAGATGCTCAGACTAAGCAAACGACTCAACATTAGCCAGGGCATCAGAGTATGAAACTGTTGTCACATGGGGAGATTTCTGGGAGCTCCCACCACCCTGAAAATGACATTTTAAGATACAGCAGCCTCCTGATATCTTATTTCCCAGTGAGATGTTTCATGTCATTGCACCATTGTGGCCAATGATGTCATGCCAGGGATGCTGACTAGGGTAGAGTGTGGGTACCCCAAGTATTCGAGAGTGCCCTGCCACCAAGTCATCAGAGAAGACAGCAGAGACAGCAACACCTTTCCATGGCTGGTGTCCTCCCTCTGCTGCCCCAAGCACATGCCACGGTGCAGGAACGAGGATTTAGTCTTGGCTGCCAGTTCAGCCATGTCCTCACACCCAAAAGTGATATTAAAATCCTGATAGGGAAGTTTTGGTGTTTTGTTTGTTTGTGTGATTGCTTTTTAAGTGAAGTAGCACTACTCTGTGTTCCTTTCTTCCTTGGAAGGAGCAGACTAGCTTCTGGCCTCTTGATACTGCCTCAGGATGCTCAGTCTGCTAGTAAAGCCCTCAACCTCCTCCCTCCACAGCTCAATAAGCACTGATGGCTTTTTGGAGCCACTGATCAAGCTGTCTTAGAAATAAATAAAAAAATAGAGATAAATAAAAATAATATAAAAGAAGTGAATAAGCAGGTCTGTTAAGCAGGGGTATGAATGCTAGGCACCCTCTGCATCCCTCTGTCATGAAGGGCTTGAAATAGAGAGGGCTTCTGCTCTAGCTTTATTTGCAAAGAAACCATTTTCTCATACCTAAATTATTTCAAGACCTAAGTCATCATGTAGTAAATGTTTATGAGTGAGAGAGTCTCAGTACATAGTCAAGCTAGCTCTGATTTAGTGAGCTGATATGAGTGGTTGTATCCTATTAATTCCAGGGAAGGAAGGATCTGATCCTAGCTATAAAAAGAATTAAAGTAGCAAAAATCTGTGTTAAAACCGATTCTTTCTATACTTAGCTGTATTGTTTGAGAGGATTTTTTTTGGCTTTAGAGTTTTTGGTTTTTTTGTATCTGCCTTTCTTTAATTACCTCATGGCTTCGTTGTCTGCTACTAGTTATAATTCATAGATGAACAAGAAAAGCCCCACACTCATATTCAGATCCATGTTTGTCTCTCTAAAAAGCAATTTCCTTCAGAGAATGCTATCTGATTCTGCTGCAGTGCAGTGAGTGACTAGCTGGGGTTAAAAGCCTTGCGCACAATTCCTGCTAGCTGGTCATTAATCTCCAGGAAAAGCCACATGTCTTAATTGTTATTGTATAATTAGTAACCTCTTCCATCTATGCATTATGAAGCTGAAATACTAATGTGCCAAGTCACTATCATGCTGTCTGAATGAGGAACTGGAAAATACTGTTATCATCAGTGTGTGACAGAGAAATGCATTTTTAAATACTCTTTTGAAAAAATACTGAGACCAGCCATCAATGTCCTATGCCCAGCTCTGAAAACCTGCAGAGCTGCCATAGATTGCTGGGGTGTAAGTGACTAAACAAAGTAGTCCCCAAAATTGCAACTGTAAAGATGAGCAAAGTATGAAAGGCTTCTGATATAACATGCTTCGTTATGGAGCCTGAATCCTCAGTAGCTGTCTCTTAATTTAGAGAATGTGAATCTGGAAGATTTTTTTTCCAGCAAAAATCTGTATTTTCCTCAGGATAGAACTTTTTCCCACGCAGAGCTCCTGAATATCACAAAACTTATACTAGTTTCCTACTGATATCAAGCTGATAATTAATATGATATCAAACATTTAAATATCTTGCCCATAGATATTAAGAAAAACTGCACCAATTTCTTCAGTTAGTTACATAGTTACTTTATTGTAATAAAGTTTTGTGATATTCAGGAGCTCTGCTTGGGAAAAAGTTCTGTCCTGAGGAAAATACAGATGTTTGCTAGAAAATCCAAATCCAAAATATTTAGATGCTTAAACATTGAAATATTGGATTTTAATCATAACAAACTGTATTTCTCTAAGACTCAAGACTCATACTCTAGTAAATCTAAAATATTATACAGGATATAAATTATTGGAAAGCATATTATAAACAAATATAATATAAATCATTATAAAACCTAATATAAATTCAAAATAAAATATTCACAAAAAAGCAAATATTTCAATATAATAGAAATGAGATTGAAACTTCAGTACCTTTCAGTAATGTGTCAATATTTTTAACATCCATTTGTTTTCAAGAAATACTTTGGGTGAAATTGTATTTTCTAATAAAAAAAAAAAATGCCTCGGCAGCAGTTTTTCCCAACCACAATTAGCATTCTCCCAGTCAAATTCCTGACTTCAGTCTGATGGTTGAAAGACTCTAGGAAACTGATAGAACTGCCAGGCTGAATAATTAACCATAAAACTAGTAAAGTTGTACAAAGAAAATTCAATGAATCTTTTTTCTTCTCCTTGACACAACTATAATTAACAAAACAAAATTAATGCAGCAGGAGGTTAACATCTGCTTTGATTTAAGAAAGTCCTGATGTGCTGGTAGAGAAAAGTTCAGGATCAGGCCCAAGGGATTTCTTGGCATGTGCGATTCTGCGCAGTGCCTGACATGTGCTTGAAGACTGCTATTCAGGAAACAACACATCTAAAGTTCTTTCTTTTCCTGTTCTTTGCTCTGTTATAAGGCTAATGTGATAGAGGATTTCAAAAAGTAAAATAAATCTTCTCAACTGCCTCTCTTTTTGAGACAAGCTTGAAATATTCAGATGAATCAGCAAGGGATATCTAAATGGTTCCTGCAGTATTGTTCAACTGAAATATGGTACGGGATGCTGTATGTTACCAGATTTTCCTAAATATTCATGTCCAAAATAGAGAGGTCAGAAGCCCTTCCCCTTCAATGCAATGTCAACTCTTTTTTCCTAATGATTTGATTATCTACTTATTAAATCCTATAGACAGAGGCATCTGCATCCTTAGCACTCCCTAATACTTCAGACATTCTTTGCTTTTTATTTTTACTTCTTGCAGATGCTTATTGGGCTTTAATAACATTTTCTTTTCTCCTTTTTTAATAATTTCAAATTTTCACTGGATACATGACTGAATCCCATTTAAAACAGAGGCACCCATTTGCCTTAGGATCTCTGGGAATTCCCAGTTCAGTAGAAAAGACAGAATATGGGGAAGGACTAATAAATTCCAGAATGAAAACACTGGGGACACTGGGGTTCAGGAGACAAACCCTTGGGATTGTGTATGGTGTAAGACAGTTTATCTTTCTGTTTCTGTTTAGTCTCTCAGCCTGTAGTGTGTCCAAGGGAAAGCCAACCCTTACATATGTAACACTCATAAAATTTTGACGATCCATGTCACTTATCAGAACATGCTGATTTATCAAAAATAAAATAAGATTTGATTAATTTCCCATTCTGTATTTTTTTAACACCTATAAATTTTCATAATGGTCCTTTAAATGAGAAATCCTTTTCTTAGTTCAGATGACTTTCCAAAGTGAAAAGTAGATAGAAAATAGGTAGAAAATCTAAAACTCCTAAAATACTTCACTGTTTCTGAAAGAATCATTCCTTGATAAACTCTTTATTTATCTTTAACATTTTTAAGACTTTTTCTTGCTTACTATGACTTAAGGGGGAAAAAAAGTTAAGATATTGAACATTGTGTAAATAAAGAAAGGTCTTTCTCTAACTGCTTTCACCGTCTGTAATGAGCCTCTGATCTCCTCTGAAGTTACAGCTGCTATTTTAAAGTAATTATGAGGATGAGAAAGGACTTTATAATTTCTTTAGTTGTTTTTCCCATTATATCATTTTGAAAAAAAAATTTTATAAGCAATGCTGGTATGATTCCCAAGGCAGCAGATAAAATAAAGAGGAAAGAAAATCCATCTTTAAGCCAAAGAAGTATTTGATTAATATTGTTTCCATTATTTAAAATGACCCTGAAGTAGTAATAGAAAATCAGTGAGGAAAGAAGGTGAATTATGAAGATAAAGATCCAGTTTCTTCCCAATGGAATTCCTTGGAATTCTTCTTCTTGGAATTCTTGGATAATGAGGAAAATTAAAACTCTAAAAAACAATCAAAACATGTGTATATGGAAAAATAGAATATTTTGATTTTTTTAATCCCTTAGATCCATAATGATTTCCTTTTCTTATCATACTTTCATTGCATAAGAAAACAACTTATGCAATGCATAAGAAAACAACAATTGCATAAGAAAACAACAGTTAAATGTGTTGGTACTAAGTCTAATCCTTTTAAATGGCTGAGCTTTTTTAATTACTTGGGGCTGTAATTCTCAGACCATGTCTACCAACCTCTTCTGGGTGGTAAGGAGATATTTTGTTCTGTTGTTTGTGATAAAAGACTTGGCCAGATTCCAACCATTATAATTATAATACAAAATGAATTTCCAGATACTTTTCCAATAAACCAGTATCACTGTTCATCTACTGCAGCTGTGTCTTATCTTCTGATTTTCCTAATTTTTTTATATGATGATTTTCACTATGAGTGAGAATTAGGTGGTTATCAGATTATGGAACCATTAACTGAATAAAGACATAAGTCTTAAATGCTCATATAATTTTCAGAAAAGGATTCTACAGTGATAGTCTTTTCCGTCTGAGAAGTGTGGAAACATATTCAAAACTAATCTTGAGAAAGGCTCTTTATTTTGCCTTGGAGGCACAGAGAAACTGCAATGACTCCTTCATGGAGTCATTCCAGTGTCTAACCTGCTTAACTTGAATCAACGTGTCCAAAGAGGTGAAAACAACCAGCAGATGAAGGCAGGAGGGCTGAGGAAAAGAAATGGCTGGGGATGAGAGCATTAAGCAGGAAGGTACTTGCAGGGGGAGAAAGGACTTGATCATTTGCACTTATCTGCTAAGGAGGTTTCCACTCTACCTCCTACATTTCTGCCTCTGCCTCTGTCTTTCATGGGTTCTCATCTTTGCTCTTCTGAGTGCTGCTTGTGGATTACGGGTGGATAAATTTTGGATTAAGAAGACATAAATGGTTAGAGTAGAATGGACGTGGCTGTTTGGAGGAGAGCAAAGAGTTTCTTGCAGTGAAAACAAAGAGGTAAACTGATAGATAACTTGAGAAAACCATAATTGGCAAACAGGTTAGTGTTTAGTAGCAGTTTTCCAGTAGATCCCTTCAAAAATGTCTTACTGGAAAGGTTATGAAAAAGGCCCTAGACTTGGCTGGTTTAGGGCTTCCTCTTCCTGCCTTCTCTCTGGAAATCTAGCAAATTGGAAGGAAGGGAGTTTCACAGATTAGAAGGAATCAAGGAACGGGAGAGCATGACCAGAGAGCAAATGACTTCCTCGCATTCTCCTAAGCAGAGGCCTTAGCAGGCACCTGCTGGTGATAAATAATCAATATTTATGATGACAACAAAGTTGCAAATGGCAACCGAAGGAAGAAGTTTGCACAAAGACACGTCTGAAGAGAGTATTGTATGCACTGGAGAGACTAGTTTGGAGAAGCTAGAGCAATTAAAGATTTCTAATATTCCTTGATACATTATTTTCTTGCCATTCAATTTCCTCTGTTATCCAGGAAATAGAAGAGGTCTGGGCTTCACTACACAAATAATTATAATGCATTTAATTTGGTTCATTCCTGTATATTAGGTGTAGAATCAGCCTTGTTGTTAATAATCTTCAAAGAATTCTGCCCCATCACATTGAGTGACTGCCTGGGGTTAATGGTGCTTGGTACAGCTCCTCCTAGCAGGTCATTAGTCTCCAGGAAATGCCCTGTGCCTTAATCGTTATTGCTTAATTAGCAACCTCTTCCATCTAAACAAGTGACATATGACCTGATATAACATTGTACACAGCAACACTTTCTGTGGGCATTTGAGCTACACCGTAGACAGATTTTATGCAAGAAGGCCAGGGAAGTACATATCTATTTGAGTAACGTGGGGCGTGACAGATCAGTCACCTTCTGCAGATAACAGCATTAGGAAATTATATGATGAATCTTTGCTCAGATATGTGTCATGTCAATAGTTTATATTAATGATTAATCTGAGCCCTGAAATTTAGAATGAGAAAGACTGCCTTATGTGACTGCCTTATGACTCTTAAAATGCAGTGTTCCATATTTCTAATTCACCCTGTCATTAATTATTATTTTCACTGTATCAGGAGTTAGCTGTAGCTTTAATTACTGCGTGCCCTGAATAAACGCACACACAGAGTATATTCCTGCACGGAACATAGACTGGCACTGTCGTGCAGAATCTGTTCTCCGTGCTCCTGCTGACTTTTGGCCATTAACCTTTCCTCTCTGTGCTTTGTTTCCTTCCCCTATTCCCTATTTACTTCCACATACTTCTTTTGATAACGCTTCCTTAATCTCCAGAGAATTCTTGCTATAAATGCATGCACACTATTTAGTCAGCATAGGACCTCTGCACACTCCTGGGATACAGGCATGCAGATGGAAGGCAGTGCAGTGTCAAAGAAAAGCAGGATTTCTATACATTTTATTGGATCACCACATGGTAGCTCAGCTCTTTGACTGTGTTCTGGCTGCCTGTTCTAGGTTGTGTACAGTATTTCCATTGCCAATGCTTGCTTGCTTGAATTGCTGGAGAATAGCAGAGCAAATCCAGGGAATAGCAAATAGAAAACCACAGGAGACTAATTTTAGCTGTTCTGATGGGTTTTGGGAACTTTCATGCATTTTAAAAGCAAATACATATTTTATACATACAGGATGTACATTGTATTGATGAGAATTTTTTAAAAAAATTCAAGATAGTACTAAATATTCAATACAGTATTGGTAGATTCTCTTTAAAGATTATAAAAAATTAAATTGATTTCACAGAAAATGTCATTAAAATATTTATTCTTAATTCCTGATATTTCTATTCCAGTAGAATCTAGATACCACTTTGACACACTATTGTTCTTGGGTTTTGTCAAAACAAAAAGGCAGTTGTGACCCAGAAAAGTATTTCTCTAGATATAAATGTGGTATTTTCCATATAGGTGAAACAGGGATTAATTGAAGCAAACTATAATGAGTTTATCATCAGGAAAAAAAAAATCAAGCTGTCTACATATAGGTTTAGAGATGAGGGCTTTTTATAATCAGAAGTGTCTGTAGCTCTTGCTTTTATGAATACTACCAGATATGGTAAGGCGCGGGGGAGAAAAATTGCTAATGTACAACCTGTGTTTAATTACCAATATGAATTCATTATAAATAATTAAATGCTTGTAAATGCCTAAAATATGAATGATGGATCTTCTTCATCAGTACTTTTACCTGTGCTTTTGCTGCACTGCTTATGCTTTGCAGAAAATCATATCTGAATTCTGGATTTAGTTGGTGCTGTCATTATTTTTTTGCTAGACAAAATGGGACAGTGAAATTGTACATTATGACCAGATAACTATTCTTTAGGTGTCCAACCTTCAGAAAGAGTATTTGTGCTGAATGTTGCATTTTCTGTGCTGTGTTTGTTGCTGCTATAAGACCAAATTTGCCTCCCAATAATAAACAAGCATCTGTTGTCAGATTAGCCTCATGCAAAGTATCTGTCAGTTACACTCTTCCTTTTCAGTATTTTTGCAGTTGTTGAAGTTAGTGTGCTTTTTAGGTTTGTTTTAGATGGTACCTGGAAGTGAAGGCTTTTTTTCTTCATAGTCAGTTACTGCTATTTGATTAAATAGAAAACTGTTAACTAGGGCAACACCATGTAGTTACTGTCTTACGTAAGAATAAAGATGCACTATCAGGGCTAGAAGTGTTTACTGTAATCTAGTAAAATAGCCTTAATAATATTGAAGTTCTCATTCAAAAAATATTAAAGAACATGTGAGGGAATGATCAAGAAATATTTTCCTTTATTTTGCTGCCAGCCAAATAGGAATTCATTGGCTAGGAATCAAAGAGAAACAGAAATGCATGTAAAACACTAAGTGTTAGGCTTTTCACAGGAATGCGAAAGGCAGGAATGGCAAAAGTCTCTTTACATTCCTTGGTTAGTTTTTGAAAAGTAAGTCAGCAGAGCGCAGACATGCATCCCAATGCTTGTGCAGATGAATTATCAAAATGCTATGTACCATTCAATTAATTAGCTATCTAACAGATCTTCCTAGGCACGTGCACAAGACATTCTTTAAAATGCTTCTTTTTAGAAAATGCATTATTGATATTTAATATTTTATTATATTTAATAGCTGCATGATTATTCACCATTTTAATAACCTTTTATGAAATTCAGAATTCTAAAATATTTTCATCAGTGGTACTTTATTTTTAAATATGACAACTGGACCAGACTAATTTTTTATTTATTAGATGCAGTGGTAACTAATCCCATAACTTTTTAGGTATTAAATACTGTGTGTAATTGGATCAGGAGGTGTGGATAACTCATTTGGAAAAAATAGCAAAGCCATAATGACTCACAAAAACTGTGAACAAATCTTATGTAAATACTAAGGTTATATGTGGAATGGACTACTGTAGTGCATAGTTGATATGATTTAGTGAGTATTTAGTAATATTTTATAAGACAAATGGTGGAGAAGAACTTTGCACTGCAAAATCCTTGTGCTATACCTGAGTCATCTTAGTCTTCATTTAAACATCATTTTGATCCTACTAGAACTAATTCCATCCAAATACCCGATATAGTCTAAATTCATTCAGTATTAGACATTGTGAAATGGTATATGTAATTGCACACTGAAGAACACTACAGTTTTTTCTGTGTGGTCTCACAGTGTTTCTAGTTGCAGATCATATGTCCTGGTTAAGTTCTAATTAATGACTATGCAATCTGTTCTCCCTTGCCGTGTCCTCGCAATGGGTGCACGCACAGCTCAATGCAAGTGCGACCACTGAATTTTGCTTTGCATTGGCAACTTGAGAGACTTATTCTTCTTTTACTTGCAGTCATGTCCTAAAAAAAAAAGAGTCCAAAATTGTCCAAAGAGCATTAGGAATTTTCTCAAAGGCAATGAATTCTAGCGCAAACACTCACCAGAAGCCTCTAATACAGTTTCTTATAGTCAGAACTTCAGACAGAAAAGTCATAAACAACTTTGCAAAGAAGACTCCAAGCCTGTGGACCATAATTATAAGCTATAGGCATTATTCTTTGATGGATGAGATTGTTAAGGAAAAACTGACACCATGTCCTTTTTTTCAAGAAACAATTTCAGCCACTTGATAGCTCTTCAGATGCTGATCGCCAAAAAAGAGCATTGCGAATGGCACAGTTGTCAACTGACATAAGGAGAGGTGAAGTGGATGTCATTTCTGTACTTTATCTCTGGGCATCTTATTAGGTTCCCAAGGGTATACGACAGTCATTAAAAATGATAGAGAAAAGATGACATTGTCTAGAGCATCCCAGAAAAAGCTTTTTGCTTCTGCTGTAGAATAATAACATGTTGAAAGAAATTAATTTATGAACTTCATGCTAGCAGATAAGACTGCATCATGCTTGTTTTTTCCTACATACTAAATTTTGGGAAGATATAAACTATCAATAAAAGATATTAAAATCTTTCAAGCAAGAAATGCTGACACCATGTACAATTAAATGAAAGATTTTGTCCGCTGAGGATGAGGCTCATAAATAACAATTTAAGTTTTAGTAGCAAAAAAAAAAAAATATTTAAAAATCTACCATGCTTAAACCCAAAACCTGGCCCATATTTGCTTAATCTGATTTAAATGGTCACATTTTATTCTTTATAAACCAAGTTACTTACATTTTTAATCAACACATAGTACAAATTTGTCACCTACGTTCTGATAGCATTTGCCAGAACTTTGCAAACAAATAAATTCATTCACCTTAGAATGAAACAAAAATGTAAAAAAGAACTAGATTCTTAATTCAAAATAATTGAAACACCATGTGTATTTGAAAAGCAATCTTTTTCAAAAGCACCATGGAAATGAAGGTAGATGCATCCTTAGCTCTCATGAATTCACATGTCTGTATTTACTTCAGTAGAGTGATGCTATTTTTTAAATAAGACAGCCTTAAAATACAAGGAGAATAATCATCATATGTAATGATTTATTTATTCTATACCTATATAGTAGTTTAAATTGTGGTTTAAAATAATCAGTGAAATAATAGGGTTTGCAAGTGGTAATAAAGGTTTTATTGAAAGAGTTCAGATAAGTGCATGTATACAGGGAGACAGGGTTTTCCCACATGCATCATTTTCCTGGTCAGATACATCTTTTAAAAGTTCTGGTTCCACCAATGTTTGTCTCACTTAAATTTCTGGTGAGATTATTTTGTTAATGGCAGAGCTGCCTTCCGGTAAACACAATATTAGCTGATGCCAATATATTCAAGCTGGCACAAACGTTCTGTGTGAAAGAGCCAGAAATATAGTAAATTTTTAGAAGCATTCATAAAAATCCTGTTTAATAACAAAATATTAGTTTACACATAATAGATAGATCGTGCCCGTATGTAGCTATTTTTTTATTTTATCCTCATCCTTCCCTCACTGCAGTAAATGAAATAGCTTGTCACTTTTTGCACCATCAATCTTCTGATAAATCCAAGGCCCAAATAAGCAGCCAGAGCAGTTTACAACATGCTCAAAAACACTGATCAAATAATGTAGATTTGTTGCTATAAACAAAAGGGACTGAATATTGACAGACGTTATGAAATGTGATAGAATAATTTCATCTGGATATGTAAAACTATTTAAAATATGTGTAATTTATTTCATATGTAAGCATGAAAATGGCTCTTAAAACATGTCACAAGGGTCTGGTGTTGGGGGAAATGTAGGTTTTAGGAAGAAACTAAATTATAAGTCTAGTTGAATATTCAGATTTCTCCTTCATGGAAGGTCTGAGAAAAAAGCTATACTATAAATCCAGCTACTAAAGAAAAATTTTGAGGCAGGAAAAGTAAGCAATAACTAGTGATGTGATAGATTCTGTGGTGTGTGTGGACTCCAGAGTAATATGGGAGAAGAAATGTGTTTAGGACATTTTGAAGCTTGTTGCTCATGGACAGTCCTGGAGAAAAAGTAAAAAAAAAAGGTTTAATTTTAAATTAGACCATTACCAGGCTTTCTTTGATGTTTTAATTGTCTTATTGGCACGTATCTGAGTTTTGTGTTTGTCTTAGTGGTCTGGTCTGAGTGTACTCAGACAAAGTTTGAAAAAAAGCTTTGAAAGAGGCTCAATTGTCCAAGGCACATGTATGATCCATCACGTATGAAAAATGTTAGCCTTTTCAGTGTTCAAGGTTCATGGGAAGATATTTCTGGCCCTGAGAGATTTAGGTTTAGGCTATGATGCACCACAGTAGAAAGCGAGGGACCCAGTCACACCTTCCAGTCACGTTACTTCACTAGATTTATCCATCCTGGGAATGTAAAAGCAGCCATAAAAGCTGAAAGGAAGGCTGTCTTAGTGAGCTTGAAATTATTTACAGGTAGCAAGTGTGCCAGTTCCACAGTACACCTTGCAGGAGTGGCTCTGACAGCAATACATTTACAGAAAGAGTGTGTTAATATGCAATAACTAACTAATTCAGACATGGAATGGAATAAAAATACAAATCTCAGCCCTTTTTTTGCACACTAGCCTTGTTCCAACATGGCATTATGATCAATCCAGAGCTTCTCTATAAAATAGGAGAACTTCAGGTGTGACAAGTTATAGCTGCGCAGGAGGATGAGCACTTCCTGGTCAAAATAATAAAATCAATTTTATGCTGAATTTGCAGAGTTCTGCAAATTTTTCAAAAAAATAAAATAAATTAATTATTTGGTCCTTTTAAGATGAGATATTTGTGAAAGTCACTGAAAGTGGAATAAAAATATTACATTGCAGATGTGTTAGCCCTGAATAAGGGAACTGAAAGCATAACCTATTACGAAAACGCTGCCTGAAAAATGTATTCTAAAATATTCCTTCCATTCATAGGTTAGTATCAGAAATACAAAGACCTTATGCTCTCTTCAGATGCATAACATAAAGTCAGGCTTTCTTTGAGATGAAATAGTGAAAAATAATTTCTTGTAGAGTGTAAATGCATATATTATGCTGTAGCTGGGCTAAGACATTTTATACTTTGACTAGTTACTGCTACCAGCATCCTGATCTCTTGCAAAGCACTTGGAAAAGTTATATGGAATGAAACTGAAATTTATGAAAGTTAAATTTATTGTTATTTAAGCATAGATTGAATTATAAAATATGAAGCTAATTGATCAAAGACAAAATATAAAGAGTGAGATTAAGTTATATCTTAAAAAAAGGAAAGTCAAGAAGTTATGCCTTGCAATGCAGTTACGATTCTGTTGAAGGTATAAGATCACCTCCTTAAATACTAATATCTTCTACTCAAAAAACTTGAATATAGTATAATTCAATAATAATTCAATAAAATTTTGCAGTTATGTATCTTTTATGCTTTTATGAAAAGGATTTGTGCTCTTTAAAAGAAAGAGAGAAAAATAGAGTGTGGTAACATGTCAGTGCAGTGTGCACCAAATTTTCTGGTGCTCATCTAAAAGTTCCCAAATATGCACCCAGTCAGCAACATAAATAATCTAAATAATGCAGCTACCATTTTTTGTATTGGTATTTCATTTCTTTATGTGAGCACTCTGAAGGGATGAGGTGAGGACATGGTGGTGCTGTGATGTCTCTGGTATATGCTGTGAATAAATCCAGAAGAAAAACAGTTTAATTTCTTAGAAGAGGAATGTATGAATTTGAATTTCCTTTTCAGATAAATGTCTGAGCTCCTTTCATCAAGAACAAAGAACACCAATTTTTAATTCTCATTTTCCTGGGAAACTGCTGAAGGGTAAATGATTCAGAATTCTCAAATTGTAGAGCTATGAGCAGATAAAAGAAAAATCCTGTATTTTATTTACTCATTTGTGTAAATGTCTAACTAATATGTCTCCTTACGCTTGCATTGAGTTTTCCATTGTTTTGCAAGTCAAAATACTATCGATATTCTGCCATTTTATTAATGAAAAAAGATATTTCAGCTCAATATTTCCATATTCAAAAAAAAAAAAAAAAAACCAAACAGGATTTTATCTTGAGGTAGCAGTGGATCATACAGATTTTTTTATTGCAATGAGAGCAGCAGTGTTCTTGTTTCACACTATGTACAAGCAGCATTTTGTATTGTAAAGGAGTATCTGCATTAAATACAAATGGTAACATAAGAGGTGCAAACAGAAAAGAGTAAGGTTGTCTGCAAAATCCAAAACAGAGTTTAAGGGGATAAGCGAAGTATAGATGGCCTTGTGCACTTCTGTTCTTTTATTTTCTTTGCTACTTACAGCTCTTTTATACCCCAAACTTTGTATTTACTAATTTATTATCCCCCTCCCCCTTTTTTTTATCCTGTTCTGAGTTTTTCAAAGTAGCCATTACACAGGCTTTGTCAGTTCATGAAATAATGTAGCCACTTGCCCCTGATTCTTTTGGATATGTTGAATGAGGCTGCAAACTCTCTATGCTCTACATGAAGCTATTTGTCCATCCTGTTCCCTTTCCACTGTCACAAACCTTACCTTGGCTCAAACAACAACTATAAAAAGCCATTTCCATTGTTGTCACTGATTCTTGTTTTACATTTAGAGAGCCAGGTCAAAACCCACGGGGGTCAATAAAAACTGCCCTTTGATTTCAATGATCTTTAAAAGAGGTTACTTATGCTTTAAAATGTATTTTTATTAAATAGTCATAGTATTTATTTGTTTATAAGTGTTTTCATTAGCCTTTATTTGCCTACTAAGGCAAATACAATACAGTAATTACAGTAAGTTGTAACTATTTGAGGGCTTGCTTAACACCAAAAAATGAACACTGCTGTGGAGGAGTGATCTGGATTCTGCACTTCTTCTGCATAACCTAAGCAAAGAACTAAACATTATGTTGTAATTAATTAGGTTTCTGTAGAGACACTGGGACTGCAGAATTCATTCATGAATTTGCACAGGTGAAACCAGAGACACAGTTGCAGCATTATAACTATGTGGCTGTTGCTAGTAATAAACCACAAGAATCCATACTAGGCTGTGTGCTGGGCAGGCAATTAGGAAAAAAAAGAAACCTAAAAACCAAAACTTTCTTCTAATGAATGAAATGCAAGCGAAAAAGGATTATTTACAGTAGCATCATGTTATTCTGTACAATGTGAAAAATTGTTTAGAGTGTACATAAAGTTTCCTTTATTTCTTCTATCAAACCAGATATATGTTTTATAAGAAAAAAAAAAAAAAAGAAAAATATATGTGAGCTGTGTTCACCTTTTAATATATACATTTTTGTTAAATAGCCATCTAAATGCTAAATGACCTCCTAAGTCTGTACACTTTTGTACATCGGACACATGAAGTTAGAAACAGCCTTAGTAAAGTTACACTAGACAGTAAATATACTCAATTGCATTTCGAAGTAATTTTTAATCATGTAAGATCATATTAAAATTACATCTCTATGATTAAAAGCATAATTGTTACAAATCTGCTGTAAAGTTATGAAAGGAAGCATCCTGTTTTTGCTTTACGATAGATGACATGTCGATAGGAGCTGATGTAATGAACAGAACTCTTAGAAGAAGACAGCTTCTATAGGTATATAAATATATAGATACACACATATGTATATACGTACATATGTATGGGTATGCGTATGTCTACATATGTGTGTATGTGTATATATATATAGACATCACTTTAAAGACTCAATCCTATGTTCCACTTCTTTGAATGACTGTTACAAAATCTCATTATATTAATTAAGCTTTGCTGATTTTCTATCCCTAGGAATATAACTAGAAATTCAGCTAGACTGGACTCGTTTAAATGGAAGCAGAAATTAAACTTGTGAGCCCCTTAACACTCTGATTTTATTGCTCATAATTAAAGAAATTGGTGAGGACTAGCAGAGCAGCTTTATAGGATATCGAATACCTTCTGTGTTCATAAAGTATTGCAAGTCATCGTTTCTGAAAAACACCGTTTCATGGGAACAATGACTGTCTGAGCGTTACTTCCACAGTATCCTCTTCTCTGACTTAGCTTTTACCTAGTCTTAGTCTTTTAACACATACAGAAAACAGCTTCGAAGTTGTTGTTGATACTTCTTCATACTCTTGACATAGCTCCTTTTCTCTCAGTTCCCCCGTTTGACCCTAGACTGCAGCTGTTTTTGATGGTCAGTGTGCATATTTGTTGCACCATGCAAAACTTCACTTTCCCTCAGTATGTTTTTCCGTGGTACTGAAGTTTCCATGGAATTGATGGTGCTGCCCTTGTGTTACATGTGGTTGGGCAGAACCATAACCAAAGTGATGACCATGCCTGAAACATGCTGTCATAGGGGTTTTTTTGGGGTTTTTTTTGTTTTTTTTTTTCTCGTGGTACTGCCTGTAAAAGTGTCAATAACTTTGCGATAAAGTGAGAATTACTTTGGTTATTTCTGTCTAGCCTATCAGTGCAACATCAGCAATATATAGCCTACCAACATTTTTTCTCATTCTCTGGGGTCATATTCTTGCACTTTTTGCTCTTCTTTGTACTCGCAGGCATTATGTCTGAATTCCTAAAGAAACTCATACCTAATATAGTTTCACCTTAGTCAGGATCCTAGCTAACAACTAAGAAAATATGTAGAAAATGTATCGAGATGTCTTTGAATGCAAAAGTACCTTTCAGGTAGAAAGAAGAAAGAAAGGGATTGACAAAAAATAAATGTGGTAGAGAGGTACATGTAGTAAATGAAGTTTTTAAAAGGTGGGGAATTTTTTTTTCAATACCAAACAGTGGATTTTGAGTTGAATTTATTCAAAATTTACAGTAAACATGAAGAGCAAAGAAAAGCAGAGTCATTCGGAAGAATAAGAGAAATCTAGCAGCTGCTGAGTTTGAATCTGCCCAGGCTCTAAAAATCATATTTGTCTTGCTATTGATAAAAGAAACAGCAGTTACTATCTGGGAGACAAATTCCTTTTCCTGAGGGAAACAAAAATGCTAAAGACCTTGCAGTTATGCTGGAAAAGATAATAAAGCACTTAGGGCAGTTAAAAGTTGCAAAGCAGTAGGCTCAGGTGAATTCATCCCAGAGTTCTGAAGAAAGTAACAAGAAAAACAGTTCAATTTTCAGATGCACATTTTGATGATTCATAAACCCATAAGAGCAGTAGATCTTTTTCAGGTCATCATCTTAACTGTTTGGCATTATATATAAGAAAATGCCAATATAATGGACACCAAAGGATGTATATAATGACAGTTTAAATGGGAACATTGTAGAATTTTTCACCAGTTACATTAACCAAGTAACTTTCTTATCCGTACAGTCTAAAGGACTGATTTACTGTAACTGAGCAACTCAAATTTCTGTATTTCTTTTGATAACTTTTGCAATACAATGCATATGTTTCAGTACAAAAATCAGTATACCATAATAAAATGTTAGTGTCTTATATTCATTGAAAGTAATATGAAATTTAAACATTGAAACACATATGGTTTGTGATTAGTTTCATAAGATTTTCAGCAGAATGCTGATATACACATTCATGCTAACCTGCTGCAGAAATCTTATTACTACCTAAGTGCCAAGAACAGCAGAAAATCCTGGCCCCTGGGTACGGATTTTAGATCAAACTTGTGGCAGTGAATTCAGACCTTTCCTGCAGATGATGAATTCCTTTTGGATAAACTGATTACTAGAAGGAAAACTCATTTGTAAAGACCATGAAGCAGTCTATACTATTTTAAAATTATGGTAAAGCATAGGTACTGTCAATGTTTAATATCCAGAGAAAAGCCTTCCATATCTGCATCCTTATATATGAGATAAATATATTCTTAAATGACATAAATGTATGAACTTTTGTAGATGCTATGAGCAGAAATAATCTTGTGTTTTGCATAATCTACAGAACTAAAAGTATTTCTATGTAAAGCTTTAACCGTGTAAAAAATGGTAATTTCAGAAAAACTTGCCAGTTTTGTCACATATACAATGAACTTGGATAGATAATTGGTTTTCATTTCCCTTGAACTTTTCTTTCCTTCATGTAAAGTTAGACAACAGTATTTATAGAACAAAATAAATAACTAAAATAAGGATATGTAAGTTGTATGAGTGGTTTAGCCACATCTGCAATTTTATTGAAAATTTTATATTTTTAGGATTTATAGAAATCTTTAGGTGAAAGCAGAATTTAGGGTGGACAACCAATGTGTTATTCAGTTACTTTAATAGCTCCAAATATTCAAATAAGGACCTGCAAAATGAGGAAAAGATGAGCAACAGCTACCATGCATTTGTTCACAACAGGTTCCCTTAGGCTACTTGCTCAATAATTCTTATAGATGGGTGAGATGCAGTAGATACCCTGTATTCTGACTTGAGCGAATGTTTTGGCATTGTCTGACATTACATTCTCTGAAACAAGACAGAAAATCTTGGCCTAGATTAAATTGCTAACTTACTACTAAACTGGGTGCCAAGTTGGCTGGACAACAGTGTTAGATGTCAGTAGCCCTTGATTGGAGGGGAAGGATGAGCTAACCACTGAGGTCTCTCCTAGAACCAACTCATTGGTATTTTTCTTTAATCCACTTGGATGGTAGAATATAGAGCAAGTTTATTAAATCTGCAATAACACAAAACTAGGAAAGATAAACAGTATTTCAAGGACAAGCTTAGAATTCAAAATCAGGTTGACAAAGTAAAGAAAAGGACCAAAAGGATATGCTGAAATCCTGTGGAAAGAAGTTGAAGGTGCTAGGCTTAGGGAGGAATTACAGTAGAAAATATGTTGCAGAGAAAAACTCATCAATTAAGATTTCTTTGGAAAATAATTTTTTTGTTTCTTTTGTTTTGTTTTGCTTTTTGGTGTATCACGTGCTGGGTAGGAATCAACAGAACATTCAGAGGACTGTCCAGAAACTTAAAAATGTGACCTGTGAAGAAAGGCTCAAAGAATTGGGGCTGTCTGCCTAAGGGGAGAAATGGCTAAGGGAGGATGCGATTGCAGAGGTGGTAAAAAAAGGAAGAAAATAATCTTTTTTTTTGATTGTTTGTTTATTGTTGTTGCTGCTGTTATGTTGAGTTTTATTTTTTTGCCTGTGGAGGATAGCAAAAGAAGTATTGGGGTTAAATTGTAGCCATTAAGGATTGGCTGAGACATTAGCAAGGACTTTCTAATGATATGAAAAGGGAATCTGAAAATTATGGCAGATTTAATAGGAGTGGGAGGTAGAAAGATCACTAGATAAACATTTGTGAGGATAAATTTAGACAGTTCACTGAGGCAGAAAAATGTGCTAGCTAACTCTTGCTTTTTTGTGTGTTTTTTTATTTATTGTCTGTTTTTGTGATATTTGGATTTTATTCTCCTGATAAAGTTAAAAATAATTGCTCTTATCCATTCCTGGAGCAGAGTGAAAACTCCTGCCTGACAGCTGGTGGCCACAGAATGAGATGGTGCGGTATAGTAAGTGCCAAAGACAAGTCTGCTAGTTGCTCTAGTTCAGTATCAGATTCTTTGATTTTGGCTATAGAATATGTATACTTTCAGGTTAAAAACTTTTTTTTTTTTTCTCCTCCTCTCTCCTAGTAGCCAGAATGTTGGAAAATTCTACTTGTATTAGCGAGAGGGCTTTTACACAGCTTTGTTTATTACTGGAGGGAACAAATCAAAGGCAAGTGGCTTATAGGAAAGTGGAGTCATGGTGCTGCTTTAGTGTAATAAGTAGAAAGTATTAGACAGGGAAAAAGAACTTATTTCACTTTGAATGCTTTGGACTTTAGAAGGTCATGGATAGCCCTAGAAATGACAAAACAAATTAAGAAATAGCGTAACCCTTTGGTAAAACTTGTTGCTTCTCCAGTCTCTGCTTTCGATAAACTGCAGTGAGATAAAGATGTAGATCCTGAAGTCTGAGTGAATTGTTTGTGTTTAGCACTTTCGTGAAGTGGCTTGATGTTTTGGCACCTGGTATTATTTTAATGAATAATGTGTGGTACTTTTGTTGTTCTGGTTGCTTTTTGAAGACCCTGTAGTTTGGACGCAACTGAACTGAATATTTCTCTTCCTTTAAAATATGATTCATCTCCTGAGAAAGTTTTCTCTGCATATATAACAACACATCATCTCTATTACGCTTGGTAAGAAGAGATTTTTAATCTTTCTTCTTGGTGAAAAAGTAAGTCTTCTTTATTTTCTTCTGTTTGGCATTTTGTCCTTCACATTAAATCTACAATTCTTTCTACAGGAGACATAAGGCAAAAGGAAAAAGGAAAGTCTGCAAATTGAATTGTCACATGGAGGCATTTTCTGAAAATAAGTACATATTTTTGTCCCAGTTATTGACGGAAGTAGAATTGCTATTTGTATGATGAAAAAAATTAAATAGTAGTCTAAATACACTGAGGAACAAACCAAATTCTTAGCAGAAGCAAGCATTTCAAACAGTGAGCTCCTTCCATGGGCACATTCTCTCCAGAGTTGCCTGCCTAAATAAAATAAGGACTTTGCAAATTCTCAGCACATTCAGTGCTGTATGTTTTTTTTCCTGTTTAACAAAATAGAGATTTAAAATTAAGTCCATAATGTGAAAGGATCACAGTTTTCACAGACACTATGGTGTAGAGAAATGGCATCATAAACAGTTTTAATAATTCTCTTGCTGTAATGACTACATATACATATACATACACACACACATATATTTCTATGACTATTCAAAAAATGGCCCATATGGTTCCTGCAAGATCTTTCATAAAAATCAATTCCGAATGTTATCTACCTTCATAGAAAATTCTGTTTTCCTAAGCCGACTGCTATCTTCAGAGCTTGGCTTTTATTCTTCTCTATCCTGAACCAAATTAAAATCCCCCTACAGTGTTTTCTTCCACTCCAATGACGAGTGAAAGAAATCCCTGAACCAAACAGTCTCTTGAATCGAATGTCCTTCACACCAGTCTCAAGCACCACTTGTGCTTGTATAGAAACATCTACTAAGTTTTCCATCTGTTTCCTGTAGACATTTGTATCTCTTAGGTCTCTGAGGAACTTCCATGAAATGCTATAAAATCACAGACAGTTTTTATTTGCTTAGCAAGGTATGAGTATTTCATCAGCAAACTAGAAAGTTTTCTGCCTGCAGATTTATGAATTCAGTCTCAAAACCTCCATGGAGTCATAGAAAAAGGGCAAAATTATTTATAGTGATCAGATTAAAAAAAAAAAAAAAAAAGGAAATGAACAACAAAAAACTCTAGGAAGGTCCTACTTAAATCCTTTTTGACCTTTAAAAGTACTAGTTCATAGGGTTAACCAAAAACTTTGTATTTTTTACAGCAACCTCTATAATTATTCTGTGAATTCCACATTCAAGTCACAGTGCAGCTGTGACTAATTTCTTCCTTTCACTGTTACTTCTCAGAACTTTTTTAAACTATGATTTCCATTTTTTTTTTCATATCATAGATTGTTTTTCATGACGAGAGTCTCTCATGTCTTTAAGGAATGGAAATGCTTTCTCAGAATCTGATTTTTCAAAGCACTCTGAACTCCTGGGTGGTTTCTGGAGAACTATGTGAGTTTTTTTCGTACATGCAGAGTGTGAGTGTGCTGGAGAGCCTGAGTCTACTTAAGTACATTTGGCATCCCTATAAGGGAATGTAGCATCCAGCAAAATCTCTCTAATCGCCTGTGTAGGACAATGACATGTTGTTTGCAAGTTGCCAGGAAAAACATGAGAAAAACTATAGTTTATGTATTATCTGCTCAGCTTCATGTTATCTCTTCTAGAGAGGGTCCTGAGCAGCAAGGTTCATTTTACGATATAGTTCATCCATTTCCATCGGTCAGTTACTTTGCAAATGTTTTTCTTCCATATCAAATCTCTGTTAAACTGCATGTATAATGGAAGTCTGCAGACCAGCATATACAAATAACAAGATATGTTGATAGATTTACTTAATCTTAGTCAAAAGAAGTGTGCTTGTCTAAGGTCTTACATTGGTCTTGGGGCACATGAACAAAGTCTCTTAAAGTGGATGAGAGATGCTAAGACTGAAATCAATATTATACATAGCCTGCAACATGTTTACTCAGTCCTATACTTTCTATGGCAGGGCAGCCTGCCAGAAAATTCATTGTCTTGGAATTATTTTGTTTGAGGGATTAGTGCTGGCAGGACTGTCTATAAGTTAATACTATGTTTTCTATACCAGCCAAATGCCTTCTGAGCAATTGCATCAGAAATAACACTTCACACTGATGAATTGAACTAGGCATAAATTTTGGCGCTGGATGTCAAGTAGCCTAACCCAGACTCATAAACTGACTTCTAGCTGTCACGTAGGGTTGTCAGTTATTCTCTATCCATTGTGCTAGAAAAAGTATGAGAGAAGACTTCAACTGATACAGAACATAGCAGGTGTATTCATAGTTTGAACAGAATAAGTTGATACTAATCTTCAAAGGGAGAAAAGGCAATCACAATTTTTCTACCAGGTACTTGAATTCCAACTCATTTCATAAGAAGCAACACTTTTTTTTTAGAAAATTACTTGATATAATTTTTTTCATATGACTATAACTTTGAGATATGCTCAGAGAATGGAGCAACATTTCTGATACAGCATTATGATTTTCTTTCAATGGTCCCAATAAAGATATTTGTTAAAGAAAAATACATGCAAAAAGAAGAATAAATTTTAGAAAAAAATGTATCCTAGATGCTTTATATATAGTTTGTAAACTATTCATGGAAGGAATTAAATCCCGGAAAGTTATTGAAAGTCAGTGAGACGCATGATGATGTGCTGATGTGTTACACGAATGCCCCCAGTTTTCTAAAAAAATACATTGCTAGTCCTTTCTTTCCTCTTCTCTTTTTTCATTTGCACCTAATCATTAGATTTTCTAGGAAAATTACCAAATTCCAAGAGGGAATACCCAGTTTAAATAAGTGAACGAGATCACTTTTATATGTAAATGATACAAAATGTGTCACTTGCACAGAAATGACTAGGCTGTTCTGTGCAAGTTTTAGCCTTCAGAAGCCAGTCCTGCAAACCCTGAACTCAGTCATATAGTTCCTATTTACTTGAAATGCCCAACAGGACTTTTATCTCATTTCAGAGAAGTGCACCTGATGTTGTTGCTCTATGTTGAACTCTTCAGCTTTCCTTTGTAGCCACCACTGTTTTCTTCCAGCATGTATGTATGTAGCACTTGTTACAAAGCACACACATACTCCTCCTTTTATGAAAATCCGTTTTTCATCCAATTTCTCATGGATGAAAAACCTGGAATAACCAGGACTTAGAAAGCATGTATTGTTTCTGTCCAAATTAAATCTTTACTCCAGTCCTTATTTGGATTTGACTTGAGTTCTTTGAAGTTTGTGAATATCGAGTTTTTTTCCTCCCTCCCTCTCTCTCTCTTTTCTTTTTTTTTTTTTATTCTGACAAAAGAGGAAAATGAATGAGACTTTTTTCCTAATTGCATTTCTCCTATTTATACTCCAAAGTGTATGTATTCAAATGAAGCAATTCTAAGGAAACAGTCCTAAATAAAAATGTGTTTATGGGGGTTTATATTAGAGATTTGAATTTGCTTTATAAAGGATTTGCAGCAATATGTGTATATTTGAAGTAACTCTCCTGTCTCTGTGGAGATTTACATAACTATTACTTTCGTCAGAATCTGCACTTTCCCATTGCATATTCACTTCAATCAATTTGCATGAAAAATTTATTTGACCTATTTTAATAACTTTACTATCCTAAATCTTATCCAAGTACAGGGATATATAAGCATTCACAAGTAAAACATATGAAGTTGATTTCCCTGTGACATTATGAACATTTTCTTTCTTGCTGCTATTTCTGCTTATAAAATGCTAGTTTGGATAATCAGCCTTGGCCTAATCTACGATGCCCGTTTGGTGAAGCAATGATACACTAGAGATACTGCTAAGCTCATTTCAGCTACAACATAAACCCACATCTTGCAAGCATTGCGGTAACTTCCATTAGACTAAAAGCTATTGATTAGAAATGCTTCCCTGGAAGAAAGCAGGGACTCATAAACTCCTACTGCGCCAGTGATTCACGGTGCACGCTCAATGGGAGCAGCACGGCACAGGAGCCATGAATATCCATAATCCAGGAAGCCGGGCCCTATCCAACCTGTATGAACCAAAGCTTTCTGTCCATCAGAATGGATTCCAGAGCAAATCCCACTGCATGTCATGAGAACCCTTGCTGTCCCATTCTCACATGCAGTCTGTCCCTTAGTATAACTTTACTTGTTTTGGTGAATTAAATTATGTGCTGCTTATCAGATTATGTATTGAGGAGAGGAAAAACACACTTTCTGTTTTTCTGAAAATGTCCTGTGCTTCTTATGTAAGTGGATTGCAATGTCTGTTAGGTTACATCTTTGACACATTATTTCAATCCTTGTAAAAGTCATTGATACAAGATGTAAGAGAATGATGACAGCAACATTTTGTTTAAATGTTATACCAATATTCTAACCAGAAGGCAGGGCATTTTAAAAAAAAAAAAAAAAAAAAAAAAAAAAAAAAAAAAAAAAAAAAAAGAAAAAGAAAAAAGAAAAAAAGCCCACTATAGAAAACAATGGTAACTCGTTAACTCATAATGCAGACTGGCTGAAAGGTAATAGGCTGTCAATATTGAGTGTTAAGAGGTATATGCAAAAGGATAAAAGAAAAAGACATGAGTTTTTTTGATATTCTAAACAACTTTTGGAGACAGAAGCTTTTCTGGAGGGAGGATTGTTGTGTTCTAGCAGAAGTAAAATGGGATGTCTGCTCTGCGTGTCTCACAAGCATCTTCCGGGAAATGCTCTTTGAAATAGCCTTTATTTCTGAAAAGTAAATGATTTACCAGCATTAGACATTCTTTATATGAGATTAGTTTAGAATAAGTGTACATTGCTGAAAGTGAAAAGGGATTTATTATAAAAATCAGGATGATTTAATGTACCAAGCACGTTTTAGCTTGTTGTATAGAGTCTTTGCAAATGAAATGATCTGGTTTATGTTGTTAGTGGCTTTGGCACAGTTCTTTTATGAATGTATCTTGAAACAATCTATAATTAGAGAACAGTGATTCTTTGAAATATATTTGAAACAAAAGAACACACAACACTTTCAAAATATTATTAAACAATAACTCTGTCAGTTTTCATGAGCATCTTCATATGCATTAGTCTGTTTTGTGGAGTCATAAGGAGACTTTTCTTGATGTTCACTGTTGTCTATGTCTGTCCTTTAACATTATACAATGTTATGGAACCATTTTGTGTTAGTAAAGTAAAAGCACTCCCATGCTCAATATGCAGCTAGCCCCTAGTTTGGTTTCTGTATAGTTGAACCATAGTGTTTTATTGTTCGCTATGGTGGCTGTATTCATGTTTATATGCACTGCACATTGAATAAGGTATTATTATTCCTGTCTGGTTTTTATTTGTTTGTCTGTTTGGTTTTGTTCTGGATGGTTTGTTCGTTGTCTTAACTGCTAAATATGAGATCTATAGATATGGATGAGTGTGCAGGTGCATGTGCAGTCTGTGTGTTCAGTATATGCACAGAGACACAGTGTAGGCAGAAAACTTGTTTTATCTCTTAGGGGTGGTTAGGAGCTTAGGTTGCTGCATTATGCTCAATGGAGAAAAATGTGCAAGAAGTATTTGTGGGTTGTTCAGGAGTTTGATTAACTTTGATTAAGCACAAAGGTAATATGATACGTGATCTTTGCTTTCATGGTTAAAATTTCTTTGAATTGCCTAATGATGTAAATATGCAGCTGAAAGAAATTCTATTTTGGGTGTAGAAGTAGGAGTTCTTTGGAAACCTCAGCAACCTCTCTCCTCTACATGAACAAAAAACATGAGACATGTGATTTGTGCACTCCTTTTTACTATATACCAATAAACAAACAAGATTTCTGTTATTCACTGGAACTTGCTCTGAAGGGAAGGATTTTCTTTGTAGGATAGTTGTTGCTCTATTATTAAAATTATATTTTAAAAATAAAAGAAATATATCATCTTATACCATGTTTAAAACTTAGCCTCAAAACAATGCTATCCAGGAAATAAATTCTGAAGAGGAGATTTTTTTTAATTGATTTTTTCATATTATTCAACAAGTAATATTCATATATAGCAAGAATATAGTAATATATACTAATATTTATGTCTCCTCAGGTGTTATCTTTCACATCTTTATGTTTAGATGTTCTGATTAATTTACTTCTAGGTTTCCTTCAGATGCTTACTTAGCCCCATCAAAGCAATTGTAGTATTCCTTATTGTCACATTACTATACACTAAAGAGTTATGTTCTTTAGAAGAAGCTTTTAGGGAAGAATCATTATAATTGATTCCAATAAAATTTTATACAACAATAGTTCTTTATAATTTTAAGCTGATTTTGCTTGATGCTGAATTCTGTCTAATCTAACAAATTAACCCGGTGTACAAGGGCTAGAATGGCTGGGGTATTATGGTAAATAATCTACCATGATAAGCTAACGTTACAGAAATAATTTCAGCACAGTCTTAGTGAAGGCAATGTAGGTTTAACAGAAAAAAAAAAGTGAAAAGAATAAAGATGATCATCAGAATATCTAAGGAACAAAGATAAGGAACATTTCAAAACTGGTGGATATTGATTAACACATTAGGAAGAGATGGTGATTTTGGTTTGGTTTATAGATATGCCCAAAATGTTGCTCTCGTGAGACATCTTCTGCCACTTGAAATCTTAACTGTGCAGTGCTGACCCAGAAACAATCACAGACAAAAAATTAATGTAGCAGAGCCTGGTTGTATAGTTGTACAGTAAGAGTTTTAAGGCAGTGTGTCAAGTGTAGTAACTCCTTGCCAGGAGGTGCCCTTTTCACCATTTCTAAACCTAATGGCTGCAGTTTCTGGAGACCACTTAGCAGCCTTAGAAAAGTTACAAAATACGTATCTTTCTACAGAGAAAATAACTGGGTTGTGAATTCCTCTCAAAGGGAATACTGCAAATCAGGAATTCTTCTAAAGCAGATTTCTGACTGTAATATGTGCGAGTACTGTGTGCACAGGGAATTTGATCTAGTCCTTCAGGTGCCTACAAAAAAGACATGTGATTCCTCCGTTCATATGAAATCAATGAAGGAAAGCAAATATTAAATATCATATTCCAGCTACAGAGGACTGTGTTTTATGGTTGTTTTTTGTTTTGTTCTTTTTTTTTTCTTTTTGTAATTATTATCATCATCTATCATTACTAAATAATCTCTATAAAATTCAGTGTTACCACTGAAATGAGTGTATGCTAGTAGAGAACTAAATCTGGTTTTAATTAATACAGGAATATATATTTTTTCACATATAATCTTAGACAGCTGAGATGATTAAATCCTAATTCAAATAAATTATATTCTCAATTTCAGCATTTGACTTTCTAGAGTACAGTTCCACTTACACTAGTGAAATTTCCTGTATAAACTGGCAGCTATGTTCCAGTCACCTATGTTAGAAGTCACAGCATCTCTGAGAGCACACTAACACCTCTCCTTTATTGGATGCAGTAAAACATGGAGTGCAAACAGGATCGTATGGCTGGCTTTGCGTGGATCCCTGTCCGCTTTGCTTTTATACCGGTATAGAGAGGCATCCATGTCCAGCTACAGGATCAGGCCTGCAAGAACATCTTGGATGGGCAGAATGTTCTGTCATAAGTCTTCATCCTTCAGTGATTATGATGAAGGGAGAAGCGTAGGCAGCTGCCAGCTCACTATGAAGTACAGAACCAGGAGAGAGTTTCTAAGAAATATTGGCTGGAAACAATATCCTTCTCAAGGATCAAAACCCATGATCACTTCTATTTAGAGCCTGCTGCTGATGTCAGTCAGCAGATCATCATCTCTGTAACGGCACCAAACAGTCAGAAAATGACTTCTGCCTGTCTGCCCCTTCACAGCGAATCCTACTGTATTAATGGGCCTAACAGATCAGTTTTGTTGAAAGGTTGATTGCACACGGATTTGATTTCTTCTGATAGTTTTCAAGACCTGATTTTGTAGCCTTTTGTATGGACGTAACTACCATCGTGGAGCACAGTACAACAGGGAATCAAATTTGCTGGGCTTGTTTCTGCTGTGATTTACGCCAAAAAAAAAAAAATCTAAAATTCTTCAATTCAAGACTACTTTTTCAAAACTGTTTCTTAAAGTAGCTGTTATAATGATTTATTCTATGAATATTTCAAATTATTTTAGAAACAGATATCCTTAAAATAGAAGTACAAGTGTCAGCCTGTGTCAATCCTGTTGAATAAAATTGGCTCCTGCCATAACTCGCTGCCAGCAAGAACAGTTCTCGCTCTGTATAAGACTTTGATAGGAGTATCATGAAAATATTTCTTTATGCCATGTACCCAGCAGGACTAACTTAGAGAAAATCCAAAGCAAAAGTAATATATAATGTTAGCAAACAAAGCAGAAATATGTTAAGACATGCAAGTCATGCAAAACTGACCATACACATTGAGTCTTTGCTTATAGCTATTCTATCCTTTCTCCTTGATAGAATCACAGCATCACAGAATGGCTGAGGTTGGGACCTCTAGAGATTATCTAGTCCAACTCCTCTGCTCTAGCGGGGACCCCTAGAGCATGTGGCACAGGGTGGCATCCAGGTGGGTTTGGAAGATCTCCAGAGAAGGAGACTCCACCACCTCTCTGGGCAGCCTGTTCCAGGGCTCTGTCACCCTCCCAGGAAAGAAGTTCTTCCTCACATGGAGATGGAACTGCCTGTATTTCAACAGGAAATAATGCTTTTATTTATTACAAGGAAGATGTCTAAAAGCACAAATTCAAGTGCCCAAATCCCAGAGATTTTCAATATAAACTGAATATTTCAGTTCATTCAGTTCTCCAATCTAGAGAAATAATCCCAGAGGCTAAATGAGGGAGGAGAGGAAATCCTAAAGAATAGCTCATTACCACGTGAATATTTAGATGTATTTGTTCCAAGCAGGTCTGAAGTTCACTATACCTGAGAGTAGACAGACACACTGTAGAAAGAAAGAATAGAATTTAATGAGGCCAAAGTCAACTTTTAAAAAGTTACTTGTTCTAGGAGGTAGTTCAGAAAATGAAATACAAGTATCAAAGTTAGGCCTATTTATCAAATCTGGTGACTCCAGATTTGACTCCACTGGTCTATTCAGATATTCAGTATCTTAAAAGATGTAATAATAAAATAGCCATAAAATAATACCATTAAACAAAGCTAAAACAGCATTGGAAAATTTCATTTTTGATACACTTGTGCTGGTAAAAGAAAAACGATGAAACTCTGTAGAAAACACAAAAAGATATTGCCTCAGAAATAGTATTGATTTAATTATATTTTGTTGATTTTAATTCCATTTATGCCTTTTGTGGACAACTGGAGAGGGGATTAGAAAATTTTACAGTGTGGGAAAGTAAATTGTGGGTGGATACGCATGGAAATACCTTCCTATTGGGAAGTAGTGTTTTATTTGGAGGAATTTTTTTTCACCCGTTAAATTTGAATTCTTCATGGGAACCTTATTTCTGAGTGAGCTTCTTGACTGTGCAAAGGATGAAGTAATAGGTCCCGAGAAAATAATTTATCTGAACACTTTTGTGTTTAACAGGGTGTCCAAGAACTTGCTACATTTATGATCTGTTTCTACTCTCACTTCACTAGAGAAAATTCACAAATTCATCTTAGTAGGGCCCAAGTGGACTGTTACATTATGGACTTGATGTCCTGAATGACAAAACACAGAACTTCTTCCAGTGATTCCTGCATGTAGCCCAGAAGCATAGTTTCTTTTAGATAACAGATCAGTCATTATGTTAAGGCTTTAGGAAAGCATTTTCCAGTGCTTTATTTCTCTTTATTGATAATCTGCCTTTTATTTTCAGTTTGAACCTTTTTGTTTCTCAGTCTCACTACTTACCTGGTTAAAAGAACTTAAATATCAGGAATCCTTCTCTCTACACTGGTAATTGTAGACTGGCACGAAGATGCTTCTTACTCTCCTCCTTGATATATTCAGTAGATTGAGAACCTTAGGACTCTCACTGTAAGACATGGTAGCTGAGTTTTCTTATGTTCTTACAAATAACTGTAGAAGCACTGCTTTTAGAAACATCTTTCATTTTTCACATCCTTTTCAAAATATGATCACTGGAACTAAATAGAGTAATAGTTTTAGTTATGCCACACACACACAAAGCCATTTTCTATTTGTGTTCATTATTTCTTTCCTTATACATCCAAGGCATGTACTGCTGGTTCCCTTAGTTGCTCCATCATACTAGGAACTTGGGTATAGTTGCTTAACTAGAACTGTAGTTATTCCATTGTCGTGCACCTGAGATTCAGAGCACATGGCCTCATCTAGACTAAATTCACTGAAGCTGGTAAAAAGTGTGGAAGTGCACTGAGTTTGAATTGATTGCTTTTGCTTGTACAAAACAGGCTAAAGTATCCATTGCATCCTAATGATCCTCATTTGGCAGAGAGTCTTCTCCATATTTTTCGTGACAGGTCATCCGTGTTGCTGGTGGTGACACTCTTCTTCCGAGCCTGTTGAAAGGCGCTTTGCAGAGACGAAGATAGAAAATGGAGCTAGAACAGAATCAAATTCCTGTTACTGTAAAATTTCCCTGTAAGCCCCGCAAATCAGTATAGACTTTGATGTTTCTACTCAGTTGACTAGATGTGTCCAGCATAAAAATCCTGAGAGATCCAAAGCTGCTTAGAGTCTGTGTGAGGCTCCTCATTCACTTCAGAGCTAGGGTAGCTGTGCTGTCAAACATGTGGAAATACAGAACTTCTCAGCCTACTTCTGTTGTCTAGGGGGATTTGCACATTCTATGCATGGATCCCAAGTTCTGTTCTGCAAGGCCCAGCAGTAGGAAATGTTGCTTTCCCATTTATTCAGTGGCAAAGCAGAAGGCTCAAACAGAATCTGTGTTCTGCTTAAAATATATTTAGAATACATTTCTAATTACTCATAATTACAAGGAATAATTACAATCAATATTCACAGTGTTTTTCAAAAGTTTTGCAAAATATGAAAATAATCCTAATGGATTTGTCAGATAAACAACACTTGAGAAGACCTGTGCTTTTAGCCACACCTTTTAAATTGTGTTGGTTTAGTTTATGGTTGCTGGAACTATGATTGTTCATACTTTATGAAACTTCATGTTTTAGTATGCTTTCCAAATATTTACTTTTGAAACAGATGTTAAGTAAAAGAGTTATTCTAATGTTTTAAAAAACTGGTGAGGCTGGCTAAGTTATGCTGTTGAATAGATGCTGAATGCAGTCCCACGGAAGAAGCTGCCTCTTGAAATGACATTTTTCAGTGCAGTGCTTATCAGTAAATAAATTTATAGCTGAGTATTAATATGCATTGTTCTTTGGGGGAAAAAGAAGTCTTAAATTTCTAGCCATCATTTTTATTGCAAAGCAACTGCAGGAAAGCAAGTTTTATTTAAGGCTGCTTTCCCACTGTTCCCACTACTGAATATCTTATGAAATTTAATAAACTGTATCTGAAGTATATTATGCTCTTCCTGCTTACCAAATGTGGTGCTGACCTATAATTCTGGCAAGGAAAAAATATTTATGAAAAAAAAAATTCTAATATGTTATTTCTAAAATGCAATCTCTGTCACTAATACAATGTTTCACCTGTATTGTTTTATAATTGTCAGGACAAATACTGTGCTCTGTGCATGGTCAAAGTATAAATGTATAAATATTCTAGCACACCTAAAATGTAATAGCAGTAGGAAAAGCACATATATAAAGTCTTTTTTTTTTTTTTTTTTTTTTTTTTTTTTTTTTTTTTTTTTTAGGTTTCCAGTACCAAATTTTAAAATTATTCTTGAATTAGTAAATTAGTAAAGACATCCTTTAAAAATGTAAAAGCATTATTCCCACTTTTATATCACTGAAAGAGTGCAATAGGCTCATGTAGTTAGAGTTGGTTGGGCTTTCACTGCAAATAATATGGAGCAGCCTCTGCTTTCAGCTCAGTTGGGACAGCTTGAGATAATTCAACCAAAGATAATAAGCCAGATTCCCAGCCTGTGTAAGTTGTATGGTGCTACTGATTGCAGCAGTGCCATGCCAGATACATATCAACTGAGTATTTGGCTCGATGCTTCAAGTCAACAGATTACACCAGTAGAACTGAGAGCAGCGTTTGGCTGAAGAAATTAGGCCATAAATATGGAAATTAGTAGTGTAATTTTGCGATATTGTTGGTGGGAGGGAAGGTGTAGAAATAAACATTTGCAATGCACAAAGGCCCTCCTAGTTCCTTAAAGCAAGTTGCTGTGCGTGACAGGAAAACACAGGGCTTGTCCCGGCCGGTGTGTATCAGAGCTACCGAGGTGACTGCCGCGTAGGCTGGTCATGACGGAGGCTGTAGACCACAGGCTTCCTCTTCTGCAGCCTGGACAGCCCCTTTCAGCCCCTCTCCTCATATATAGTCAGTGCATTGGTGACGGTGACCAGAAAGAGTTTGAGCAGGTCTGCAGGGCTGAGGAACTAGAGCAGACTACAAGAGGCCCAAGCCTCCCCCCAAGCCTCCCGCTGAGGCCAGGGGAGCTCTGTGGACAGTGAGGTCCTCCAGCGTGGATGAGTGCAAATTCTGCCAGGGGGTGGCTAAAGCCTCAGGCCTCACGGGGATATGAAGCTGCAGCTTTACTCTCCTCTGCTTGCATAGGTTTTGCACCAGTGTAACTCTAGTCACATAAATACAGTTACTCCTGATTTAAACTCCTGTTTTAAACTGAGGAAATGTTTATTTCCCATAAACTGCGAACTTACAACATTCATAATACATATGGCTTTCCAAGAAGTTCAGATTTTTTTTTTTTTTTTGAGTGGCTTGAGTAAGATCGAATTAAATTAAAAAAATAAAAGGGGAGTCTTCCAGCCTCCTGGTCTACACCTAGAACAACAGACCACGCCAAGACCATGGGAATCAGGAAAGTCAACTTGATGGTCATCTGGAAATGTAACAAGCATCATAAAAACATTCTTTAATTTAATTATACCATTGAAAGCAAATCTAACAAAAAAGGCTAGCAAAGCACCAGGCTAGTCTTAAGAAACCAAATTAAACTTTTTTTTTAAGACTATAGAACTGTTTAGCTATTAATATGAAAAACAAATAGATTTAGAATTGCTGATATTAGATAATACCCATGGAGCAGTGGATTTTCATTGCTGTTTACTGGTTTAGAGGGGCTGTATATACACTCTTTTATTCACAGAGCAGTAATTAACACTTTCCACCAAATTTTATTTAATTAGAAGTGTTTAGACTGCTTCTTTTATTACCATTTAGAAATCTTACTCAGTCAAACATTTGGAGGAAGCTCCTCAGCTGTCATAAATATGTGGTGGCAGAGCCATGATCAAAAACCAGGTACACCAAGCCCTACATCCAGTCAGGCTTCAATACGTAGTGCTGCCCTTACCCTCAGCTTCTGAACTCTCACTTCGATTCTCACATCATGAGGACTGGATATGGTCTTTTAGCAAGCTTGTTCTTTAGTTTTAAGTAATCATCAATTAAGTTAAATATGGCTAGCAAAAACAATGTTATTGTAATATTGGCATTGCAATGTACCAATATTACAATAATCAATACTATGTAAAGGAGACCAAAGTTATAATACAGTTGAAATAGCTAACCTATTTTTCATAGAGTTTTGGATTTATTTTATTTGAAGAAAGTAAATTGTGCTTAAAAGAGGATGATCTTCCAAAAAAGTTTAAATATAACCAATATTTAACTAATATTGGGTTTCTAGTAACCCAAATATCACAGTAATTTACCACAAATATAGGGCATAGTATCTTTGTGCTGTGGAACTGTACTTTTCATTTTATCAGTGACTGGTATTTGATTTGTTGATATTTGGGATATATTTTGCAAGAAATATACTCCTTTTCATATTAACCTTTTTTTTCCAGCCTTGTATTTTCCTAAATGCATGAAATGTAGTATGTACACACTGCCCTTTCATAACAGGATAAAATTACTGGCAGTGAATTCTTTGACACTTAAATTGAAAGTTTGTATGTGGAAAATGTGATATACAGCATCTTAAGCTGAATAGCTTGCCTTTTGAGTAAAAAAATGAGAAACTTAAAGCCCTAAATTCATTGCTCACTGTTGTTATTATTTTTGAAGTAGCAAACACTTCAAATTATTTGTCTGAGAACTACCTAACTATGATGAAAATTTCAGTGGTTTGGGACATTAATGTGCAAGGCTGCTCATTATGAAATCTGAAAAATTCTGGCTTAAGAGATACAATTGAGACCAATTCTGTGCACCTTTTCTTTTTTTTGCTCCTGATTTGCAGTAGATCAAAATGAGTTTACAGTCACAAAGCTTAATGATCACATAAAAATGTATTTACACATATGAGAAAAGATCCAGGCCGTTGAAGTGTAGCGACAGAACTGCTCTGCAATTTGCAATTCCTTCTCAGCCCTCACTCTCCACCAAGTGCTTGTGGAGGCTGCACAACATCAGAAAGAGATCCTAAGCAGTCAGACTGGTGTATTTTTACCCTTCCAACCCATCTCCCATTTTTTCAGTCTTTTTGCACAGTCCACCTCTCCTTCCATATTGTTTTTCCTTTATTATTTTACCTTTCCCATTTTCCTCTCAGATATCTTTGCACTCTCTCCTGTGATAGTCAAAATCATGATGGGCAACAGAGACGTATGCCCTCAGAATCACCTACTTGGTGGAGGAGTTGAGGGATACAGACATATGGACTGCAGGATACTGGTCTTCATCAGAAATTAAAAACCTCCCCTCCTGCTTATTAGCTCAGTCCTGAGACCCGCCTCACTGTGTGCCCTTACTGATACTGGGCTGGGATAAAGGGCCAAACTATCACTCATGGAAAACAACCATCACTCAGGCAAAAAAAAAAAATATTATTGACTGTACCAGGCAGAGAGTTGACTGATTTTTACGATACACAAGTTTGTGATGCTGTCAAATGTTGAGGGTCTGATCCCAGTTCTGCCCAGTTGTGACAAGGGTGGGATATTTGCCTCAGTGGTGAGTGCAAGATCTGTCCTGCTGCCTGGCTTAAAGTTCTCACAGCCTGTTTTAGAACTGAAGTTATCAGGTTCAAACTGCTTTAAATAGGCTACTTCATCCAGGCCATTAAGGAAAATTCTGAATGGGAAAGTTGTAGAAAGTGAACTTAGAATTCCTATCACAAATGACTGTGATTTTAAATATTTAGTCCTAAAAGTCTTATGAGAAGACCTTTTGATCAATGAATGCTAATAACTGAGCTTACAAAGAACTGCAGCAAATCCCGTATAATTTTTGCACTTTGGAAACGGTACCATTTTGTTTCATGTCACGTAAACTTTATTAAGTAGAGGAAACACTGCTTCCCTGGTGCTTTCGTTTCCCCCTTTGGATTGTAGCAATGGAGCACTTGCATGTTGTGTTTGATGCCTTGCATGACGAAGACATGCAATGGCAAGTTCCAGTCTGCATGCTGCTTAATGAATGTTTTCCTTTTCTCTCCTTCCCTGTTATGTGCTTACAGAAGACAACTATGTGGAAGGTGGGTGCTTTCTACATTATTTTCCTAAGCTCTTGTTTTTCCCTTCTGCTTAGTGTTTTTTCCCTTCTGCTTAGTGTTATAAAGGTACACGTAACATTCAGTACGGTAAGTTGCATTTCTCTACCCATAAAAGTTTACCAGTTTATTAAATCAGCGTGATTTTTTTTTCATACAGAACAGAGGCAAAGGCTAGTTTTGAGCTTGGCTATATTGGTGTAAGCTGAGATTCTCTCCATTGAAGCAATGCAATTTATAGTTGTATAACTAATATCACTCTTCAAAATCATCCTGGAGATTTGGAGGAGGACGGATATCTTCTCATGTTCTGTATGAAAAACACCCCAAGAAAATATTTGTTTCCTCAGTGTTTAGCATACTTTCTCCTCATAAGAATGTAATGCATGTTAAATTCCTGTATTTTTAATGGCTTAGGGAAATCTCTCTTTAATACCACAAATCTTGTTTACTTTATTATCCTTTTCAGCATAAAAGTTTAAGGGAAAAAGATATATTTAGCAAACTTTTCAGCATAATGCATTCTGCCTTTTCAACATTAGATAAGAGGCATGTGATTTTAATGCTAATGTTGGAAGGTAATTAAGTCCATTTAAAGAAAGTAAAGCACAGGGCAATGGAAACTAAAGCATAATGCCTTCTAGCCTGAATATTGGTAAGTATATCTATCAGCTGGGAAAATGTGTTCATATGCATATATATGACAGTTGTAAAAGCATAAAATATTGATCATAGATTGTTTTTTGTGGGGAGTCAATACTGTATTCTTATTTATAAGCCAAAAGGTGCAGGTGCTTTTTTACATATGTGAACCTTTGAAATTCTCTCTAGGCTGAATCTTTCCATGGTGGAAGAATACGTTCCTAATTCAAAAGTGACTCTTTTTGAACTACGGATGTTACATTTGTTTTTTGAAATTCTTTTTGAGCTACTCCCAAAACAAGGGTTCGATGGGTTGCCTCATAGTCCGCGAGGCCACGGATGTGGCGCTGTCGGTATCGCTGCTGCCTCTCTACACTACCACTCACAAGGGCAAATAGAGGTGCTCAGATTTATCACATATGCGGTGTGCGGAATTTTATAAAAGCATACAGCACCAGTAAAAGAGACAAAATTTAAACAAATCCTATGCTTTAATTGTGCATCCTCTCACTGGCCTACATACCAATACAATTTCTCTTTTATTGTGAAGAAAAAATGGCATAGACAATTAACCAAAAAACATGAAAGCCTGGCAATATGTATCTACTATTATCATATTAGTATGTTTATTCTGCGCATAAAACTCTTACTGGTGTCAGTATGAGATACAAATATGAATTAGGATCAATATAACTCTTACAGGAGGTACAATTTCATTTCCCATATTTATTTACACATAGTACTACAAGATCTGAAAGACAATTACTCCAGACTTTACCTTGATCTAATTCTTAAAGCTGCAACCTTAAACTTATTCCAGCATAGGTTTGAATATTTGTACTTGAGTTGAAATTGTTGTGCATGCAAACAAAAAACATGTATTCAAAGCAGAATTTGAAAAATGAGCTATGATTTTTATCTTGAATTTCTGTGATGTCTGAGCACCTCCCTACATCAGTCTACATAAGAAAACAGCAGGATTTAGTTTTCATAGTTCAAATTATATATATTGCTGGTATGAAAAACCTGCATTTTCTTTGCTTGAATAAAACTGGTAGGATTGAACATTTTCACCACAGGTTTACCATGTTTTACATTTTTTTAGCCTGTTATCTGCATGGAACTTATACAATGAACTATGAAAATATTCTATCATATCCACTTCCCCTCGCCATTCTGTGCCCTTAGCTTCCTCCTTCTAGTGCTAAGTTTATATAGAATCACCTTGTGATCACACTTGCCTACCAGAGGTGTTCCTGCTAAATCTCTGATTCCTAATTCACAAAGAAAAGGCCTCGATCAGTTTGCCTATAAATTACTGGTGCACAAATGACTATTTTTAATGTGTGGCATGCCTGTACGTGGCTATCTATTAAAAGCTGGAATTTTCTATGAGTATTTATATTCTCTATTATGTGCAAATGATTATTTTGAAAATCTAACAATGATTGCTCTTGTGGTAGATTTATGTGCATCATTTTAGGCACTTTGCGGATTGTACCATTTCAGTACTAGCAATACTTAGCTCTTCCATAGCCTTTGCTCATAGATTGCGAGAAGATAAAATAAGGTAAGTATTTTTATACTCATTTAAAAATAAGTATGTGTAAGCTCACTGCTTCACAAATAAAGAAATATAGAAAATCAAACAAAATACCATGTCTTGAGGACAAGTATAGTACAAAATTTTTAAATGGATAGATGTTTGATTTGAGTGGTGTGTGCTTTTTACATTTACTTGACTTCCTTTCTGTAGTTGAACAATACCGTAAGTGACTCTTAAAATTCAAGTGGTTTCTATGATCTTTTCAAGAGGCTCTTCTGCCTTTTTGGTTTTTCCAAATTATGTAAGAGACATATGTTTATGACTGGTCCGTCTCAGATATCTTTTTAACAAAAATAGAAGTTATCAGGACTGTGGTAATGTTCCTAAAGGGAGACTTTCTTGTTAGGTTCTTAGCTATAAGAGAAGGTGGTTAAGTGCAAATTAGTAAGAGATTTTATCTTCTTTATTCTCCCCTAAGAGATAGGACAAGGCTTTTCTTTGCATCTTGTAGGAGCAGACAAAACTCACAAATAGCTCTAAAGCTAGGAGCTTCTAAAAAAGCCATAATTTATGAAAGAAAGCAGCTTTAGAACCTTTGACCCATTTTGTTTTCTCTTCAATATGGTTAAGGCTATTGCAAAAGTCTGAGATTTCTCATGCTAGATGCCAAAACAGTGCAAGACAAAACTGTAAATAACCAGGTAAAGAGACTGCTTTCAGGCAATGCAGCCAGAGATTCAAGCAGTGATGTTCAGCATTAAAAGATTAAAGTTTGACTACAGGATTTATGCTTCATATTCTTCAGTGAGTTTCAGTGGCAGCATCGCTGGTGCAGAAAGAGCACATGTGTCCCAATTTTTGCTCTCTTTCACCAGCCCATAAACTGCAGCCCAGCTGTATGATATTTCCACAGTAGTGTTCACATAGGCAGCTCTCCGGGACCATACGCCGCTTTCCTTTACATTGATGTAAGCCCCAGGTAACTGTACCAGCTGAACCGCTGCTTTAGCTGTAAATGGTAGCTACTGTGCAAGAGACGGGGTGCATCACAGGTCTTTAAGTTTAACAACAGATCTAAAAAGGGTGACATTAAAAGCACTAATTCAAGAAACCCATTGTTAGTCTACTTGAAACATCACTTGAGATTTTGAAGTGATATGACATGAATCCTTTAAGACTGATTGCAGTCAGAAATATCTTCTTTGAACTCTCCCAAGTACTATGAGTCATTTGTGCACCTAATTTTCTTTGTGAATTAGAAATTGCAGGAACTCTCTAGGAAGTCTGCTTTCCAATAAAGAACAGGATATTTTATTGCACACCTTCTTTGTGTGAATTAACTTCAATAAATTGCAAATGAGGTATTAAAGCATCGTTTTCTGTGGTTGTTGGAGAAGAGGAGCACATATTTATAACATGAATAACTGTTCATGGCAAAAGTGGATTCTACAAACAGCTAAATTCAACAGGAGTAAATCTGTTTTTTAAACACCATGTAAAATGTGAAAAAGCTTCATGGTTCTAGAAAAATGTTCCCCCTGCATAAAATTATCCTCAGGGAGAATGTGAGTGTCATTTTGTTATCATGCATTAAAAAGCTGAATATTTTTGGTTGAAGATTAATGAAATTTGGCCATGATTGAGTAATTATCATTACAGACATCTGTTGTGAAATGTCACTAGAGGTAGAGGTCTGTGTTGGTGTGATTGGATTTGACCTCAAAATGTATTTATAAAGCAAAATCCTTTTCTCACAGATCTATGAAGTAGCCTCAGAAGCTGTCACTTAGATTTTCTTTATTGCTATTTATTTTCTACTGCATATGTAATAATTTGCCTTCTCTGGAAGAAATTCATTCTGTTTTCATGTGTTTCACACAAATAAGGAGACATCCCTTGCATTATCATTTCAATGTGACAATAAATTTTATTTAATTACCTGAAATGCTCATTTTTTATGAGGGGAAAAAGATCAGACCCAGCCCATTTTTCAGGTTTTCACTTCTCCAGGTTTTTAATGACATTTAACAACAAGAGGACAGGAAGTCCTCCCAGCAAAGCATTCAAAGCAATATAATCAAAATACAATAAAGACAGATGGAATATTAAAGGAATTGGTTGGATTTGAAAGCATTTTATTATTTTCTGGCACTCCAACTATTACATAGAATAAATACACAATAAAACAGCACCCAGTGTTTGAATTGCAGTTCTATTACTCGTAGCCCAAAGCATTCCAACCAGTGGTTGAAAAATGCTCTTTGATTTCCCTCTGTGACACAGACATCTTATAGGAAACAGATGCCTGTCACAAAACATTTTTGTCACTGTGACAACACCACCTTCCCGTGCTCCCTTGTTCATTGCTGACTGTGCTCTTGTTTCCCTTCAAGGTCTGGCGCACCTGATGATGGGCGACCAAGGTATGGGCTCTGTTCCTTTTCCACTCTGCTTTCATTGTTTCTTCTTGTTCTGTAGCTGCTTTGAATCCATCACTGCAAATGATGGGCGAATGCTTGAAAGCTGTCTTTGGCTGCAAATAAACACATGGTCTTACTCACATCTTTCTTATTTCATTCTATATATTTTCGTTTGCTCCTTAAGCTTGTGTCCTTCCTGCCTCCTCAAATTCCCCTTTCGCAATATAATAACTGAAAAGAGGTGAGAGAAATGAAAAGGTGATTAAGAAAAGTTTACGTATTGATCAGAAAATGCAATTTAGGGGTGAATGTGTGAAAGACAAGCAAAGCACAAGAGCATTCTTCAGATAGTTCCTGAAAGAAGATACTCAGCTTGTACCATTGTACACAGTGAAGAGTCCATTTACATTAATGCATGGCTGACTGGAAACGTGCCGAAAGCACTTGCTCCTGGCTTCTGGAATGCTGAGAATACAATCGTGCAACCCAATGAAATCCGTGGTTTTTCTTCTCCTAACCCATTGTCCATGTTACTTTCTGTGTCACTCTTTCATATCTAAGCATGGGTTACTTCTATGTTTCTCTGCATGTACATGGGAAAAAATAAACTAACTCCTTAATATGACACTGATTGCATCTCCATTTGTCTCCAGACACTTAACTTTATACTTTGTCTCTTTTCATGTTCAGATATTACTGCATTTACATATACTCATGACTCTTACTGTTGTTTCTCTCCTCTTCTTTATTCTCTCTTTGTCTGGAAATGCTTTCTTCATGGAACCATTTCACCAAATCCATAGGTAAAAGTAAAGGTACTACATGATTTTCCTTATTTTAAAATGCCATCAATATTATATCTAAGTAATGCAAATATATGTAAACCTGTTTTGCACTGAAAATGTGAGGTAGGTATGTTTTTAAAGGAAATATTTCATGGATATCAAGGTAAGGAAATGGGCCCTAAAATACAGGTTGACATTTTCTAAAGTCTGTCTCCTATTTTTGTGATGGATATAAAGACTGGTACTTGGCAGTGATGAAGGAGGCTGGAGTTGTGGAAAGCATTCAGGATGAAAGAACAGTCACCTTTTGAGGCATGCGCTTTCCTGCTGTCAAAGAGTTGCAGTCTAAGCCGTCAGGCTCAGAAATAAGCAGGGTGTGTTGCTCTTTGGAGATAATCTGTCCAGGGCCAGTCCAGAGCTTGATGTAAGTTCTAATCTGAATAGGACTGACTTCAGCAAGTCTCAGCTTTCAGCTGATCACATGTGCCCTAAGATTTTGCTCGTAAATCACTGAGATTAATTATATCTGAGACAAGAATTGGACACAGGAACATCAAAGAGAAAAGTGGGTTTTATTGTCGATGTTTTTACTCCTTTCTTTTTTTTTTTTCCTAATATGAAATATATCAACCATGTTTACTTTTTACTCCATGGTAAGTCTGGAGAAAACACACACATTAGGGATAAAATTTTCTCTGTTTAAATAGATACTAGATTTTGCTACAGTCATACTTGTTCACAGATTTCATATATGTACATTTTTATTATAAAAAGTTGGTCATTAAATCAGTACGGTAGAAAACCAGTAATACAGTTCTGTTCATCCTAAGCATTTTCCAAACTATGTCTTCTCCTGGTATTGATCGGAAAGTCAGCCTGTATGGTAATACTCTACTGACTTGATAAAGTAGAAACAAACTTCTCATGTTCCTTGGAATCTTGGCTGCTTTAGTGCTTCAGAGCCTGGAAGGCACACATGGTTCAAGTCTGCGATTGCAATCCCGTAGTGTCTCCTCCATGTCACACATTCTGGAGTGACTGTGCACCTGCTTATGCCTGCAATCATAGTTAAAGGGGTTGGAGAGTTCTGGAGCTGTACATTTTCTTGTTCAGGAAAAGTTTTAGGCGAGCTGAATAAAATAAAAGGTCTAATGATGTGTTTCCTAGGACTGTTTTATCTGTTGGTTGGTCTTTGCTGTGCTTTTTATATCAGGAGCTTGTAAAAGACTTTCCTTACTCAGATTGTACATATCTCGGGTGGATTGCTATCTACATATTTTTAACTGTTCTTAAGGAAAAGCTTTTCTGTATTATTTACACAGGGTGCATTATGTAATATATGCAGCCCTGAAGACCTTTTGTATAAAAGGTTACATGTATGAAAACATGAGAACATGGAAATATTATGAAAATATACTAAAAGTTATAGTTGATATGCAAGGCAGATTTTAGGGGGAAAAAAAAAAATCCCTTGCCCTATGGCTAGACATTTGTATTTTTAAAGATTTTGCAATAATATTCAAAAATAATGACCTTGGATATACTAACTACATTTAATGTTTAGTGATATGCAGTATGAAATAAATAAAATACAAGACATTAGTCACTAAAGTCTGTTAATTTGACTACGTTCTTCACACGTGAATACTGAGCATATCTCTCTGTTTTGATAATCACAACAATACACACAATCACAACAATTTTAGGCAAATATAAACTTGTATGCTTGTTCAAAAGGAAGGAACAGGTTTCAATCTGTACCAACATCATCTGCCTGTGACAAAAATTAACCCATATGGGACCATAACCTCAAACCAGTAAAGACAGCATCATTTTATTGACTGTGTTGAAGCTACAGTAATTCCCATTATTAAAACGTATGACTTTGAAACAGCTGTGATAACACACATTTGTAATACATGACTGAAATGAAAGGTGACAAAACAAGGCTCAGAATGAAATTCATTTGCAACTATTTCAATCTTTCAATATAATTTAAATTACTTTAGTGGTAGTTAAGGTCAACTGACAGAATTACTGCAGGATTCTGTGTGATTTCATCAGGAATTATCTAATTTTCAACTGGAAATATAAGCAATAACTTAAAGAAACTGAACTAAGTGTGTAAATGGCAGATATACTGCCCACTTCTGTAACTGTGTGTTTATATTCTTTGAGATACAGGAAAAAAAAAATCCAAATACCTTCAGGATTACATGCCCCAAAGACAGGATGGTGACAGGGCAGGGACTTGGTGTTGGTAGAAGGAAAGGTTAAATAGCCTTTCCAAGCTGGCAAGCAATATCTCAGTAGATGCACCTGCCCCTTTATAATTCAGTTGCAAATGTAGCATGGGATACTGTGAATGAATTCCCCTGAGAATTTCTTAATATTGAAGTATTATCAATATTAGTGAAGTAATTATGTAATCATAATCATTAATCATTAATCATTTCCACTTATAGGCGTTACCTCATCAAAAGTTTTAGAGCTCTCAGATGACAGAACCACAAAGCAGTTGGGGTTGGAAGGGACCTCTGGAGATCACCTGGGCCAGCCTGTGTTCAAGGTTGACACCTAGGTCTCCAGGGTCAAGCAGGTTTCCCAGGACCACATCCAGCTGAGGTATTTCCAAGAATAGGGAACCCACAACCTTTTTCAGGCAAACTGTTGCAGTGTTCAAGTGTTTTGTGATGAATAATAATATAACTAAGATGATACTGCAACTAAAGTAAAATACTCAATTTCTTCATTTTACCCTAGGAATGTTTATTCCCCTTTTTTTTATTTTCATCTAATGAGCACTGGAAGGGGCTTATATTTCAGCTAATACAGTAAAAAATGACACCTATGACTTCTGTTTCATACTGCAATTCTCTTAACCTTATGCCTATTTTTACCTCTATTTTTTTTCTATTCAAATATGCTACTGTTTTCTATCTGTCTTAATCATTCGTTAAGAAACCACTATGTTCATAGACCTTTTCTAGTGCTTTAGAGATTAAATATTGGTTTGAATTGTGGTAGTCATTCAAGTCCATAAGAAACTATTAAATGATATCTAGCAGAGCAATAAATGTTTCTACCAAAAGACTGATAGTACAGCTACAATTTATTGTAGCAGATTACAGGGTGGTGTGTTGGTATTTGGAATTCAGCATACAAACGCTCAAGAAAGACTACAGAATGTCAGTGTTTGTGTCCCCTTCCTAGGCGATGCAGAGCAAATCTCGATTTGCAGAACCTGTTGTACGGTATGTGTAAACCCAAAGCAATTGCACTGGCTCCTTATTAGAGGAGAATTTGGTTGATTATGAGTCACAGAATTCAGTTGAAAGCTTGAAAAATAAATCCTTAAACTTTCATAACCATTAATATGGAATGGCTTAGTTTTATTATTGTTGTAGTTCTGTTTTCACGTAGTGTAAGTAGCACCTTGCACCAATAACTTTTTCTCACATCTACTTATGTGGAAATTTATTAACTTTATTACAACCACAAGTTGATCTTTATTATAATACCTTTAATTTTTGTTCTGTTTTCAAAGAACTAAAGTAGCTTTGGTCTCTTACGCTCACTGAAGTGGAAGACTTATAAGAATATTATGTGTTAAAACTAAACCCCTCCTCCCACCCCACCCCCCTAAAAAAAAAAAAAAAAAAAGGCTTTTTTAATACATTGAGGAACTTTTAAATGTAAAGTTGTTCAAAATATTCCAAAATCAGTAAATACACATCATATCTATTACATAGTGACAAGGTTCTTCTCAAAGATATTCATAATTACAGTTTAATAGTGGCTAGTGCTAACAAAAGATAATTACGTGTTTCTTTCATGAATTTATGTATATACATATGTGTTCTGATATGTATTTATCCTCTTTAGATTTTATGGTTATTGTCTTTATCTAAAAATCAGACTGAAATATACTTTAAATGCTTTAATCACAGGGTAAAATATTTACGCAATTAAAAATTAAAACAAATAATTTACTTGCATCTTGATATCTAGCAAGCCGACATTATGATATATGAAGCTGCAGATTCATCTCTGTCTTGAAATGTGATCGATTAATGTTGTCTAAGGAGAAAAATGCAGCAGAAAATGCCCATTGAAGAAGGTTCTGTGTAAAGTACATGGCTCAAAAGAAATCAATCAACATCAGGACCAGAAACACAAATTCTGTCTTGAGACACAAAGGCCCAAATATATATCTGAGATAGCCGAGTCATGATCAGCAGTATGAAGAGAAGTTTTAAGGACCTGCTGTAAATATATAAAAAAAAAAAAAGAAAAAAAAAAAAGCTATATGAAATGGGAAGAATGCCTCTATATTTTTTAATGTTATTTTCCAGCATGATATTGTTCAAGTCATGAGTCCTAGCAGTTTTTCATCACCCAAATAAAATGTTTATCATATTCTAAATCATTCTAATGTCATGCAAAATCATCCTTTTTATATCTGTGTTCATGTATGTGTAAGAACACATGTGTGTGTGCATATACTAACCCACATGGGTTCTGTGGGTTCTGCTGGAAAATATATGTGAGACTAAAAGAAACTTTATTACAAAAATGTTGTATTTATAACAGTGTAGATGTTTACTGGGTTTAGAAAGCATTCTAGTGTAAGATAAAAAGACATATTCCATATTTTGCCTTCCTCCAATCCAGCTTACTCAATGAACAAACATTTTACCAGGAGAGAAGCACAATAGCAAATAAGCTTTTCAAAAAAAATATAGAAGCTCTTTCAACAAGGCAGCTATTTATTACAGGCCAAAATATAGGAGGATATTTTCTAAGGATGGAAAAGAAAAATGTTGCCACTTGAAAGCTGTCAGGTAAAAAAGCTGTCTGAGCAGGTAAGCAATGAACAAAATAAGAAAAATAGGCATTTCTTGTTTAAAGCAGCAAAGTCATTTGGTTTTTAAATTATTAGCATTTTTTTTTCTGTATTGCTTTAGCAAATTGGAAATAAAAGCTGCAGCATTGTGTATCTTTTTCATATGGATAAATTCTGTATGTATTTCATAAAAATTTAATATGCATCTTTAATGAAATAGAATTTCACACAGGCTTATGCCATAAATATTCTGTAGGATATCCTGGAACATTCTGAACCAGGCTTCTTTATCCCTGCTTTAATATCTGATGACATTACTGAGCCAAACACTAATTAGTGACACTGCCGGTTAAAGCTTCAGTATGGCGTTGCAGTACAGCTAAGATTTTCCTCAGAATAAATTCAGCCCTTGAAGTCTCTAGGAGCAGCTAAATAAATTAAGCCTAACAGACTCAGATCTCTATTATTTCACTGGAAACCAAAAATAATTATTTTGCACCTCACTCACAGCAGAAATCTCAACTAATTAATGAAATGAGAAACATACTGAGTAAAGCTTTACCAGATTAGTGTAAAGAGGTTGAAAACCTCAGGATTCTAATAGAGGAACAGAATTTGGAAAAACAAACAAACAAACAAAGATTTGGCCACCCTTGCTAAATTTAATGGGAAACTTTATCACAATTTTCAAAAAAACTATGTACAATGAAAGTGAAGAATTCTTAAGAAAAACACCCTAAAATTATACTGATACAATTGAGAATGTGGGCTATGGTCTAAAAACACATGTCATTGCAATAACACTTGCAGAAGAGTGGAAGATGATGCTTTTGGACAGAATCACCTCTTCTTGTAGAAGTTAAAACTTTGCATACCAGATTTTTAACCTGCTCTGTAACTCCATAAGAATTTTATATGACTGCAATAACAGGCCAGGTTACCTTGAAGCAAAAATCTAGTGTGCTTTAAGACCTTTTAATTAACCAGTATAATTTGCACTGATAGTAAAAATAGATATCTATCCTGCTATTCAAACCCATTTCAAAGCCTGTGATGCTTAATTGCTTGAATACAGCTTTGTCCCCACTCTTTGAGGATGAGCAACAGTAATCATGGATGCATTAAACAGTGAAATTGTGCAAAACTTGGGAAATTTGGAAGCACAAAGAAAACTTCTATAGTAACTGAATCTAGATTGTGAACTGTGGAGCACTATGAAATCACAACTTCACCATCCCTTTAATGTTTTTCATAGATATTAACCTATCATCCAACTCTTTTATTTATTTGTTATTAATTTTTTCCTCAAGCTTATGACAGAGGAAGAACAATTGATTTTTTTTTTTTTCTTGAATCCCTTTAACAAAAGGAATAATTTTGAACCCACTTATGTCAGCTATGTTTGGTGTCTTTGCTGTTGACACCCATTTGTGCTCATTTTCTAGTTAATACACACCTGCCATTTAAATTAAGCACAGCTTTTGTAACTTAAGGAAATGAGTGAGTGACTGCGAGATTCTGGTAGATCTTGTCGTCTGCTTAAAGCAGACCTTTGCCTCTAACAAACAGCTGGACCTCCTCTAGCAGATGCTCTTGCCCTTTGCAGGGCGTTTAAGTAATTTGAGGCTGCCAAGGCAACCGTCATCTCACACACCTGGTATTGTTGCATCAGAGCAGCCACTACAGCAACCTTTATATATTGGTGGGGGGTAGAGAGTAAAGCCTCTGGTTTCTTCTACTTGCCTTTCAGTGCTTAGGGAAGGAGGAGAGCCCTTTAAAGGGAAGATGTGAAAGTAAGTGTGTATAGATTTGTGTTTTATTAGCTAGGTTTACCCCTTTTTCATATATCTAGTCTAGGTTTTTGTATCAAGAGCTCTTCTTATCATGCTCCAGGAGAAATGTTCACCTACAAGCTAGAAACTCCAGAGGCTTGATCCCTTATGGCAAGGCGTAGTAGTAATTATGTGGCTTGCATCTAATTATAGTAGTATCTCTTTATAACTAAAAGTGAAAAATAATTTACCAGATTTCTTATGTTGCTGAACCTGAATATCTTAATTAGGAAGTACTTATATCAAAATTACCTTTTCAGAAAGGGGGTGCCATGGTGTTTTGTGTTGTGTTATATGGGATGCCAATCCTGTCATGTTCTCAGGTAACAGTTATGCCTAAACCCCATTTTTTCCCAAGGTCTTTGCAGTACGTATAGGTATCTGCATGAGTTGTTTAGTGACCTGTGAAAACCGGCCTTGGTTGTGGGCAAATCACTTTTGAAGTATATTTTGCAAGTACCTAGGATACAACTGATAATCCTAGTTAAGGTGTTTCTTAGGGAATGTTACTTTATGTTAAAAAAAGTGACTTTTAGAACCAATTTTGTTTAATAATTATTGTTTTTCAATATGAACAGGTCTGTTGTTTAAATTAATGTTCATTTTTCTTCATGTGAAATATGACTATTGACTAATCATTACATAATTTTGACAGCACTGTTAATTTTTGTAGTGTTATGTAGGAGTAACTGTACTGACCTGTACTACATTGCATGTAGAAATTTAACTCCTGAAGACAATATAAGAGTTTTCAAAGTGTCAGTTATATTCTGATTTAGTCTGCCTAAACCCAAATACTCTCATGACACTATCTCAAAGAAATACTGAGCAAGTTATATTTTACCTTGCTCTTAATTTAGCTGTGTACAGGAGATACCGCTAAAATGGATAAACTGCACAAGATGTTTATGTGATTGTGAACCCCTAGACACATGTTAGCTGGTACCTTTGTGTCCACTTCAGTTGTGTGCTGGCTTTGGTGTTCATACCAGATGTCAATACTGTAGTCCTCTGTAATAAGCTCTTTACAAATAAGGATCCTTTCTGTGATTGTAACTGCGTTGTTGCTTGGAAGAAAATTCAAGAGTTGCATGAGAAATCCTGACAGCAGGACTGGAGTAGCAAAGGTTAACTTAGAAATTGGTCTTTTTTTCTCCTATAGGATATCTTTCTTTACGTAAGGAATGTATGTAGTTATATAGCCATATGTTATATTAGAGGAAAAGTTCCATGGCAAGCCTATATCCTGAACACTGACCCAAAGCCATCTGGTTTCCACTGTTAGTTTACTGCTAAGTGTCCCTCATAGCCAATAAAAAAAAAATTAAACTACTGAGAATGTTATATACAGTTATTGAAAATATTAAGAAGCACTGAGTATGTAAAGGAAATAGTTTACAGCATGTACAACTTTGTCTATAGATTTTTTTGTATAATATATAAATGTTTAAGAAGGTCTGGTTGCGGACACATGCATGCATTTGTACATAAACAGAAGGGCTTTGAAACTATTTGCTTTACCAATGTTTTATGAGCCTCTATTTCAGTAATGCCACTATCTCAAGTTATCTATTATGACAAATAAGTAATAAAAAATGACTGCCATGTCTGACTCGGTAAGTCACTTTTGTCTGTCATATATTCCCTTCTAGGAAAAGGAAAATACACATAACTTATTTATTGTTCTAAAACAGATAACTCAAAAAACAGTTATATCTTCCTTGCCCCTGGATCTAAAACCAAGTTTCATTAAGTTCTGACTAAACTTCTGAGGTATTTTTCAAGCTGTTATAAAAGTAACACAAGTATAATTAATTTTTTTCCTTTTCAAACCTTGTCTAAGGTCCACCCTATGGTTTTTAGTAAATCTATATGGTTCTCAGAAATGTGTACATGTCTAGGTCATACTAATTACCCACCCTGGGAGGCAAGAATGTGCCTCTACCTAGCTGGAGTACTATGGAGACCAAAGCAAGAAGAGCAGTGTCAGGAGGTCTAAATATGTTTCTTAGGTTCTTAGTCACTAAACTACTTATAGAGGAGGTCTCTCATGTACTAGCTGACAGTCTGTAATGTATATTATGCAGAAAGTAATACTAGATAAACAAAAAATACTTCTGGCCTTGAAGCCTATGAATCAAACATAATGGAGACATAACTAGGATAACATCTAAGAAAATTATCATGCTTCAAAACCAGCCACCTCTATTTCTTTTTACTAAGGATAACTCTATATTTCCTTTGAAGATGGAGTTAGGTATCAATGAGTCTCAAAAAGCAATTAAATCCACCTGTAACACTCATAGCAACTAGCTGGACTAACTGGAACAAACACTCACAGCAATCCCTTAAGCCAAAACTTGAAATGAAAATGGAAACATTTTCTTCTAATCTAATAGAAAAGACTCCAACATGTATGACTGAATTAGAGACCACTTTTAATCTAGGTGTTGCCTAGGTGTCCTCCAAAGTAATACAACTTTTTTGCTATGACTGTTTGCTTTAATTTTGCACTTCTAATCTTATTTTAAGGAGTGTTATGCCAATCAGTCCTTTTATGTTTTACAGACTCTTACCACAACCTTATAATGTAGACATAAGACATTAAGAAGGACATCTCTTAGACATTCAGAAGTTTCCCACTCTACATAGCAATTGTGTCTACTAGAAGTAGATGAAGCATTTCAGTCAATTACCTTCATATCTGTGATGTAACTGTAAAACTGGAGAGGAAGGAAAATGCCTTCACAAACCAGGCAAATCTTGGAAATGAATAATGTGATTTACTCTAGAAGCTGTTACAAAATGAATGTTAAAGCACTCTCAAAAAATCAGGCAGAAGAAGGATTCTAATGCCCAGTACCCACAGTTTAGGTTGAAGGACTGCTCCAGGTGTTCCAATATCTAATTTCTCTCAACTTCTTAAGCCAAATGTATATTGGCTACCAGCTAAATAATATCCTTCAGTTGCGGTATGCTCCCACCCAAGGAGAGGAGGGAATCATGCACTTGTTGAGGGAAAGATCTATTGTTCTATTTCCAAAAGATCTTTATTTGTAAAAACTTCAAATGTAACAATTTTCATTTTTACTGGAGCTAGGAAAAAAATGTTATTTGCTTATATTCAAAAATACAGAAATGAGTTTGTAGCTTATTCATGAACATATGAAAATTTGGGAATTAGGTAATTCAGTGAAGCGAGAATGCTTTTTTGTTAGTAAGTACATATAGTAAAGAACTGTCTCACGTATTCAACTTCATGCCTTGTACTTTACAAGCTTCATGAATGAATTATCAATAATAGGCTAATGTCTGTCTATCGTGTCCTATGTGCTACTGTAAAGAAAATGATAACATAGTCATTGGAACAGAAAGTCTCTGTTACAAGATGCTGTTGTCCTCTTGCTGTTCAGTATAAACTGCAGAAACAACTGTGTGCGTAGCACACAGGTATGCCCTTCATTACCTCTGTTTATCTTAATCTTTTGATCTGCACCTGTGTCTTAATGAAGCTGGAGCTTCTGCACATCCATCAGTAAGTTCCTATATGGGGAAAACAAACAGGGAAATGTGGCTAGCCGCCTCGTTGAAGGAAAGGCTGAACATGACTTTGCCATCTCTTCAGATTGTGTTCAGACTGGGCTGGTGCCACACAGATGAGGAGGTTTTAAATAAATGCCTGCCACTTCTGTGCTGCCGCTGTACAGAGCGGGTGCTGATGTCAGAAGCTCCGTGATCTGCTTCCTGCTTTGTTTCACTTCCATTCTGCAGAACTTGCCATGTCTGTTATGCTTGGATAACTATTTCTGTAGACATGCTTGGGAATAGGGCATGCTGAAATGTCATGACAGGGTTGCTGTCCTATTTTTGAAGCTTGATATGCAGTAATTGCCAACAAAAGAAATCTCCTGCAGTTACATCTAGGTCAGTCTGTATAATCTATATTGCCAGATAATAGTTGCCTTCATGTGAGTCAAGTAAGTTGGAAGAAAAATCAAACTGTTTTCCTTCATTTGTTTTTTTTCCTGTTACCTTTGTTTAATGTGAGAACTGTTTCATCGCTTTCTTAAGCACTGAAGTGTTCTGGGTTGCAGAATGTATGTTGTCCTGCTCAGGGACGAGGTGAACCATAAAACAAAACTTTTAAAATACCGATAAAACACCAGCTTGCCTCTTGCATGGAGCCCTTTTGACTCCTTCAACATTTGAGCTTATTGCAGGAGGTTTTGTCTTAAGGTGTTAAGAAAAACCCGAACACACAATAATGCCAGTCATTCTGCTTTGGAAACAGAATTTTATCTGTAAAAACAGAGCAAGAAAAGAATAGACAGCTGTAGCTGTTGCTGGGTAATTTTCAGTAGGTTTTGTTACCTAGGTGAACTTTCTTATTTTCCTTCTTCAGTTTCTTTAGAAGCTACAGAAATTGTTTTGGGGTTGCTTTTTCTTCTGCCTTTTGCTTTTTTAAACATAAAAATAAGTAAGAAACAGGGCTTCTGTGGTCTAAGAACAAAGCCACTGTGTGTGTGGAGGCAGATAAAATAGTAATTGGATTACAGGTGTACTTAATTATGGTGCACTGAAAAAGGTGTTCAGTATTTCATGTGATCAAAGGAGTAGTGTGAATATGGGCTGCATGAAGTTTTTTTCTTAGCGTGAAAAAAGCAGCAAGTATGAAAATGTGGATAAAACAGACTAAAATGTCACCTAAAGTTTAGCATCTCCAGCATCTCTTGCAGATGTTTTTTCTAGTGTTAGGACATGTATCTTTGTGTGAAGCACTTAGCTAATTAAATACCTGTTGCAGCTGTGGAAGTCTGAGGAAGGCCTGGTAGCCAGAAGGGGCCATTCAGGGCTGCACTGCTGCAAACCTCTCCTGAAAAGCTGATGCATTAAGTAGAAAACTACAGAGAACTTCAGCAGTCTAACACTTAAATCTCTTTCTAGACAAACCTTAAAAATACCTGTGTCTGAGGTCTCAGTGAAGTCAAAGCTCTGAAGAGCTATAGAAAATATTCTGGAAAAAATATATTAATCCTTTCTTCTACTGCTTTTCTTTTCCTGCTGTTAGGAGAAAGGAGAGGTTACCACTGTAATTGTTTTAAAACATCATAGCTGTTTCCTGCAAAGCATTTTCTGTTAAGATGAGTTGTTCATGTAGTCAGTAGGCCCAGGAAGGACTTTAATAAAACCAGCCATGCCTCTGTTTTGTTGTTTAGGTTGTGAAAATCCAGAAGGGCACTGAGAAGCTTAGAAGTACTAAAATGAGAAGTGAGATGAGCTCCTGGTGCGGGATGGACCGTACCTTAAAAATGCCAAGCAGACCTGAACAGTCTTTGAGTGTCACAGGGAGGGTCCTTGCTCGACTTGCAGGGTAGTGAAAGCTGCCTGTGAGACATGCAGTACTTGCCTAATGGAAGTGATCTAGCTGTTCCTGTAATATGTACAAGGAAGAAAAGCTCTGCTTATGCGTTTCTGTCACTTTTGATGTATGAACAGTTCAACAATGCTGTGTTTTTGACAGACATTTCAACTCCGACGCTTTCATGTCTTCAATTTTCATAATTGATTTGATAACAAAATTACTTAATTTAAGTTCATGACAACATTTTGGGGGAAGAAAAGGCTTCCTTAAATCTTTTTTTTTTCCTCGCTACTATTATAACTCATCTCTAAAAGTAATGTTAAATATTGAGGCTATAGGCCTGATTCTTTTCATCATCAGTACATCAGCAACGGATCTTATTAAATATAGTGAACTAGATAGAAAAGTGTGTTTATAGCAGCTTTCAGACTGGTTATGGAGATGTGGATCTACTTCAGCAGAATCTATCAAGAGAAGGCAGCTGATGAAGACTAAAAAGGGTTTTTCTTTTTTTTTTTTTTGAAAGCAATAATAAACTGGGATTGAACCCCCAATCTCTAGGTTTCAGGCAGTGGTCCACATCTATTGAACCAGATAAGGTCTGTGGGCAAAACTAAGCAGCAGAGTGTTCTCCTGTTACCTGTGATTGGAAAGTGATGTCAAAGGAAGTAAGAAGCAAGCAGTAGAAGACATGAGAGGAGGAAGTTGGTATGTTTACCTCTAAAGCAAAATGAAATGGTCAAAAAGAGTAGTAGTGGGGCCTTAAAAGACATTTGAAGCACAAATGCTTCAAAAATTAATATCCACCTAATGATTAAGAGAAAACATGTTGCCTATCTAAACATGGGAAACTAAGTTAACCATTTTTAAATCTAAACTGAGGAAGTTGTATTCATTGCATACTTATTTTAATGCATGTAAGTAGTATTCATGTCTATTTTGAAACAGGAATAGCATACTTTGAGAAGCAATGGCTATGTAAAGTGGCTGTGGAGCACAATGTAGCGTGATGAATGTGTTTAACATTTATCAACAGACTGCCTTTAGATATCAAGCTGAGGAGATTTATCCTATTCATTATTGTCACCTTGCAGAACTCATCCTGTGCTTTTGTGCAAATAGCTCGTCAGTCTCCTGGCAAATAGTGGCAATTTTGAGCGATGCTTTTTGGATTCTTCAAATTGAATTATTCTTTCATATACAGTTAATCTTTTTTACCATTAATTTATCAAGGAAATATTTTTACTAGGGAAGATGCCAAAAGTGGCATAATCATTGCAATGCTAATAGATATAACACTATTAGTTGGACATATCATAAAAGAAAGTCTGAGGCTCTGCTATAGCTATCAAATGGAGCTCTGCAAATATGGAAAAAATTAGTTCCTAGATTTATGGTTGAATTTGTTTGCTGTAACTTCAATCATAGTGTCCCTCAGAAAAAGTATAAAGTTGTGGGTGGAGATGACTATGTGCCTTGTAATCCATTGAGGAATTGCACAAGGGAGTTAAATTATCAAACAATGTTTTTGATACGTGGTAACCCTACCTCTGTTATTGAACTGTTCATACCATCATCTACTTCTCAACTGTCTTCAAGCAAGTACACAGAGCTGTGAGCTGGTAGTTGACAAGCAACTGCTTTTCCATTGCTTATTCTATATTGAAATAGAGGCAGTGATGACAAATCAGATTATTTTTATTACTACTTTTGAATCTTCTATTGGAGTTCTATTATTCTGTCTGAGTGTTTGTGTGTGGAGGCAGTGGGTGCAAAACTGATGCCTTATGTCCCAGTCTTGCTGCTTGGATGTAGGAAATAATGCCATTTTAGGATATGCATATCTTAAATATGCGTATCCCCATATGCAGGAGCAAATCCACCTGCACATGTTGTGTGGAAAGCATTTGACAGGTTTTCTGCTAGTGTTTTTTTAAACCTGGAGGCAAAAATTCATGTAACTGCAGTCTCTCTCCAGTTGTATGGAGCAGTAGGCAGTCTAAGATCAGAAAGGCCGGGGTAAATGCTGATGGATGCTATAAGAAGTTTAGGGGAAGATATGTCAGGCAACAAGTCCATGGTAGTGAACTGATAACAGATTATGAAAATTGAGGATTTTTCAAGGTGTGATTTTTCTGTTAAGCAGACTTCCTCAGTAGGAAGAAGCTTCTAAATTGTGACATTGCTGTCTGGGGTGAGTTTGGATTGGCAGAGGTTTTTCCGGAGACAGATATGGGAAAAAAAATGTGTTTTACGGTGGTGAAAAAATAATTTCCCATCTCTTAGGAATGACAAAAACTAATTGGCCCACATCTATAAGGGAAGAGACAAGGGCTGTGTTATTCCTTATAGTAAAGGCATATATATTAGATATAACTATAGCCCATCATCTCCTGTGAAGTCAGCTATTATGTCAACTTATATCTTGCAGAAGTTGAAGGCAAAAAGCTATGAGCTTGCTTGTAAAGTGAGTGCTATTTTCTGAATTGTTCAAAGGAAGGTTTTTGGTCTTTTTTTTATTTAAAAAAGTTTCCCTTTGTCCTTCATGACATATAATGTTGGCAAGCAGTTATGATAGAAACTTTTTTGTGGTTAGAGTGATAGTAATGAAAAGGGTCATCAATATAACTGGTGTTAGTATTGATTTGTATTGTCTTTTTTCCTTGCAGCATTGCTTTCCTGTGACCCTTCTGTCTTGATAAAATGCAGTACATTCTTTCCTCCTCACTGTTGAGAGAGAATAATATATGTCCTTTGATTTATGCCTTGAAATAGTCAATAGCTCCTGAAAGAATGTTGTTAGCTAAAGGTTTTGGGTTAGGGCAGGTTATGTCATTGAAACACCCTTCAAGCTGTGGTGTGTATATGTATATATAAAGTCAATGTTTTCTTGTTATTCAATATAATACTCAATCATTATTTTCATGTGTGTATATATATTCCTTTGAGGCATTGTATTGAATTAATTTTAAATAGTTTTCTTGTACAAATGTTTCCGTATCATCCTTTATTTACATAAAAGAAAGTCCAGGTCTATGGTGTTACATTCTGAACAATTCAGAGTGTCTGCAGCAGGCATTAAGACTTGGAATATATTGAAATTTTGTCTCAGTCTTATGAATTAGTCTGAACCCTACTTGAAATCAATGATCTTGCTGTGATTTTGTTGAAATTGATGAGGACAGTAAGTCAGCCTCACTGAAATCATTCCTCTTGATTACAGTGAGGATGGAAGTTTATTTTTCAAGATATAATTTTTATGAAATATGTCTTTATAAATGTTATCAATTGCCCTTTTTTATTTAATATGTGAAATGTATAACAAAAAAAGCCATTTATTTGTCAGTGTGTAAAAGCATGCATGAACAATTCTAGTAATAAAAATAGTCATAAATATGTAGTAGAGAATAAATTAGGTGATAGGGGGAGCAATTCAGTTGAATTATATAAATTATTTCTTAATCAAAGTCACGAAGCAGTTATTGTTAGTCATCTAGTTAAGATGAGAATGCAGATGAAAATACACTTTTATTTAAAATTCAGTTTAATATGGCCGATATTGAGATGAAGTTATTTTCTTAACTGGAAATACGTTGTTAGGACAAAACTGTTCAGAATTAGCTGACAAATGATTCTGACTATTCATCATCTTTCAGGACAAGATAGTCAGTCAAGCATAGCTGCAGTTCATGATGTGAGGGAAACACATAAATGTGCTGAGTAGGTTCTAAACATCATTCCCATGTTAGTTGCTGTGAACGAGGAAGTTTAAATTGGTTTGTTTAAATTTACACCCTTGTTTTTAAGGAAACATGATTTCTTAAATATGTAAACTAAAGATATTGTCTATAGTTAAATTTCAAGCTCTCTATATATATATCTATATATATATAAAAAGACTGAGAGTGGGTTTTAGGTGTTGCAGTCCAGAGCTTAGACCTTCCCAATTTGCATCTACTTCAGTGCAGTGACAGCAGATTCTAAACTACTGTAGGAGAGGCCTTGGCTGTCAAATTCACTGTTGTTTCAATGTGAAATCCTAGTAATGGTGGTGCTTATACATGATAGGTCTGTATTGATAATGTTCTTAGGGTACTATATTTGAAAGACTAGAAGGCTATAATTGTAATTTACAGTTTATTTTGCTCTTCTTTCCATTTACCTGCATATGTTGAAGATCTTTTTGTTTTCTTTCATTCAAATATCCTTAAGCAACCCTGCCATGGGACTGTAAATAGTCTTAATTCCTTTTTAGAAGCAGTTTTGTGAGCTTATTCACTGTATATTCTTCCAGAATGTTGTATGCAGGGAACAGTGTCATACTGGTCATAACAGTCCTCACCTTGGGAAGAAGTTTATCCAGAAATTGTGCTATGGTTTTACACAGTATATTCACAGCACTAGAAGTAGTTTTGACAAAAGTTTCTTCATGTAGGACTAGTGGGGCTTTATGTAGTCTTGATGTAGGAGTAGTGTTCTCAAGTTTTTAAGAATATTTTTGATAACGATATAAGCTTCATGAAGTTTATGCAAGTGTGGGACCCCGAAAAGTATTTCTGTAAGATACATTTTGAACTCATAAATAAACTTAATACTTGGAGATGTTCAAAATACTTACATAGCAGTTTCTCTTTTTAAAGAGCTGTGCAGTTTAGTAATCTAGGAAAGTGCAAGATGTTACTAAAAATATAGAGAAATGAAATGTGTTCAGAGATTAATACTATATTCAGTGATATCATGCTGAAGCAATTCTGGTTCTTGATTGAATTCCCTGGAGTACAAATCTAAAAGGTTAGAATGAGATTTAAAAATTTAAAAAATGCTGGGGTTGCCAATTTTGAGTACAATAAAGATGCTATTTAACACCATGAAAACTGTAGTAATTTTAATGTTATGGATGCTGTCAGATGGATGCTGTGAGGTTATGCAAGGGTGCTAGTGAAAGATACTGTGTATATGCTTTCTGTAGGAAGATTTCATTATATATGCTGAACTTCCTTTAGTTTCTTCTGAAATATAGGCTCATAAGAAGTAACCTATATTGGTTTTTAATGCCCAGGCACTACTGGAAGGCTTTTGATTCTGTTTCTTAAGTATCTACTGTAAGGTGCAGGTATCATATTGTCTAGACTGAGATGTGTCCATATGAATGGATATAGTTGTGAAATAATTGTGTGCTTATAAGCAATTCATAATGATGCATATAGAGATTTCTTTCAGGTAATATGACACAAATCTCATCACTCTAGGCATTTCTATACCTCAGAGGATATTATGTTTTTCTGGTAGAAGAAAATCTTTCTCATCAAACTTGTAGGGACCATTCTCCAGAAATCCAGAATCCAAGAAGAAGAGTCCAGAAATTGCATAAAGTGAATGCTTGCACAGCTGTTTCAAAGACAGAGGTCCTAGCTACACATTTACAAAACTCTTTTCATAGGACTAATTAGAGGGCAAAAAAAGATGAAATGAAGAGTGAAAGAACTGTCAGATAAACCAGGTGTATTTTATGGAACCTTACACTGCTCCATGAATTCCACCACCAACTAGGATTCAGTTCAGTCCCAGTGTCGTTTAGGGTCACCTCAGAAATGCGACAGGATATGACTGTTCATGCCCCCCAATACAGCAGTGAGGGATGAATGAGAGCTAATGCTTCCTGAGGGAGGCACCTTCTTTGAGGCAGTGTCATGTGAAGTGGTGCCAGAGAACCTGTTTGCCAGCTGAATGCAAGGTAAGCCTTTTTTTCATGCTGGGATAAGGCCCAGAAAGCTGGCTAAACTGGTTTAATAGTCCCTTTTTGTCATCAGAGTACTGTGAAAGGGTTTAGCAAAGCTGGGAAAATGCTATTTTTGTGCTTCTGACACATAACAGCTTTTCTGTCTTTGCCTCCCTAATGAAGTCACTTGGAACTCAAAATATACTTGAATTGTTCCACAGATAATTCTGTTCTTCCTTTCTGAACTTACTAAGGCTATATTCTGAACTTATTAGACAATTTGTGCCTTTTCAGAGTGTAATTAGTCTCAAAACCTTATTTCTATTTGAACAGGTTATTTCTCAAGACTGAAAATGCTATTGCTATCACTACAAAGATGTTAGCTAATAGGTAATGTGTGTCATAAGCAAGCACTGAAGCCTTTCACATCAAGTGCATCAGATTGTATATTACTGAGCCCATGCCTCAGTCCTTATGTTTTACTCTAATATATGAGGGAAACAATGTTCTGTGCATGGTGCAGTTTAAAGAGAAGGCTGTTGTGAGGGGTGTTGCTTACATAAGCTAAGCCGGAAAGGTGCATGTTCTGTCATACGAAAAGTTAAAATACAGTTTAAAACATTTTTTCTACACTTATATGAATCATAAAAGAAATGAAAAACATTAGGGAAATAAGAATACAAACTAGTATTTGAAACCTCATATATTTTTTTTATCTTCTAATTCCTTTGAAGATTTTGTGTGCTTTTTCAAAATAAATTACATTTTTTGGGGTGGAACATTATTCTGTAAAAGAAATCTATATTTCGTTTTCTTCTCTTGGTGTGGTTCATAGAAATGGGAAAAAACTTTCACATCTGTGCAAGAGATCAATAGGGAGAGCCATTCATGATTAGATAATTTGTAGAAAAGAGCTTGAATCAAATTAACCTGGACCACTTGATGTAGTTTGCCTGGCAACCTTGCCATCAAACATGTTTTAAGTATAATAAATGATATTTATTTGGCTCAAAGGGTCTCTTGAGAATTGTTAAAGATATACTCTCTAGGTTACATTGTAATCCCCTTTGTAATCACTTAGAGCTTTTATGCTTTGAGATTATAGGGTTTTATTTCAAAAGGCCATGGTCCTACTGCTTTTATTACTTTTACTTTTAAAGGTCATGTCACAGCTGTCAAAAATAAGCATATGTCTTAGTATTACTGCTTTAAAATTATATTTAAGACACAATGTGGGCAAAGCTGATATTGTTAATTTCCTTATTGTAATTTAAGGTTGGTGAGCTTTACTGACTAAACCCTTCATTTTAATTTTAAACATTTGCATTTAAAAGGTAACTTGTGACTGGTAATAAATGAGGCATTGGTTATATTTAATAACCCCTATGCATTGTGGTGTCACAGCAGACTCAAAAGATAGTACTTGCGATCACGCTTAGGAGGGTAGATTGTATAAAACTGTTGCATGAAGATCAACTATTTTGTGCTACCTTGCGCGGTTGCCATGGTGATCAAGCATTGCTTCGTGGGCCTTTCACTTTTTTGGGAGTGTTAGGTACCAAAACTGATTCTTCAGATGATTCCCAAATCTCACTTTAATGTGATAGTGCTTTGCTGAAACTATGACTCATCTTTTGTGTTTTTATTTTCTCAGAAATGTCCTGTGATGCTGTCACAGCTAAAGTGCTAAACGTGTTGACTTACTGGTTGCTCAATACAGTAGACAACTGTAGGCTTCTGTTTTATGTTGCATGCTGCTGTGCAGTTCTGTAAATATTTAGGGTATGTTTTGCCATTTTATATTTTCTCTGAATTGTGAAGTTTTCAGGTGTTTATAGGCTGTGGAAGTGTCTTTAGGGTATGGAAATCATTAAAGACAATATGTTCCACAGAGAAATACTGTTAATTTTATGATTTTTGCTACATAGATTAGTTTATACATTTCATGTATGGAAAATAGTTCTCTAATTTTTCAGTTAACCTACAAAGCTGTCTGGGCAGCTGGCATATATCGATTTATGCTAAGTGCCATACCTTAAGTTCATATATCTGAGTGCTTGGCTGTGGATTGCTTGCTGCACTGAATCAGCCAGGACTAGAATGTTCTGAAGATGCAGCCAACTCCTTGGCATATGGCAGAAAATATATACAGTAATGCAAGTAACAGCATTTGGTGCTCAGTTGGAGATACCTAGATATGCAGATGACTTTCCTACAGCAGAGATTTTTTTTTTTTCTGGAGAAAGAACTGCTTGCTGTTTTCAGATGAAAGCAGCTAAAATAAAACGCATCCAAGTACTAAAGCCCTTTCTGGAGGAAAGCACGGGAAGTTATTCCATGTGTTCTTTTGCCCATTTATCCCCCGCGTTTCCCCAGCGCGACGCTTGGCAGTATTTGCTGGGAGCAGCTTGGGGTTGAGCCTGGCGAGCCCCACAGCAGCGGCTGAGCCAAGTGCGAGCGGGTGCTGCACGGTGCGAGAGGCTCTTCCGCAGTGCTCTGCTTCCCTTGGGCTCCCGCCTGCCATTTAAAGGCATCTTGGAAAGGTGGTGCTTTGGAAGGGCCAGGAAAAGCATGTCTCGGGAGGAAATGATGAGAGACTTGTTTCTTACTCCCAGAAATTCAGGCAGCCTTCTGCAGTGTGGAAACACCCTCTCTTTTCCAAGTTCTCCTCTGTCAAATCCAGTTCTGCTGCCTATGGAATACTTGATGCAAAATGGCATCCGATTCCCATATGTTTTATGACTTCTACAAAAGATGTAGGTAGATTCCGTATGCTTGCTGTGTTTCACTGAGATGGACTTTTACAAGCGTTTGCATCACCTTGCTTATGTGGCAGGCTAAGAAATATTCAGCTGTCAACATACTTGATATCTTTTATCATGTATATTTCCTTTGTCCGTTTAAGTCAGTAGTAAGAATTTTTAGGAATATTTCTTCCTATAGACATGGATGATTTTCTCGCTTTAAGTGATACTAGATGTGTGGCAATATACCAAATAACAGGAGTTGCTCCTGATCATTTCCTAAGTGGCAAATTTAACCTGAAACTTTGAATGCTTGTTTTTAGGGAATAGGCCAAATGAGTGCTACTCTTGCTATCTTACATAGTAAATAACTTACATTTCAATGTTTTGCCCCAGAATGTCTTTAAACATGTGGTCTGCTTGCAGTAAGGACATCCCTAAATAGACAAAAGGGTTCAAATAAATGTCCAGTAAAATTAATTATCAATATTTAACTACTACTGTTATAAACACTGCTTAATTATCTAGGCTATTAGAGGGTAGGGCAAGAGCTGATTAGAAAACCTTAGAACAAGTCTATTGCTGATATTACTGAGCTTATTCCAAATGACGATGATAATTTCCCACTTGAAAATGTCTATGCAGTTCCTCTGCCTGTAGTTGTGTTCTGAAGTACCTGTTCAATAAGAAAGGACTCTGGCTTTGTGAAAGTGTTTAAAATATTGATACCATTTCTTCCTGCCTCAAAGAGGGGATGTTCCACTGAGCCATGTTTAACAGGATTTTTTTTTTTATAAACCTTGTATCAAGGTCCCTTTTATTGCCCCCACCTCTAGAATTTTGGTGATTACAAAGGTCTTTTTTCTACTTGTCTCATGCTCTCCTTTGCTGCTCCTTTTGAAGCAGAGGATGGAATTCAAACAGAGCGTTTTTGAGACTTGGGCCACTCATCATCAGCAGAAAACCTTCTGTTGCTTCTTGCACTTAAGCTCCACCTGATAAAGGACAGAGATGCATCAAGGTAAATGTACTGATGTACAGAGTGAAATCAGACAGTGAAAGGAGGTAGAAATGATTTTTTAAAAAATCCCTATTGTTATAAATTATTCCAGATTTCATTTTTCTAGACAGAAACACTTCTTGCAAATAGCTGAAAGCTAGCAAAGTCACTTTTACCTCGGGTATAATTTACACCCATGAGTCCTACAGTGTTATTGCGAAGCAGTGACCTTTAATATGCAAGAGGTTAAGTATTGTGATAGTACTTCAAGTTGTGTATATGTGCTGTGCTGACTTGCTTGTGTGGCAATGTTGAGCTCTCCCCTTCCCAGTTAAGAGGATGCCATCCTCTTCAAAAAGTGGCCTTCCTCCACCCTCTTGGACAAGGTGGGTGCCAATTTCACAGAGAAATCTTACAGTAAGCTGATCTTTCACTTGAGCCACACTGACACAAATCTTGTGGCAGGAAAAGAGCAGGATGCTATTAGAGGTTTCTCAAAAGCAAAACTAATTGTTGGATTGAGGTGTTTAATTACATTTTAAGAACACTGTGCAATACATTGATTTCAATACAACACTACATGTGGAGCTTGAGAAAACAGTGTTGTCATGATAGGAACTTGTTTAGAGGAAAAGCGAGAATATCAAATCATGTATAGAAAATCTTAGTAACATCTGGATATTTTCTACAGGTGTGTATCTGAGGATGGATCAGCTGGTAAATCAAACATGCTTAGGGGAAGGATAAGAATTAACCTGTTTCTCATTTAACCTTCAAGTAAGATCACAGAATGGTTAAGGTTGGAAGGGACCTTTAGAGATCATGTAGTCCAACCCCGCTGCTCCAGAAGGGACCCCTAGAGCATGGGGCATGGGGTGGATATGAGCAATTCAGTTGGCTTGGTGAAGAATGCTAGTGAGAGGAGCTATTTTGTAGTACCTAATATAGTACTGGTACCTAGTTGCTAGTTTTTATTTTAATCTGGCAGATTTGAGTCTGCCAGGTGAGACATCCAACAGATGTTACTAAATCAATGATTATTGACAACGTGCTTTGAAAAGTAGTTGTATTAAATATAATAGTAAATGAAAATGTTATAAGAGCCAATGATCAAATTATTTGTTTATTGTATGTTACTTGTTCTTAATATACAGCTGTACAAAATGGAATCCAAAAATTCTTTAAACATAAGATCCTCTTGATTGAAAGCTTCATGAGCTAGTTTAAGTTGATGTTTTTGGTTAGAATTTCAAAAATCTGTGTTACTGATAAGCACTGCAGGTCAGAAGTTGATCTTTTGTTCTGATGCTGCTTTCAACAACCTTACTCCATAGTGTTGGGAGTTGGTCTAAGGAGTTCTAAGTAATTGGTCTCAAATTTTACTGTAACTGGGCATTATAAGAACTTTGTGCCATTTCCAAATTATTTAAATGAAACACTGAGAGTGGAGCTAAAGTGGAGGGAGCATTCCTGTAGAAGCTTGTATGGACTAGATTAAATGGGTATCTTTTATTTGTCATCTATATGCATTTTTAGCTTTGCTTGGCCCCTTGAGCACTGAATATCTGAACAAAGTCGGATGCTACTGGTATGTTGGAGAAGACCCTGGAAGCTGTGTGCCATCTTCCTCCAGTGATTTTTTTTTTTGTTCAAACTAAGGTTTAAATATTGGCAGATTTTGGGAAGTCATGGAGAGCAGATTAAGGAAAAAAATGAAATATTGTTGTTGGGACTTTACTGACTTCAGAGCTGTTCTTTTCTGTGTCTAGGAATCCACATGCCATAGGTTCATAAGAGCAAGAAAATCTACTATTTTTATTTTCTTTGCAATCAAAATAGAATTCCCATTCTGCAGGAAATTCTGGGTTAGAAAAACTAGTTTTCCTTCTACAGAAACTGGTGTTTCAGAAGTTCCTGCCAAGTGACCCACTTTGTAAATGTTTGCATATTTTTGAGTGCTTTTTTAATCTTGTTTGTTTTTTCAGTTAATGAATCAATGGCTGTAAAACAGGATACAATCTGTAGTCTTCCTGAGCCAGTATTTTTTGAGCCATTTGCTTAATTTGACTGTCACATGTGCCATAATAGCTTGCCTCATTGCATTTCTTGGAAGAATTGGCTTCCACAGCTGTGAAATATACCCTGACCAGACAAGTTTGCTAGTAACCTGGTCATTTTTGGATGTATGTGAGAACACTTTGGCTGTAAGGCCCTGATCTCTTGATTGGCTTGTAAAGTTTCACAAATATTAATTTGTGCTTGGTAAGAGGGAGACAGCTAAGTTTAAGTGCATATGATGGGGCTTGATTTTAGAGGGAGTTGAAATGGTCAACCAGAACATTCAAAGGGAAATGGAGGGCTGGAGTCTGACCTGGTTTAACACTGAACTATGCTCCAAGGCAATCTAAGAAGAAATAAAAAGTTTCTTCAATATCACTTTCAATGGACGGAATGCAATGTCCTAAGTTACTGTTCTTCCATGGCAGAGAAGCATGGCATTTTTCTTCATGATAACAGAGAGCTTAGCATTATGAATCCCTAATCTCTTTCATGAAAATGGGGTTTCCTAAATTGAAAACACTGTGACTGTCATGACCCTTGTCTGTAAATGTGACATAAGACAGCAATAAGACATAAGAATAATAAGACAGTAATGGTAATAAGAACCCTCTCCAAACACTAAATAGGTGTGCCCTGTGATGTATTTAGGATACTGTCCTGAATAAGTTTATATTGGTGTAACTGAACAACAGAAGCAGTAAATAAATGTGACCCTGCCTCTTATTTTGTGGTAAATGAGAACCTCCACCTAACAACAAGTGTGCAGGCGCCTCTCATTGCTTGGACCTGCTGCTGCAGTTAGTGAGGTGTTTTCTTCAGGACAGCAGGCTGTTTATTTCTGTCTTCAGTCATACTGAAAGTCTAATGAGACTTTCTCTTTCCTCTTCCTCCACATTAAATTCAAGCATACAAAGATGAACAAAAAAGAGGAGCTCTTCAAAAACCTCATAGCCTGAAGTAATTAATCTGTGTTATAATTATGTCTAGCTTCAAAAATAGAAAGTAAGGGAATATTATTTTTCCTTGTACCAAAAATGTATTGAGGTCATTACAGTTTCAAGGAAAGAATTTTTTGCTAGACATTCACAAAGTGCAGCTAAGCTTGGGTGATTTCTTGGCAGGTCTCTTGATTTAGTTCACTGAAGATTGCTTTCAAAAATTTGACAGAGTGATCCTATGCTTGGAAAAACTTGTTAATATTGTATTTTCTCTCTTTTATGTGCTAAGATGATCAAGGAAATTTGCAGAATATTACTGTTATCTTAACCAGTGTAACCAGCTCTGCCAGCTGCAGAGCTACCTGTAAAAAGAATTTGAACTGACTGACATCTGAGTATGTTCTTGAACTGTGTCCAAAAAAGTTTACATTAACATCTACCCTTGTAAAAGAAAAAAGCATAGTTTTTAATTCATTTCCTAGTATACACTTAAGGTAATTTCTAGTCTATGGACTAAATAACTGATGTTGCAATTGAAAAATGCTTTTGTAAGACTTTGTGTTCATCACCAATTTAAGAAAAAGGTTTTATATTTTTCAGGACATGTTAATATCAGGCAGTTTTGGGCAGGCTAGCTATCGATATGGACTTCCAGCCAATACTGAGGTATCTTTTCTTTCCATGTAGTACAACAATACTCTTTCATAATAATAAATATTTACCTGTATTGATTTGTATTTTTTGCTAAGAAATGTAGTTATATCTAGCATTATGTGATTCTTTTTCAAGTCATGTGTACTTTATCTTTCTGAACTTGAAAATCTGCAGCCATATGTTTCAACTATGTATCAGCAGGGCTGAGCATCTGTTCTCTAAAAAGAAGTGGAAGCTGTAAGTGCTAAAACTGTGTTCAGACCCAAATTCTGTATGTTTTGAATGGCCAACACTAAGTATAACTGACAGCAGAATTTGGTCATCTGACTTCCTTGCTTAAAGTGTCCATTTTAAGAAAGAGGGTTGGAATGAGCCTGAATCACATATGGTCCTATATTCTAAGAGTCTATTAAGGAGACTTTGATGCTCCAGATATTTCTGGCTAGTCTGTAGCTTGAATTCATAGTTTCTCAAGCAACCATTTTAATCATTGTCACGTGGACTCTGAAAAATTGCAGGGCTATGTGACCAGAGTCAAGTCCCTGAAGTACACTCCTGTGAAACTGTATGCCAGATGGCACTGTTAACTATTATTATAGTCATTTCTATATGTAGGCATTGTGTCCCTGAAAATGGTGAAAGGGCAACTTGGTGCACCCATGTATGGAAGCCTTATATGCTATGTTAATCTTTGATTTGAGATCCATGTAGCCCAGGACAATTTGAGAAAGCCTTTCTTATCTTTCTGTGCACACAGAACCAGAGGAGGAGAAAAAGTTAAAATCCTTAAGTGGAGAAAGGAATTGCAGAGCGCAAAATCTTTTCTAAGACATCATGACCCAATAACAAGTTGTGGTCAAGTAATTCTGCAGAAAAGTTTTTTTTTTTGCAAACAACAATTGCTATAAATTTCATCCTGTCTTAATATAAGGCTAATTTAATAAACATTTCATCTTGAAATAGAGTATTTGAGTAGAAGAGAAGCATCTGTATTTCAGACCAAAAAAAAGGCATTGACTTAGATGTGCAGGTGTGAGACCTATTTTTTAAAAAAAAAATAAATTAATCTTGGCATCTTTTAATGATGTGTTGCCTAAAGTTTTGGTGTCCAGATCACAAAAAGGCATTTCACATACCACATTACATGCTGAGATGTGTGGAGTATATGCGCTCAGGAATGGGAGTCAGTGGCTGATAAGACTCCTATGTTTAAGCCAGACAAATGCATAAAAATAGGATAGAATTTGAAATTTCTTTCTCTGCAAGACTAAAGAGATCGGATACAATGCAAGATTAGGATCCAAGAGGCTGAAACATCTTTATCTTTTATTGTGGAGATTTTGTATTGCATTTTTAAATTTGTGGTTTATTATAGTGTTTTTTGGGAAGTGAGAAATCAGCTTCAATGTGCTTCTGACTAGCAGGAGACAGTGCGGCTGTTTTTCAGCTCTAGGGGTACTTAATTTATGGACCTCCAGGATGGTCCATATGGTCCTTCAACCAAATAGTTAATTTGGTTCATGATGTGCTGTGGAATTGTGTGGAAAGAAGTGGTTTTGCTGCTTTAGTTTCAAGACCTGATCCTGCATTGAGTGTTTAAAAGTCAATTTGACTCTTGAGCAGAAAAACTTGCGATATTGAACTGATTTCTGGTTTCTTTTTCAGTCCTTTGTCTTCTCAGCTCTTGCAGTACATGTAAAGCAACTTGTTTCCAAAGGCAGTTGCCTGAGGGGTTGGACTGTATGACCTCCGGAGGTCCCTTCCAACCTAAGTATTTTATGATTCTACGACACCTTGTGAGAATTTCTGCAAAACACCATTTGCTTCTCAGAGTTGTCTGGGTACATCAATGTTGGGAAAGAAATCATACTACTTGGTGGTTATATCAGGATGATAACCAAAATATGGTACAGAGATATTGGCACAATTCCCAGAAACAACAGGTCCAAAGTAATGAAGTTTGCTCTTCTGGGGGGAGAAAAAAAAAGAAAGCTTGTCCAATTTGCACTGATGCAGATGCCCCCTTTCTGTTCTGGACTGGGTAACTTCTTTTTATCCCAAGGAACAGATGGGTGGGGTGTATGTGTGTCTGTGTGTGTATACCTTATAAGTATCACAGTTTTTACAGGATGCAGAAGAATGAGTGAGTTGTTGACAGCTACATGTGCCCAGATCCAGGTTTTATGTATCTCATGGGTATATTTCATCTCTAGTTGAGGATTCTGTGTATGGGCAAAAAGTCAACACCTTGAACTCTGTCCTCATGCAACCATATCTGATAGCTTAAAATCTGGTATTTTTCCAGATTAATAGTTTGTGATGCCAAAAAAAAGCACAGCTGATATTGGCATTTGCACTTTGAAGGTGATCCACAGCAGCAGTACTGAAGCAGACTTGGTTTTGAGCAGACACCAGTCAGGTTTTGCTGTATGTGACTCCTGCATATGAGTGATGAAGAAATAATCAGAAATACATAAACTGGGATGGGCATATATATTAAATCATAATAAGAAAGGGAGAAACTGACTGCATCCTATTTATGTCCCTGTGTATCTATCGGGTTGAATTCTGGGTATAGTCTTCAGATCACTACTAAAATCTGTATCAAGTTAAATTATTCATTTACATTTAATTATTAGTTTTATTTATTGGTAGATGATGTTTGATCTCAGATGGCTGAAACTTCCACCTAAGGTGTAGAATAATACTATTCCCTATAGCCAGTGTGAACCTTGTGTCTCTGCTTAGGCCAGGGACAAGTTATAGGGCTCGAGTTAGCAGAACTGGTGCATAGCAAAGGTTTGGATCCCAGTTTTTAACAAGTAAAAATAGAAACTTCTTGGTTCTGTTGTTAACAGTTAGTTATTCAATACCAAATGCCTTGGTTCTCTAGAAAGTGTCATCTTGGACATGACTTCCTCCTCTGAAGATACACTTTTTACTACTATGAAAATAGTTGTAAAGGCAGTCTATATTCAGTCATTATAAATCCTGAGTGCTTCTACATGAACTCATGAAAATAATCTTTCCTGAAGCGCATAACTATTGATCACTCATTAATCTCTTTTGTCACATATGTTTCTATTAAGATTTTAGTAGGAAGTGTTTCCTGTTGTGTGTTTTACAGTGCCCAGCAGACTATCTTAGAGAACATGCTAAATGCTGCTATTACAGAAATGACTTAGTTTATCAAAGGACTTGCTTTAAATACTCTTTAGGTATTTTTCCATGTTTATTTCCCGTGTGTATAACTTAATATGGTACAACTTCTTAAGGTAACCTAACATAAGAAACTTATTTTGTCAAAGATATCAAGGGGCAGAAAACACAATGAACATTTTTTTTGGTCCCTTGGACAGCAATTTCAGCTTTTTAACCTAAGAAAAGAACATCAATGTTGTGAATTAATTTGTGTTCTGCAGACAGGAAAGCTTGACAGGACCCTTAGCTGGCTTTAGATGTTATTTAATGACCTCTTTGTTGAACTCAAAGGGCTTAGTTCATTCAAAAAAGTCAAGTGTTAGTAAAAGAGCAGGAGTCGGTGTTTGGAAATTTTTTTCTTACTGGAAGATGAACAATAACTGTGAAATGGAATAGGGGAAAAGAGTAAAGTTTTTTTCTTAAACAAAGCTTGTTTTTCTTTTTTGAGACAGGAAGTTGCTTTGTTATTTGAAATGATTAAAGTTTAGATGGAAAAGAGTATAGAAATCAGGAAATGCCAGCACCAGTGCAAGTGTAGGATTGTGCTTTCTTAAATAATCAGTTACAATCAGTAGATCTACCCCAATTCTTCCTAGTTAAGAACTAGGGCATAAATATATTGCAGCTTCTGTTATAGCTTCATTGACCTTTATCTCAACAACAAAAAAAACTTTTAACTAAAGCTTTTTCTGGCTTCTCATTAGATATGTTTAGCAGTTTTCCCCTAATATATGTTAGACTGAAAGTTGCTTTTTAATTTCTTTTGGATAAAGTGTAAAACTATTCAAGCTGCAGCTGCAAGAAAATGAGGATTCCATTTATAGAAATATTAAGTTGAGATAACCACTACTCTGAGATACCAGCCTTCATAAGGCATGGAAACCCTCTTTGAGGGGAGGTGAACTCACTATAGCGCTCAATTATCTCTTTGTAATGGCTAATTTATGGGGTGTTACGTTTAATTAGATGTACAGAAGAAAACCTGTAATGGAAGTATATAAACAGCATCATTAGGCTAACTTCATTCTTAAAAACAAGACTAACTTTTAAGGATACTCCATAGAAGTAACTCCTTGTGTGATACTGACTTGCCTTTACTAATCTCAGTATGGATTTTTTCTTATGGCTGTTGATGCTCCAGGATAGCAGGACCCTTTCTGGTTCAGCCAAAAGGGGATTGCCATTAGCACCAAGCTAATGGTGACCAAGCTGTCTTGGATGAGTATGCTGTATTACCTTCTCCCCAGTGAAACAGATCAAGTGCCAAAAATTTGTTTTGATTATATAACTACCATTTTTTCCAGTGCTTTTTTTTCTGGATTAAATATTGCCCTGTCACCTCACAGAACTAGCCTGAGAAAAGCATTAAAAATGGAGTAAGGTAATAGTAAATCCAAGCAGATTCCTTAATAAAGTAAGGAAGATGGAATTGTCTTTTCATGCATAGGATTTTGAGACCAGGAATATACCATAAGAAATCTCTCTTGCAGATACAAATGAATTTATATTTCTATATACTGAATGCTAATTTCTTTCCCTTATGTTCTGAACACCTGAGCCAATCTGCTCTGTAGCTGACTGGGGAAACAGCAGAGCTTGGAAGAGGTCCTGGGAGGACAAATGCAACTCTGTTACCTTCCCACTGATGGTGTTTTGCAGCGTCACCTTATTCGAGACTTTTTAAAAGAGTAGGCTCAATGTTTGCAGTTTTCTGTCTTATGTTTTAGGTAGAAATGATCCAATTTATCACTTGCAAAGTGGATTAAAATTGCTGTTGAACCTGGAACTGTGAAGATTGAGATGAGCTCTGTGATCATGATAACTCTTCACAGGATGCAGTGTTCCTCAAAGTATGTCCATTGTATTAGTAAATCCTGTTCTTTTATTGAGGATCCAGATAATGATGTCATGAATTAAAAATACAGAAGTGAAATCATTTTTTTCTGACTAGGAAGAGAAATGCATTAAAACTGAAGTTTGTGGAAAAACTCTGGGGAATAACAGACAGTACAGGGGATAAACTTGCCATTCAGTAAGGCTACACATGGAAGAAATCTCTGTTGTAAATAATAGAAAATGATAGAGGATGTGGTTGCTTACTATGAGGTAGGAAGAATGGCTTAGTGTTTTCAATACTCTTGGGAACTGATTTCCTATTAAATACACTCCTTGGGTTGCCTCGCTGTCACTTTGAAATGTCATTGATTCTAATCCAAGTATTAATTATTGAAGCATAATACTTTGACCAGCAAAGAGTGCAAGATGATACCTAAACCAGCAAGACTTCTCCCTTTGTCCATGTTGCCCAAGGAATGTCTGGGAAATGTGTACAAGTTATATAACTCTGGAGAGTAACTACAGCAACCAATAAATCAGCAGCCTAAAAGTAGGTCTTCCAACAATTTAAGACTATCAGTTCTATAGATCCTGGATATGTAAAATTGAAGACAGAAGTCTAGAAGGCCATTTGAAAAAATGAATAAGGAAATGCTTGAAATGGGGCAGACAGTGCTATAGCAATTCATAAAACAAAGTGAAATTGCTAAAATTACACTGAAATGCTTTAGAGAAGCTGAATAAATACTTCATAAATAATAGTCATTTTAGTTGAAAATCAGACTAGAAAAATCTTCCTTTTTCACTTATTTCTCATTCATTTGTTGGGTTTTCTGGATAGTATACAACTTGAAAGCTCTGTCTTGAAAAAAATACTATGAAGTTTGGGAAATAAAATTTGGGAAATTCTAAATTGAATACTAATTAGCAAATTTAACATTTTTTCAAGATAAATCATGGTAAATATTTTCTAGGATGAAACGCAAAAGAATTTTAGGCAGAGGAAAATATTTTACAAAACAAAATTTTAACTGCTATTCATGATAGAGAAATTATGATTTAATATAAAAATGAATACATGTCAGATAATAGTTAGACTTTTCTGCAAAATAAAATTTTAACTTTTTTCTTCTGATAGATCACCCTTTATTCAACAAAAGAAAGGTTCCTTTTAAAAGTGAAATGAAAAGGTATCTATGTAGTGAGAATTTTTTTCCAGAAGATATGTAGCAAAACATTTTCAAATGTTACTGAATAAAATGAGTTGTTGAAATTTGCCTTCTATTTTTTATACTCTTAATCATCAGCTTTTAATTGAAACACGAAGCATTAAAACAGAAGTTTCAAACACTGTCCTGCTTTCATTAGGTATGGTACTGACTTCATTAGAATGATGCAGTCATTCTTGATACAGAAATGTCAATTTAAGGATTTGAGGGAAGTCTTTTTTTTTTTTCCCCCGATAAAAAATGTCTTTAGCAGGCTTAAAGTCAGTTCTGAATACAAAGCAATTAATGATTTAGGTTTTATTACTTGTGGAATCATGATGACTTATTTGTATGCTAAATAATCAAGAGTGAGCTACTGTTCCTGTCTGGAAAGAAGTCCTATAGTACTCATATCAGATTGCATCATCATGTCATAGGTGAGGAAAAAGTGTAGCTTTGTTGTGACTTGATTTGATGATTATCCTGTAATTGTGCTATTTGCTTTGTGTGTCTATTAAAGCAAAACGGCTATTTAGCTGCCAGATACAAAGTGACAGTATTATATGTAGCTGCCATCCTCTACAGTTTTCTGTATTTGTGCCGCATTTCTGTCTTTAAAATAGTTAAATGTGAATGTGTTAGAACAGTGCACAACAGAGTTATGTACTGCCTTCTCCTTGTCTATTTACTACCATAATCTGATGCCTTAGATTTTTAACTGGGAGTAAAATACTGGATCCTTGACAGTCTAGTTTGCATGTGCTGTTTACTTTTAAAATAAATATTGACATAGCCCCAAACTGATATGTATAATACTATAACAATGTCACCTCAAATCCTCAGCCTGCTTTCTTTTTTTGCTCTGATTAATTTTGTTCAGTGTACTCTGTGAAGCTGGACATTGTCCCTTGATTTAATTTTATGAGAATTACAAAGGACTTCATGTATATTTTTTGGCAACAAATGTTTATAGTTCTTTGTCACTCTTCTATACATCTGTATTTCCTTGAAGAAACAGTAGTGAATTTTTCTGTTTTGCAATTTTAAAAAATAGTCCATAGATAATACAAGATAAAAGCATGTCACTGATGGAAAGAACTGCAGAAAATAGACTTCTCAATAACAGTGCATCAACTGGAACCAAATCTAGCTCTGATACAATTGCTAATTCCATGTATTATTTGGAAATAGACTTGGTTCAAGCTCTCTTAAGTGATGTTGACCAGATAAATATGTGATTACTAGAACTGATTAGGATGTTAAAAAGTCCTGAAATATGTTTGAGTTGGGTAATCATTGTTGATGGGCCTAAGCAGATGCCTCAGTACATACAAATCTGTTCACTTAGAAAAATTTATGAACAGATGAATCTAATACCCCATTTTTAAAAAGATGTAACACTCAGCAAAACCTGTGTTCTAATCAACCCTGCTTTTTTGGGGCAAATTCAATTCTGAGAAGCTTTAGATCCTGAAGAGAAACCAGTAGACGTGGCAGGGTCAAAATGGCCAGGGAATTGAAATAAAGCTGCATCTGCCTCTCCTGGGAAAGAAGATGGAGCCACCGGAGTGAGTACCTGTGTGAAACCCTTGCAGTAGATGGGTATCTGTATGTAATGCTGTGGGACAGACTGGCATGAGTAGTTGTGTGTGTTCCTCTAGAACCCATGAGCAAATGCTGCACTCAGTTGTATGGTGCAAGTCAGGCTGTCTGCGCCATTTTCTATGATGCACTGGTACTTGTATAGTATGTACTTTGTATAAAGCTGCTTGATATGTATTTGTTACACTCCAGTCACTGTTTTGATAAGGTTGCATGGCTGCAGAAGATGGAAAGGAAAAAAGAGCAAGTGGAGAAATGGGAGGGAAAGGAATAGGAAATAAAGAAGGGAGCAAACAAAGGGAGTTGTTTGCTTGACTATTTTGTGGTACCTTGATACTATTATTATTCCTGGGGTCCTGAAAAATTGATAGAACAGCATCTTAAGAGATGACATAGTATTACTATTCTGAAAATCTGTACTTTATTTCTATGATAAAACCTTTCCCTGATGACTGGTTGTGAGAAGCCCTGACCTGGCATGCAGCTTGTATGTAGTTCCACACTGTGTACCATGCACATGAGTTTCCAAATCTTTTTTGAAGAAACTGACCAACATAAATTCAAATCTGAAACTGAGTTTTAACTTCTGAATATTCATTTATATCTTATACATAAATTACTGGATTGGTTTAGTCAATTTATAGCCAATCACTAAAATACTTGGGGATGAATTTCAAAATTCATATAGGGCAGTCAAATTGGCTTCAAACGAGATGTATTTCAGGACATCTTTTAGTGCTATATAGATCAAAAGGTACAACTTCTTAAAATAAACTCTCGTTCTGAAGATATATGCCTGAGAAGGACCATCCAGCTAAGGGAGTGGATGATGAAAAGAGCTTCTGCAGCAGCATTTCACAAATTCGAAGGGGTCTACTTGTGCTTGTTGGGTTCAGGAATAAAGCATTCTTTCTAAGGACAGCAGAAGGTTTGTGTTATGTTATTTTCCATCATTAAAAGTTACATATTTTGGTCTCTACTTGAAACAGCAACTTTCAGTTCATTCAGTTCAGTGGAACACAAAGTGAGACTTAACTATCTTAAAGTACATAATACTAAAGCAGAACAGCTTGTGCATTATAGCAAGCCTAAGGAAATGTTTAAACATATTTTCTATTTTCTGTAATTGAATCTATTTTTAATTAATAGTCTCCATAATTAAATAATTCCATTATAAAATGTCATATTTGTCAATCTATTTTTAATGAGTGTCAAATCAAAATGAATCCCCATGTAAGTGTGTTTATAGCTTGACAAATAACTTAGTAGTGTTTTTGTGAAGAGGCATTTTGAGAAGGACCAGATGCTTCCTTTGGCATAAGTTTGAGTGGCTTTCCTGACTAGAAACAGCTAATAGGAATCATGCCATGCACCAAAGCTTACAAGGGTTCAGTAAGTTGCTAGAAGTAATGGTCGTTTGAACTGCAGAAATGTGGCTTGAAGACTTCCACTTAAAAAAAATCTAGGATTTGTTGTCCAGTCATAGTCTTTCCATTTACCTCTCCTTTTGCTGTCTTCCTCTGTTTCTTAGTTTGCATTTAAAATCAAAATCATTCTAGTCATTAATTTGACTGAAGCAATCTGCATTACTTTTTTTCAAGAGTTCATGACTCCAAAGCTATTGCCAGTTGAGTAAGTTAAAAGCTTTAGGTTGATATAAAAAGCAGGAAAATTTACTTAACAACCATAGCCTTTGGAGTAAGTGTAAATATGTCTGGGAAACAATGAAAATTTCACTGGCCAACTAGTAGCTATCTGATGACAGCATTCCCTAGGTGTGACTTGTAAATCCTTGGACTCAGCTGAGCCCTGGGTTAGATTTCCTGTTCTGTTTTAGTAAATCCAGGGTCTGGAATGCCTGCTGCCTTCATGGTGTGTGTTGGGTCAGCCCTGCATGCAGCAGAGCTGTTCTACTTTTCAGTCACTTGAGAAGACCAGTGCCTCTTCTAAAGCAGCACTGCATTTAAGAGCTTGAGTGTTTCAGAAACACAATCCTGTAATATTTCCCTTAGTTCGGTTTAAGATTTTGAAGATTTAAGATTTCGTTATTTATATTGTTGGTATGTATTTTTAAAAATAAACTCTGTCTAGTTGGGAAAAAGTGAAATTATCTCCATTTTTTTCTTAAGCCAATCAAGAAAAGTCAAAAATGTAGTGATAAATCCTGAATATCTACAGAAACTATTCCCTCTTTGTATGAATCTTCAAATGAACAGAACTGGCTAAGTTATATGAAGCATAAAAACCATTGCCCTAGAATCTTTTTGCATACTGTGTGTTACCATATGGAAATGCTGGGATTTAACATTTTTGAGGTGGCAGGCAATTCTTCATTAATGCCAACTTGGGAGCAGTGTGTACTAATCATTTTGGCTTGCTGTCAGAGCTATATTAATACAGAATAGGAGTCTTGAGATAATTACAGTTTTGTGTCTGAAACAGAAAAGTGTGTGAAACAGATCTTTACTTAGATATTCAAAGAAACAATTTCCTCCTTTTAATGTATATTTAATCTTAATAAACAGACAGGCCTTGAAATTAAGGCTGCCTATTATGCTCTTAACTGCATACAAAACTTAAAGTGTAGTTGGACTCTTGTCAGTGTAGAAACATTACTTGTTAGACAGCTGAGGTTTTGAAAGGAAAATGTCAAGACTTAAATTAGCAATGGAAAGAGTTGCAAAAGTTTCTGCATAGAAAAATGTGCTCTCAAAAAGTCCCTTCTCCTTTTAGGTAGGAGGAATCAGTGAGAAATACCCCCACTCCCCCACCTCCCTGAAGCTTGCTTTTCTCCCTCCTTCTGTATCTAAAATAGACATGCCTGCTGTAAAATTAAGTAACTTAATGTTGGCAGGAAGTTCTTGATTCTTTTCCTTTTTAATTATGGGAAAGATTTTTCTCATTAGACTTTTCTATTTAAAGCTAGCTATTATTGGCTTACATATTAAACAGTGGAAAAATGCAGTTTAGGATGCATGTTTGTATAGATGAGTACTTGAGAGCATAAGCTCTTGCAAAAAGTAGCTTGGAGTGGGGAAATAAGTCCATGTCCTTTGTTACAGGTGAGGATAAAGAAACACTTTTCACACAGTCTCAACAAAATTCCTCTTGATATCCAAGTATGTGTCAGTGTTAGGCCTGGGACTGTACTGATGAATGCTGAAGGGGACTGTGCTGTTGAGGAAAGCTGTTTGAGTTGTTGGTGCTGAAACCAGCACTGAAAGTGACCATTGATTTTTAGCCCTTGGTTTTAGGGGGACTTGTGAGAGGCTGGAGCATCCTGCTTTCTGCTCTGTAGAGGGTTCCCTTGGCTTTGCATGCAGACTTTCAGGCCTCTCTCAGTCCCAGGGCTTCCTCTGGTTGTTGCTAACCCACCACAGTAACCAGCTACCTTGCCAACATGCCCATGTGAGATGCCCCAAGCCCAAGGTGAGGAGCTAGTGCACAGTTGGGGCTCTGGTGTGTCTTACTATTGCTTGCTACTCCAGAGGTGGTTGACACTATTGGCATGTAACCATGACCAGAAAGTCTTCAGAGATCTGGCTGGGACAATACAATTTCATTAGATGAGGATTTCCTGGAGACACTCACATGCTCTGTGACTTTCTCAGCCTTTGCTGGGGGTTTCTTTCAGCATATTTCTGTCTTTTTTTTTTTTTTTTTTTTTAAATATTGTGCTAGCAGTGTGCTGGCAGAGTAGCGAAAAACTAAGGTGTCTAAACAGTAATGGGTCCCCTAACTGCCACTGGAAGGAATGGGATTTAAGTGCCTAAAAAGCAGGGAATATAGGGATAATGCTATTGTGTATCTCTGTAACTCAGGTCCTCCTTTTTTAAATGGTCAAGGGCACTGCAGTAACCTTTCCTTGTGAATGGACTGTTTATGTTGGGTCTGGTAACAGCTGTCTGCTTGTACACATTTGCTTCTTGAAGTTATTATTTATTAGGATTTATTAAAATTGTATTTCCTTTGAGTATGATGGGCAGTGCTGGTTTGAAAGAACTTGTGAAACTATTTATTATTAATTTATTTCTTCTATGATATTTTTACTCATTCCACCACCCACATATAACTTTCTGCCTAGGGAAAGAAAATTCACTGTGATTATAAAATTTTTATGGATTTATGAATAGATGGGAATATATAGGCACTACCTATATATTTTTCATATTTTTTCATATAATGCCTACAAAATTTCACAAACCTTTGTTTAGAAATAATAAAAATATAGAATAAAGCAAATAGTGGTTGCCAGTCATATGGCTCCAAGTCACTGAGCCACAATGAAATTGAGCCAAGATGCCCTAATTTTCACACAGTCTCAAAGCTGAAGATATGATTTGTATGCATAAAGAAACATACTTGATCACAGCTATCTAAATCAGTGATGAGTCATCGTTAAAAGTATAATTGCAGTTTTGATTTAAATATCAAAATATTCATAGTTCTTACTAAGCGAGAACTATCAGATAATAGCTATTTAGATTGAAAGTTTCCTGACTGCTCAGATTAAAGGTATAAAAGTATCCTATTTTTTCCAGCTGTGTAAAGATGGAAAACAGTAAGTACTTGCTCCATTTTGTGTATGACAACAATGTTTAAAATAAATGGATATGTGTATACATAGACCACTTTTTAGAACTAATTGTGCTTTTAAAATAGCAAAATTAAGCCAGATTTTATACAATCTTCAAATGAACTATCCAGTCTTTATGATACAGGTGGAGGGGAATACAGAGCTATCACAACTCATGTAGTGGGATAAATGGCTACGACCTTGTATTCCATGCTGGAATGAAAACACACCTGTTGAGGATTGATGCCAAGATACAATGTGTTCAACATCTTAAATATAACCTTAAAGCCTTGACCCTGGGGAGAGTTTGTGAACTGTGGGAGTATACTTGCATATTTTAAATAATGTGACCTATTGCTGTTGACATTCTTTAATGCATTGATTAACAGTTCAGAAACAGTGCAGGGACAAATAAGGGCCTCTAAAATGAGCTGTTAATATTTCAGATAGTGCTCTAAATATGTTTGAATTTAACTTTGGTAGCACCTGAGGTGGATACTGACTTGTCCGTAAGATTCTGTACATTTAAATTCTTCAAACATGGCCAGTAGTAGAATTTTCTCAAAGTTACCATTTCTGTAAGCTTTCCATAGACTTACTACTTATACTTCTCAGTTGGTGATGAGAGAAAACATTATGTGTAGGGTGTTGGGACAGACATGGAATGAATAAATGAAAGATGAAGAATAATTTTGATAGTTGTCTCTATAGACAGAAAATGTCAACCTAGAAACACTTGGAAAAAAAAAGGAAATAAGCAGAAATGCAGATTAAGGCAGACTTGGATGCATTTTTCATGGTTTTGAAGTAGGCTGTCAAGTTTTCTGATTGGTTGTTTTCTGAAGATAAGTAAAGAATTGGAGTCACGATCGTGGGGTGTGTGTGTGTGTGTGTGTTACTTGGAGGATGTATTAACTTTACCATTGTTTCACTTGCGCTAATTGCTTTATGGCTAGTAGCTTGCAAATTAAAATACTTAATGGAAACTTGTGTTTGATCTCAAATACACACAGATGCAGGTAACTGAATAAAACATGGGCATGAAGTCATACTTGAGTAGATAAGTGTTACAATAACCACAGTCAAAAACGTCAAGTTTGAGGTGCATTTCAAGTTCTTTTCACTTAGTGTAAGGCTTACTGCTAGGTTTGCTCTCCTGTTTTCTCTTTTGAAATTGCTTTGAAATATCTGTTCCACTGTCCTAACACTGTCAATCTTTTTTGTTTGTTTTAAACTGTTCACTAAATCTTTGAGTACTTTTTCATCAGTTTCCATGCACTTTCCTGAGACCTTTCCCTGGGAATTCTGTATTCAATGAAACTAATCGGTCCTTAGAACACTGCAAAACAAGCATCTCTAACAGAGGTATGGGAGTTTTTGTGTATGGTTTTTTGCCTTTTTTTTAACAGGATATATAAGTAGCTAGGATGAAATGATGCTACATCTGCTGTGTAAGTAGTGTCAACCTAACTAGAGTTAATTTTTCAAAAGCATGACCTTGCAGAAGGAATATTCTTCAAGACTATCAGCTACTTTGTCAGTTCTTAGCAGGGCAATTAGTTGATTTCCTGCAGTATTCCAGAGAGCAGACTAATCTGAAGAGGATGGGACTTAGCTTCTTCACAAGACAAATCACTGAACAGAGGCAGGGATGTGAGAATCAAGAATGCTACAATTTACGATTTGTGGCACGCATTCCTTAAGCCTTGAATACAAACATTATGAGCAGACCATGCTCTCCTTTCAGTTGACTGGCCTCCAGGTCCATTCTGTTGTATTTCAGAATGCATGTTTGCCAAAAGCCTGATTTAAAGATTTTTCTGAGTAGTTTTACAGTAGTAGGTACACTCTATTACTAGGCAGCAATTTTCTGATGATTCACCTAGCAAGTTATAAAATGATCTCTTAAGGCTTTTAAAGCTTGAGAGGCCTCCTGACCCGAGAGATGAATATAAGAACTGAAAGGGTCACCTTGAGTCAGGGAAGTCCTCAGTAAACTGTGTTAAAATTCCCAAGTTTCCTAATGTAGGCTGAATTGGAAAACAAGAGAACTTTGGTTTAATGCTGTTTTGAAATCCTCACTGCTAACCAGCCACTGCTCTGTGGAAAAAACCCTAAATGTTTCCTCCTTTTTATAAGAGGAGAGGAAAACTGAAATGTTTTAAAGGTCTGGGAAGCTGAGCTGTGAAGAAAGCTGCCATTAGTGCTTTCACACCTCCTTGCAAGTCCGTGAAACCTATTGACAGGGCAGTATCTGCCTGTTGCTTTGGCATTTCAATCCTCCAGCCTTGCAGGGAAGCAAGGAGAAGTTAAAGGAAAACCTCTGATTCTGCCCCCAGGTTTTCAGTAAGGGTTTTTTTATGCTATTGTAGCTGATCATGGCAGTCTTGTGTCCTTCATCTTCGACCACGATTTCACCAGAGGTTTCTGCAATCTTGAATAATTTCTGTAGTCAAACATTGGTGGTTTTCTGTGTATCTCAGGTGATAACGTTCCTCACAAGAAAGGTGTTGGTTTAAGACTGAAATTGTCTTGTTCTGCCTGTCTCCCTAAAGGCAATTCAGGTTATAAATTCATTTGCAGCTTCTCTGGCAGATGATTATGACTCTTTGGACACTGGGAAATGGAATGAAGCTGCAAATGTTGAGTGAGATGAAAAACTTTGTATTTCACAAAATCTTGAGTGGTGCTAGGCTGCCATTCTTGGCAATGAACTCATTCTCAAGTATATTCACTTTTACCATTCAAGGTAAATTTTTCTGGATAACATATTTCCTTCTTTACAAATCCTATGACCTTCTCTCATAGCCTCATTCTCTTATTCTATGCAAGAAACTATCCATATGCTTATCTATACTCAATTCCATATTCTTGATTCAAAAATCAATATTACATCTACTTCTAAACTAGTATTTCTGTGAAGTTATGGAGTTTGTCTTAAGTGTTTTGATGGGACGGTAGTTCCGTACTTTTAGGAAGCAGTTGCTTCCCAGTGGCAGCATTGCCCTCTGGTGGAGGAATTATTTTCAGTTTGGGGAGATTGTTAGGGAGTGGTGGATTTTGTTACTTGGTTTATCTGCTTGAGATATAACATGACTTCTCAAACAGTGCTTTAGCCTCACAGATGTTGAGAATGGAAACAAACTTGATCTATGTACTCATGTTTTGTTTTTCTCCCCATTTCCAGTTGGTACTTTAACCTGACAGGTCTTTAAAAATTTGGGGTAAAATATAGGAAATGCATGTGAACTTGTAATTCCTCCCAGATACTTGTGGATGGTGAGGCTATGCTGCAGACTCCATTACAAGAACTTTAGAAAATTTATACTTGTGTGATCCTCTTTGCCATTAGTGTTCATTTAAAATGGAAGTCATTGGTGACTCCCTGCATTAAATGTAGTTTTACAGTAGGTGGTAATATTTCAAAAATGTCAAAGAAATATTGTCTGTATAAGGAAACACATAAGCAATAAATGGATAAATTGAGCACGAGGGGAGAAGACTTTTTGTAAGATGGAAAAATCTCCTTGTGGGCCCCATTAACATGACTTCTAAAGTATGCTTAATCCACACAAACTATTTCTAGCTGAGCTAGGCCCACCACAGCCTGAGCCCAAGTAACACTCACGGGATGTAATTAAGTTGGTCACCAAAAGAGATTTAAAATAACTTTGTAAATCATGAAAGAAATGTGAGACTGGAAGCTTGAGCAAGGCAATGTAGCTCTCTATGCAACTAAATAATTATGCTGCAATTGAGGATGATAAGTGTCTAATGACTTCTTAAACTTCCTGTATATGTATCCAATTTAAATGAGCAGTGACCGTTGGCTGAGGTAATGGAAGAAGCAGTAAGAGACCTTCAGAGTCCAACTCCCTTTTATATACATTCTCTTGATTCCAAGTTTACAGCTTGTCATAGCACTTAGCACTTTTTTCTCCCTTGGGTATTAATTTCAGTTCAATTTGGTGTTGATTTCTTTCCACGGGCTGGCACTAGGACATAAATGAGTTCTCGTGAATTCTCATTTTGCATCAACTCTTAGGATATTGTACAATATTCTATGCTCAATATTTTGTCCTCAAAAGCATGAATACATAGCAATCTAAATAGTGTAGTTAAAGACTTTTTTCTGGTTCTTCCAGCAACTATATTGTTTGCACATGTATCACCTGCGGTGTTTTTTTTTTATAGACCACTTTGGACTTTTTTTAATATCAGTGTCAACCTACCAAGGTAAATGGAACAAGATTCTGTGTTTGGGAAAAGGTCCACCTGTAGTGTTTTATCCTTCCCCAGAAAGACAACTTAAAGCCAGTTCTTCATTACTTACTGTAAAAAGCTAGCCAGATATTAGTGTTTATGAGGGAGTTGATTTTTTAAAAAAGTTATCTTATTACATGTTAGTCCAGTGCAAACGTGTAATACTTGGATTTCAGTCTGGGGAGGGTTATGGAGTTATTTCAAAGGAATTAGAAAAATGGTAATGTGCACAGACTATAAGTGAGAGCTTTTGTCTTAGCTGTTTAAGTACTGGAGAATTATAAAAAAAACTAAATGCAAATGAACCTAAAGGCGCAAAAATGAAGCTGCAACTGGGAGTGTCTTGGATAAAATATTTTCAAATGGTCTTGTCTTTATTTCCACTACAAACTGATATGAGAAGTGCATTTAATAGATGAAACATGTTGTGTTGCCTAGTGTATTCTTTTCAGAGATAATGATAAGCACTTACAATAATATGCTTAAACAATATTGTCATTATTGTTATTCCTTTACACATTTTTCTCCCATTTGATCTTTTGGCTCCTAATTAAGAGATTTTTGTTAGGTTGCTTTACAATTTTTTTAACCTGAGATATACTTAAAGTGATTGATTCTAAGGCTCTTTTTATATCTCTCTATTTTATTAGCTATATTTGAAAAAAACAATGAAAGCATTTATCTTCCTGTTCTCATTGAAAATTAATCGCAGTTGGGAGCATTTGCTTGAAAGTAAATTTGCAGTGAGGCTGCTTTTTTTGAAAAGCACTCAGTTTCATAAACCATCTCTCAGTTCCTCTTGAATTTATCAAAGCTTCTAGGACCATCTTTGCCTTTTATGGAAACATGAGGCAAAACAAGGTGGCGAAATTTTGATCTGATAGGAAAATTGAGACTTCCATGTTGAATTTTTTTTTTCCACAATATCAGCATATCTATGAAATGAACGCAGTAAAATGTTTTGATAGTATATTTATTTCATTTGTTAGACTAAGAAGGTTATTTTCATGTTTCCAGTGAGAGGAAAATTCAACTGTGAATATATGGAGTTTTAGCTATGCTTTACATATTGTTTGATTTTTTTTTTTTTTTTTGTTTTCCTTATCTGTTWTTTTTCTAAGTACTTGGTGCTTCAGATGAGCCCAGAAAATCATTCTTCTAGAGTGGGAAGAGAAGGGAAGTCACCTAGCAGTAGATGCAAATTTTGGAAGAGTCTGAACAAGTATTTTGCAATGAATCATCTCTACATTGAATTCTAATATGCCACAATAAATTCTATAGGATTGTATATGGGGGAAGAACAAGATGGATTCATAAGTACTGTTAACAAATTTAAACAGTTTAATGATCCTGCTTGGGTTTTTTTTCTCACTTTTTAAAGCTTCATATAAATGAACGTACCTTTTTTGGATATAATATCTTTTGATCTCTTCTACCCACCCTCAACTTGCATGCCCCTTCGATCACGTAAAATCAGCGCAGTCCTTTATGAGCTGTTTTTTTCGGTCTTGTATAATGCATCCCATGAGAACACTTCTGTCAATGCCTTATCCTTCCCGGATTATCGCTCCTTTCACTATTAATTCATGAGATTGATTCACCCTGTTTGTTGTACAGAAATATTAACATATAATTAAGATACAAATCCAAATGTGAGAACATAATAACAGGAAAGCCATCTGAGGGAGACAGTCACAGCAGTGACATGTTCTAGAAGAGGGCTGCAGCTGAAGATTAATTGGTGAGCACTCACAGTGACAATAGATAACTCCTGTGTTATGTTCACAGAGGGAATGAAAGAGCTGGAATCTGCAGACTCTTTGCCCTAAATAAAGGAGAGTGCCTTTTACAGAGCTATGCCTATATTTGCTTACATGGAAAATGATTCTTCATGTTGAAGATAATTTGCTGGATGCTGTGTGAAATCTGTATAGCTCCAGTACACTTGGACCGATTTGCACTGTCTTGGGACCTAGCTCTTCTATGTCAGTTCCAGTGTCAATCAGCAGCTGTGAATTCAAACATGAACAAACTTTTATTAAGGTCAAGCTACTGGAGCAGCAAAAGAGCTAATGGCATTCTGAATTTGTGCTTGGCATTTACTGCTCAAATCTTATGAGATGCATAAGCAAACAGGGCAACACTTTGCAGATCTGTAGTCATTTTGTGTGTGCTTCTTTGCATGAATGCATGGAAGAGGGGAGTAAAATTTTTAAATGTGTTAAGGTACTATCCACATTTACTCAAAGCAAGGCAGATGGGTTTAAAAAAAGCTTTCTGCTAGCAAAACCAGCGATGATTTCTAAGTGGGAATTTCATGGCAGATGATTTGTGAAGAGGGTAAGAAAATTCAGTAGATTTGGAAGGTTAAGTAGTAGTCATGGTCATGTATCTGCAAATGGTTTCATCTTAGTTTTTATTATGTTGCAAATTATTCATGCAAAGTTACTTGTGCTGAGGATTCTAGTAATACCTTCACAAAAATTGTTAGTAAATGATACAGTTAGGCTAGGTTTTGAGAAATCATTGTGGCAATGAATCTGTTATAATGGAAAGAGTAAGTAGAATGATAAATTAAGTAGCTCTAATAGCTTACCTTTACAGATGATATGGCTGAATCATATGAACATGAGCTGTAAGTTGTGTTGGGGGATGTTGATTACAAGTGATAGAAGGATGCTTTCTAAAAATGAAGCTACCTTATAAAAAAGTTGCCATCAAATTTGGATTCAAAAAGCTTGGCATGTTTTAAAAGGTTTGAGGAATTTAGGCAGAAGAAGGAGAATTCCGAGAGCATAGAAATATAACTATATAGTCTACTAGTAAGTAGCCTGTGTGTTGCACATCCTAGATAGTCTTCCATTGATGTCAGGACATATCAGTCTAAAATGTTGTACCACAACATTCAGGAAAGGAATTCAGGAACAGACATTAGGATTTGATAAATTAGTCATACAAGCAGCTTATTATTGAATTCTCTTCCTTGAGAAAGTAGATATTTTAGGAAAGGACTTATTTCTCCATTGAACCTTCGTTGAATAATGATGGTTGATTTTACCACAGAAGGATGCAGAATAGTTTTGCTTAATGGACAGCTTGGTTTCTGAAGCTATATATTTCATTCAATCTTCCCAAAACTACAACATAAAACTGCACTTGCTTCTCCTTCTTCCCAAGTACTATTCCCAAATCAAAAGATAAATCTGATATGCTGAAAATCAACTTGTGATACCACAACAGTTGTATCCAAACTCAGTTTTACTGTCCTTTGCAAAACGCAGATGCAAAAGAGGAGTAGCAATTTTATGACTACATATTATGCTGCTAAATGTTGCAGTCATTTGAATGGTGTGGTGAGAGTAAGGTCTGTAGTGGCTGTGATCTTGGTTGTGGAGGTCAGGCAACCATTTCTAATCGTACATGATTAGATCTGATACTGCAGAGTTCTTGTGGAAAATTACTCATCAATATGACATAAATCTGCAAAAAAAATTTCCTCATCTTTTTCAGACTGTAAAGATCCAGAAAGCTGGTCTTAATTAAACAACTATCAAAACACTAATATATAAACTCTACCCTGCCTTGTCCTTAGGAATATTCTCTAATGGTTTCAGATATGCGATCCTACCTTTCCAAGTAGGTTATGTGGAGGGTACATTGTATATCCTGAGAAGTGAGAAGATAATGAAGTGGGCATAGGACTATATCCTGTTCTTTTTCCCTTGCCAGCATTGCATTTTGAATATGTCCACTATCAGCCAATACAAAGTTTAGATAGAATGCCAGTCTGGACTGGAGATTGTATTTATCTTTGGATAGATTGTGTAATTATGCTGAAAATAATTAAGATTGGCTATTCCGTTAGCTCTTTTCAGCCTTTCTTTTCAAAATCATCCTGTCTGAACTAAATACAAAGTAAATAATGGTTAAAAGGTAATGAGAAGTAATGGACCTTAAACAGATTTAGTGTTGATTTGGTACCACCAATTTGCAGCATTTGTTTCCTTCAGGGCCCTTGAGCTGTACAGCTACCTAGCAACCATGAATCTGCTATGAGAGATTCTCATACAGAACATGCTGCACTTGCCAGTGCTCTGCGGTGATAATCAAGCTGGCAATATAGCTGAAATGGCTGTACAACCGATACCCTTACATCTCACAAGATGCAATGCTCTGTACTGAGCACTGCAGCTAAGCCTATAAACCTGTGCCTTTTGAGAAATTATCTTGGTGCTCTAACTGCACTTTGCTTTTGCATGCAAAAGTTGTGGTGATAAAGGGAGGAGGTGAGTCAAACCTCAGGTTGCTCTCAGGAGAGGCTAACCTCATGAATACATTATCAGGACACTGTCTTAATATTCCTTCTAATCTGCAGTGCTACATAACACCTAGATTTAGAAGTCTTATTTGGACCCTGGCTTATCTGAACTATGTGTTGTATTTCTTTACCGTGTACCTGGACCCCTGGGGTATTTTATCTATTCTGTCCTATATGGTAGTGTTTACGTAAATCATTTGGTAGAATCTGTGGAAAGGAAGGAGGCTATTTGACTTGGGGTGTTTTTTATTATTTTATTGATACTTTAGGTGTAGATGGTATGCTGCTTTTTCTACAGCAGTAAAATGGCTGTCTTGTGTCTTTTGGTTTCTGGTCTTTAGTGTTAAACATACAAGGAAATGGCCTCAGAAGTGCAGCACCTAGCGATTTGGTAAATGTGTTTTTCTTGAAAATGTCGCTAATAACTAAAGTTACCTTAAAAAAATGGTAAACAAAGGAAACCTTATTGTAGCTCAGATTTAGAAGTTAATTTTCTCCACGATGAACCCTTAAGTATCATATTTAATTTAAATATCAAAATTCTTTATAAACCAGGCTTTTGATTTTTTTATTTATCTACTAAATTAATACTGTTTTATCAAACGTGACAAGAGAATGTTGTAATCCCCTGATGAGGAACATAGTGTAGCACATTAACATAGGGCTGCCTGTTCTGACTTTTGTCAGAACAGCTCTAGCCCCTTAAAATAGTGCTGTCTGAATTTAGGACTTCAACCCTTTTCCAGGTCTGTACTGTCATCACCTTGTTTTACTGGATTAAGATGTGTTAATGTATGGATGTTTTATTTTAGATTATTGTTTTAATGCAATGTGACACAATGATATCAGGTTTAGGAGGATGAGAAAAGCAAAACACTCAGATATGGGCCATTATTGTGCAGAGTAATGGAGGAAAAAATAATTGATTTAAAGGTGTACACTTGGTTAGGATTTGTGACTTTTACCAGTCTGTGTGTTCTTTCCTTAGTGGATGGCTGCAAAGCCCTCAAGCATGCAGGTGTGTTAGGATATCTCCTGGTTTGTGAGTGCGGGAAGCAGCCACAAGGAAGGAAATAACTCCATGATTTAGCCCCTAGTGCTGTAATTTTATCTAATGTATCTTCTGAAGATCACTATTTTAACAGAGCTAGCGGTGGTGTTTCTAGATTTCCAAGCTCTGCCCCGTGCTCTGACCAGACAGCACAATATTCAAAACGCACCCCGGGAGACCTAGAAGGCACACATGAGAACACCTGAAACGTGTGAGTCAGGGGACACACTGGGGCACGTCCTTCTGGACAGAGCTGCTGCAGGGACTGTAGTGTTTTTCTCAGGGATGGAGCAAGAACTGCAGTATGGGCATAGCAGGGCTGCACTGGGCAGGGCTTGTGAACTGCTCAAGCACCAACTGTGACTTGATGCCCTTTGCTGGAGGTGACTGAGGAGCAGGGATTAATTACAAGTGCAGCAGTGCAGGCCCTGCCTGGTGCAGAGAGGAGGCAGGTTAAACCCGTACAAATGGTGTGGAGGCTGCATGTTAAAAGCAGAGTCATCAGCCCCAGGGTGGACCTTCCCCCCAGGTGACAGTGCCAGGAAGGCTGGGCTGCAGAGTCCCTTGCATCTGCCTTGTCTGTTAACACTAATGCAAACCTCAAAAGGGCTCTACCAGCAGAAATGACTAGCAAGATGTGTGCTGTGGCCAAGGAACACATGTGGCACCACCCGGGCCTGAAGGTGTGTGCAGTACAGACCTCTGCCTGCTTGCACACAGGAGCTGGTCTCTGTCTCCTTGGTTAGGATTGCTATGCTAGGTAGATCAAAACACCTGTAAGGCCAAGTAGTATCTAAGTGCATGTGAGGCATATGTTTATGCACCCATGTGGAGTGTCAGTGTAACAGTGCTCTCTGATTGTGATTTTCTACTGAGTGACTTGATGTGCTGTTGAGATGAACTTGTCTGCTGCAACTGTATTTCTCTTCGTGTAAGTTAAACTTCTGTGAAAAGTGATGGATCCATATTCCAGGTCTTTCAAAACTCTATTTTGGGTTTTAGTATGAAAGTTTTTGGCAGATGCTTTGTCTGCTTTGCTGATGGATGGTGATCTTGGTTTTGCAGAAGGGGCAAAGCTTAGGTTTGCAGTACTGAAGTCTTTGTCGGTCCATCTGCAAGAGGACAAGGATTATCTTGGTAGCTGAGCCTGTTCTGCCTCCAACTCCATTATTGCACAGAGCACTGCAAAACTTGATTGAACAGTTTGGATAATTTCATACTGGCTTGGACTTAGATTTTTCTATGTTAAATGAAGTGCTTCTAATTGAGTTCCAAGTATCAAATATCAGAATGTGTCTTTAGGAACACCAAATGGTTTGACCTATGACATGGCCAAATATGCATGGTCATGACCATTTATGTTTCACGTGAAGTAGTAGTTATAGACTTTGAAGTTGATGCGTTTTAAAATTTATTTTTATCTAAAACTAATTGATAATAGGGCTAAATTACTTCAAGGTTTGAATGCTAATACATTACTTCCCCTCAGAGGATGTAATATTCTCTAAATGAGTGTCATCTCCTAGCACATCAATTACATAATTATATAAAACATCTGCATTTTATTTTTGAGGCAGTCCAAAATTGATCTCTTGAAAGGTCTGGATTTGTAGTAAGGAAAATTTCTTTGGAGAGGCATGATATTTTGAGTAAAAGTAATGCCTTAAAGTTCCTAAAGATACTTTTAAGATCTCTGGAGTTAAGTGCAAATGGCGGAGTCGGGGAGGAAAGGTGGTAAACAGTCCTCATGCACTGACTCTCATGTAGTGGTTGATGTAGCCATGTGTTAATCACAGTAGTTTTCCAACTGGCTTTTTTGGTTTGTGTCCCAAATGAACGCTTTTAATAGCACTACCAAAACACTTGAAACAGATGTACTGAGCAGAGGGATGGGAAGTGTGGTGTGGAGAGAATTTGTATCATTACCTGACAGTGCAATGTAAGAGACAATTATTTAATATGACTAGGCAAATCATTCTATGTTCTGTTATTTTCCTGTGATTCATCCTCTCTGTGCTAGAGAGGAAACTTTATGCTAGCTGTAATTCAGAAGCATATTTCCCTCAACTGTAAAGGAAACAGAGCTGTAGTAAATAAGTCTTTAGAGGGATTGAACATAATTAACTTCATCAGATGTGTGGTCAGGTAAAGACAATTCATATCACCAAACAAATTGGGTAGTTTTTAGTAATATACCAGCTTTTTGCTTTTTTCTTTTGAGACATGTGAATAGAATAAAAAAACTTTGGTTAAGTTGGATCCATGTCCGTCTGGCCCACTCTTCCCTCTTGGCTTTTGGACCTTGTCAGAAGGAGTGTCAGCATATATAAACTAATACAGAAATCAGGAATATCCTCCATGACATGTGACTTCATGAGTTGCAGGTGATATCTTTTCTTGATAGCCACTGGTAGATTTGGATTCTGTGTCTGTCTAATCCTGCTTGGAAATAAAAGCATCCACAGTTTAGCTATTCTGATGTGAAAACTGAAGGATAATTTTGAAGCATTTTTATGTGCTGCTAGATTTGAAGTGGTTCTAAAAATCCATTGAATTTATGAATGTCAATGTGATTACAGCTGCATTTGGCTAAAAATCCTAACCAATTTTTTCAAATGCATTGGAAAATCTGCTGGAGTCTTAGTGTGTCTCCAATTGATATAGACCTGTGGCTATTTTAATTTTAATAGCACATGCATGAATATGCTTTAATTCATGGCTTGTATTTTGTTGGAAGTTTTCAGTCAGTGTATGGAAGGAAGTGCTGAATGCTCCTCTAAAATAGCAGGAGTGGGAGGAAGGAGATGGAGTAAGTCGTCTCTGATTAGAAATTTTGACTAGGTGAAGGAACTGCTTATGTTCAGTTCAGGTTTTTTTGAGGAGTAGTAGAGCTTACAGATTTTCTGTTTTGGTATTATCACATGAAATACAAGTGGTCAGAGGCTTTTCAAATAACTCTATTTAAAAATCTGAGGAAACCCTGTTTACCTAAGGCCTTGTGAATACCCCAGATTCAGCTATTGACCTCTAAGACTTTTCTAGAAATAAGATGGAGACTGATTTTTGGGTTTCAGTCTTCCAGCCTTTGATTTATTAGAAGGCTGAATCACCCTTTTTTGTGATGGAGAGCCCATAATGTAGCTGATGTATTTTACAACTTAACAGAATTGCTTCTGTGGGAAATCAAAGCAATGAAATGTCAAGAAGAAAATATGTGAAAAATAAAAACTTTTCAGAAGAAAATAATGACTTTTCTAATCATGTGTTTTTATTTTCAATGAATTGCAACTGTATTACCACAAAAGATCCCTCCCAATCCAAATCTATGATTTGGAATAGTGAAAGTTTGCCTTAATTTTTAAATAAAAAGTGACAGTGGAGGCATCTGTCCTGTCTTTAAGGGAGAAAATGAGCATTTGGCAATTACTGTGAGTAGCTATTTGCCAGAAAAAAATCACTTTTGGTCCTCAAGTTTAAGCACAGAAATAAATGTTCAACCAGGAGATGGTGGTTTTGTACTGAGAAAGCGGAGCATTGGCCCTCAAAGTATACTCCAGATCCGTAAATGGAGTATATTTGTTCATCTAGGAAAGGTGAGATTGAATCCAAGTCAAACACAGTCCTCCAAAAAAATTGGATGCTGGTCTCATAGCATATATTCAATACCTTTGGGTGACTTCTTAGAGAAAAAGCACAGTCTCACTTTTACTTGGGTCCTCAGCTTTTTAAATGCCTGAGAAATTAATTAACACGTTGCAACCATGAGGCTTTGTGTTTCCTATATTGTTCTTAGACTTTTGGTTGATGGATGTCATATTGAGAAGCTGATCTGCTTTCAACTATCAAAGCCAATTACGTAGACACTTGGCTTCTCTTTCATTAGAAATTATTTATAGTCAGTTTTGCCTCTGCAGTTTTTATGCTTTTATTGTTGTTTTTGTTGGGTACTTTTTTATAAAGCTATTCTTGTTTGCTTCAGTTGGGTGCCTCTGCTTCATAGTATGACATGTAGTTTTAAAATAGGGCTTAGGAAGAGGAAAATATCCTTTTTTTTTTCCCCTGTAGCTCATCCAGCTCTAAGTGGTGTGTATTATGTTGTCTGTGCTTTTTCTTTAGATGATGGGCTCCAATGCATTGAGATTTTAAGCGAAAATACACAAATTAAGGTTGTTTTTTAGATGCAAATGTATAACAAAGCGGATCATGTTTACAGCTGTTGAATATCAAAATCCCAAAGAATCACTTTTTATTCATAGTTTTCCATTCTCAAGATACTTATCTGCTAGATGTTTATGATGACAGTTTTCTAATACAGCTGCAAAACCCCTTCCCTTCTCCTTGGTTTACTTGGTTATTGGTTTACTTGGAATGACTGTTGGAACTCTTTCCATTTTTAATCCTGACTAAAACTTTTGATCCTGGCTTGCAATACAGAGGGAAAAATTAATTTCTAGTATATCCCTGGAGATGCATTTGATAATAGCATTTTGTCCTTTTTCAGTTGTGCAAATAAGGGCAGTTCTGCCAAATGCAAAGCTGTGAATGTATTGAGCTTTGAGCATGGGCATCAATTTCAGTAGTATGATGATCAAACAGGTCAAGAACCAACTTGCTGCTCTGTCTAAATTTACCTGGGTTAGAGCAAAGAGAAAGTAGAGATTTCTTAAAAAGATATATATATATAAAAATTACATCATCTACAAATTTTATATGCTTAAAACTACCAGACCTAGAAACTACCCAGAGGACCCATTTGATGCAGTCATAGTCGCCCTCTGTGAATTTCCACCACTATGTTCTGGTGTCTCAGCTGATATTCTTGGAGGGTCTAGCAGAGGTGGCAACCTTTGCAAGGGTCTCTCTTAACCCAGTCTGCAGTGATGTGTGGGAAGGAGACTCACGGTGAGGATGCTGCATGTAAGCTTTGGTCACATGTGCTGTGTTTGGGTTCAGTGTTTCTGTAACAAACTGTAGTGGGACAGAGGAAAGCTGCTCTTCTTTTGTGGAGAGGGTTATATTGAGGTGAGGCTTGTGGCATGGAGGATTTCTGGAGTTCTGTACTGGGGAACTGTTCATAATGAAATATTTTCTATTTTAAGATGAATGATGAAGGCAGCGCAGCATTGTCCAGGAGTGAAACTGTGTGATTCATGAGACTTTTCACTGGAGTTTCTTTGTGCTGAACAATGGAATTTCACCTTAAGAATCATGACCAAAGAGGAGGAAAAATATCTGAGAAAGTTGTGTGTGTGTGTGTATATAACACTCCTCCTGACTCTAGATCAGACTTCATGGCAAATTAAAGCCAGAAATGGTTCCCTTTTTTAACCTCCTCCCCCACTATTTTTTGCATCAGATATTAAAAGGTGAGATATAGATGATGTCAGTAGGGTTGTTTTGACTTAAACCTGGCACTACTGAGTTTTGAGTGCAGCCCAGAGCTTTGCTGTGAAAGCACAGGTATTAAAGTCTTCTTCAGTATCCAAGAAAACACCTTCCTTCAAGTTAATCCTTCCACCTTCTCCCCTCCCCCAGTGAGATGTGCTTAATTCTGTGACATTCAGGTATGGAAATTTAGTTTCTTAGGAAATTAAGGTGACGTGACAGAGTTATTGTATGCAACAAGGAGGAGGTGATGACATTTCTGCTCTGGAGAGAAGCAGCTGACTGTACAAGCTGTGTTTTAATTTATGTCTAGTTATGCAGGGTACGTTGTCTTGGATCGATCAGACATTGGTGGGGATGGCTGATGCTATATTAATGTTGAGGAGCATGCCTGCTACATTTTGCATGCAGTTGCCATAGCAACTCTGCTGTAGAGTGACCCAAATTAATTTTCCACCAGCCAGTTAGTGCCCTGTCAGTTTTCTCTTGTGCTAGGGATAAGCGGGCTGAAATGTGTTTGTATTTTTTGAAGCAGCTTGCTTTGAGATTTGTCGCTGTATTGCTAAGCTACTGCAGTCAGCCCAAATCTACCTTCTTAATTTGTGCAGTCAAACGCATGATACTTGGATTTCCCCCTTATCAAAAGGAAACACTTAAATGAGTAACTAGTAATTGAGCAGAAATGAACTCTGTACAGAATGTCCATAGTAATTGAGCTAGGCAATTTAGCAGAGTACGAAAGGAAGCTCAAAGTTGTTTCATTTTCATATGCTGCTATTCTGCTATACTCCTATTTGGCTGAGAGCAATGGGAAATATAAGTTCATGCATCCCCCCTGCTCTGTTACTGGATACCTCCTTTTGCCTCGGTCTGCTTCATAGGGGACTTCTACTTCTGCATCTATTTTACTGCATCTTTTTTTCTGTCTGTAAAAAGGGTAATTTCCATATGTAAAATGAGTGCATCAGTATTCAAATACTCATACTTGGTTTGCTCAATGGCACTGCATTGACATATCTATATTTTCATTTATTTGTGAAACTTTTGTCACAAGGAATTTAAGGATGCATCTTCAAAGTATAATTTTGGTATTAATTCTGTAATAACTTCATAAATGCAGCAGCACTGAGAGTTGATGTGGTATCAGTTTTTCTCCTAGCTGCTGCTGTTCTATAAAAATGAACATAGACGTATATCTAAAGCCTATGTTACTTGCATACTCATTAAAATAGAGCTTTAATAAAATAATATTTACTTAACCTATATAAAAGGAGAATTAAAATGACAAAATTTCTCTTCTGGTGCGAGACACAACACTAAGAATAGAAAATTCTTTCACAGTTGAACCCTGTTTCTGATCAACTCAAAATTAAGATGTTAGTTATCTTTGTTCATTTATAAAACTTCTGCCAGTCAAAAACAATGTTTAAACTGTGCTGTGTTCAGAAATCAATACAAAGCACTGCATCACAAAAAACTGTTGTATTGTCGCTCAAAATGTTAAAAATGCCTGCACTAAACTATAAATACCTGATAACTTCCTCTGTTCGAGTTTGCTTTGTGCCTTTAAACAGAGGCATAAAAATTCTTTGATTCCTCTACCTCCTTTTTTTCCTTTTGAGCTGTCTGTCAAAGGTCAGTTAAACTGGAGGCTGTGTCTTCGAAACTGATAGAGCTGCCTTATTGCTTTTTACTGCTCTACTGTTTGCATACTTATATGAACTTGAGGTTTGGGGAAGCTTTAGTACTGAAGTACTGACTAGGAAAGTCTTAAGTATTGCTCATTTTCCCTTGTGTCAGATCCTGTGAAATCAGAAAAAGCAGTGAGCCATCTGTTTGGTGAATCTTGTCTTCCCTTAATATTTTGAGGTATTCTTTTTGTCTGGAGAAAGATCAGACTTGAAAGGATACAGTAGAACAGTCTGTTCGATGTCTGCGAGGGCAGTGGGAGCAGGGATTTAACATAGATCTAACTTGAGAAAAACACCACTGTGAGGCCTGAAGTGACAGAGTCTCTGCTTGTTGTGGTGCTCTTATCCTGCTTCAAAGGTGCCTACCAAAATGCTGCTTAGGACTAACGATGTGCCATGTATTTTGAAATAGTGATTCTGGTAGAAGCCCGGTTACCTGCAAAAAAAAAACAACTTTAAATGATGATATTTTTGAAGAAAAAGCCTAATTCCCAGAGATAAGTTCTGTTTTGCTGAGTCATATAAAACATTTTGGGTTAAAAGGACTGAACAGCAGCAACTGTGCAGATTCATTGCTCAGATAAAATGAGGAAGAGTTGATGAATATTAGTGCTTGGGTCAAGTTGTGATCACGCTCTCTCTCAAGTATTGGCACAGATGGACTGGGTATCATAAGATGGAGCCTGATAGAAGTGGCAAGACTTGCACGAGCATCAATTTTCCTCCTGCCTGTGAAGTCATCCCCTGTCTCCTCCAAACTGCAGAGACTATGGGACCACCCTAATAAACCTTTTTTTGTGTGTGTGCTTGGTATATGATGTGTGAAGGGAGGTAACTGGCTACCTGATGTGGTTGCATGTCTTATTCAAGGGCTGTGTTTGGAGACCCAGCTAGTGTCTTGTGCTCTTTCACCTCTCTTCCACAGTGATAACATTATAAAGCTGAAATGCAGTTAATTTTTTTTCTAATATTGAACTTCGAGAACTAGAGTAATATAGGGAACTGTGGAGATGAGCAAGTTGAAAAGGAGCTTGGTGAATTTTAGGGAAGGTTACCTGGAAGATCTATTCAAGAGTAATAATGTGTGGCTGCGTTGTAATTTGCTGGTCAAACACCATCTTATTACTTTCTCCTCTGGCTACATGTAGTGTGTTTTAAAGGCCATCTGGATGGATCTCATGGTTCCCTGGCCTGTAGCCTCAAGCACTCTCTGTTGTTCTTCCATGCTAAGGAGAATTTCTGCAGTGACTGAATCAGCACGTCGTGGATTGTCAGAACTTTACTATTTTGTGCTGGCCTTTTTGCCCTTCATTGAAAAAGGAGGATTCTTGCAGTCCTGGAAAACTGCATGCTGTAAATCTGCTTTGTTGGAGAAGGTTTTAAGAAATTTAACTTGTTTCTGAATGGTGTTCTCTCATGTACTCATTGTAAAAGGGCTATTTCTGAGTGGCTGTAATACTGATCTAAAAAACCATTAGCAGAGGTTGTGGAAGGATGCATGCAGAATGAGGTGCCTGTCTGCTTTATGTGTGTAGCAATACAGTTTTGATCTGATTGGAGATCTCTGTCTATTTTGACTGCTCAGAAACACTCTATTACTGAGGCTCCAAAACACACACACACACACAACCACAGCCTCAGATTTGTGCCTCCATTTATATGGAACTGGAAAGTAGTGGTTCATACCAGTATCTGATAGAGGGAAAGAAGATTTGATTGAACTACAAAAGCAACACCAAAACCTACTGCAGACATCAGCTGTCAAGTCTTAATGATCTAGAAATGTCAAATAGAAACCTAAATGGAAATGTCTAAGGAAGTCCAAATTCATGGTTTTATTCCAAGGCTTGAAGAGTTGAAAGACTTGAAATAGTTGAGCACTTCCGCTTATGTTACTTGAGTGGGGTCAGACATATGTTAGGAGTTGCTTTTAGAGAATGGAACAAGTTACTGTGATAGTGTCTCACAAATCTGTCCACTCCAGTTTGCTTTTTCTCAGATAATGCATAAAACAACATTGCTATCAATGTACAGGACAGTGAGGTTACATAAAAAGCCACTGAAGGCAGTTAAGTGGTTGCATAAATAGCCACTGAAGGCTGTTTAAGTGAACCTGGTCTACTTTATTTCCTAAAAGATTGGGAGTAAATGACATGGAGGGTAAAGGAAGAAAATAGTTAAGCATACTTAAATATTCCCTTTTTTAAAAAGAAAAATTGTTTTGCACTATTGATTCTAGATACCCTTGAGAATCAGGGCTTCTAACACCAGGGACAAGTGTTATGAGGTGTCATTCAGTAGTCACACACAACAGTTATTAACAGGAAGGTATGTTTTTCAGCGAAAGAAAGCAAACAATTTCCTTATGCCTCAATAGGTATTATGTGTAAGTGGAGGAGACAGTACAGTGTAGTGCAAAGCAAACACATTCCAGTTTCTGAATGGATCTTTTCTTCTAAGGACTATGGATTTTGACTTGCAACATACAAGTAGAGCAAAAAACTGAGGAAGGTGCTAAGTGATTGAGAGTTTGAGGAAACAGAGCAGTTGAAATGAACAAGGGTAGTTTTAGTATCAGTAAACTTAGTGCTGCTTCAACTTGCCCATAGTTGATATTTGCTAACTGCTTATCTTCCTCTTGCAACGATCTAACGTGGAGAGATAAGTGTGAATTTCTCTTCTCTTAACTATAGTTGATATTTAAGCAACAGATTCAGTAATGATGTGTAACTGCTGTAGGTGCCTTGCACATGAAGACCTGCACCTAATGTTCTCAATTTGAGTTGTCTGATTTGTGAACAAATCAGCAAATTTGTGGAGCAGAGTGCACTACAGCTGGAGGTGCAAAACATAATGGCATCTTTTCAATTGAGGGAAGAATAGAATAAAGATGATATTGTTTCGAATGATTAAAAGTATCCATTAGGTTTAGTGTAAGGGAATATGCCACAAGCTTATTTTTGAAGTCTATTTTGATTTGTTTAAAGAGTATTCCACAGAGAAAAAACTATTAAAATGCTCTTCTGTGGTATCTCTCTTGGGTGTTCTAAAAATCCCTAGAAGCATTACCACAAAGCGAATAAGACTGTTGGAGAGGGCTTGTTTTGCACTACTAGAGAATGACTAATATTGTTCAACATGAATGCTGGTGTATAAATTGAGGAACCCTTGCCATGCCTGGTGAAATTTTAAGATACCAAGAATATGTGGAAGTAGTTCAACAGGGTGGGTAGAAGAACATAAAAGTTAATTTTCATTAAGAGGCTCTAGTTTCCTCAAAATCAATGAAGTCAGTCTGTTAAGTGAGTGCCAAGCTAGTCAGTGTTGTGAGATTTTTGGAATACCACTCTAAATATTTAAGCTTCAGACATTATGCAAGCCCTTCTCATGTGGAAGTGCTGCAATACTCCAGGGTGATAGCTGATCCTGTATGTGAGCTTTACCAAAAAAAGGTGAAAATCTGTTTGCATAAAGAGTAGTTTCATGGTATACTGGATTGTTTATGGCGACATTCAATCCTGAAATAGTACTTAATCCAGGAAGTTTAAATTGAACTTCTATAGCTCTCAGGGAACAGTTATTGGGGAGGTTCTCTCTTGATGCATCACTAAATCATTTGTTAGAAATGCCAGTCTAGTTTTGCTCAGAATCTGACATTTTTCTTTGATCTTGGATTTAATTTTTTGGTATGGCCCTTTACCTTAGTTTTTTGATCACTCCTCAAGATCTTCACAGTGTTCCCTTTTTGCTCTGCTTAGAGCACATATTGCTAGAACGTTGCGGCATGGTATAAAAGGTGGTAAGAATAGCTTGAAATGCTTCTCTTTGCTGCTGTGGAACACTACTAGCACTGCTGCTAAACAAGTACAGCAATATTTTTATCCGGCTTTTTTCTTCATAGTGATTATTTGAGTTTATGTCAAGGGGTTGACATTGACTTCTACTAACTTAAGGAAAATTGAAAATATCCAGAAGCAGAAAAGTTTTCTAGTTGTATTTTGGAAAGGGGCATGGAAGTGAGGAAATAGTGCTCATGTGCTGTGTAAATTTGGCCTTTAAGATATGCTGAGAAATTTCCAAGTGGACATTTTCAAATTGTTTAGCTTGTCACTTAAAGCTGTGTGAAGGCAGATTTAATGAATGCTTGAAAGTCTCACAGGGCAGGTTGTCAGTGTTTCCTGAATTCAGTGTTGAAAGCCACTGTATGACATGCAATGTTTTTTCTGGTGATGCTGACAATATTTAAAAAAATCTATGAAGAAACAAGGGCTTGATCTTCAGTTTATTTACACTGGCTGAAATCAATGCTTGAATTCAAACCTTTAATATCACCTTCAAAAGACTTTATATTTGGAAAAAAAAAAACCAAAACCAAACAAGACAGTAAAACTAGTCAGTGTTTGAGAGGTTTAAAAAAAATGCTTGTCCCAGAGGTTAATGCAATTTTATTAGTGGGGAAAAGTTTTTTTTAAAAATATGCAAGACTTCATGATTCTTAACTTTCATGGCGCTCTGAGGGTCTCTAATTTCAAGATGCTTCCAGACTTTTTTTTTAAAAGAAGTGTATATGGGGAACTAGGAGGAACTCTAGGGATTGATTTTAATGTTGCAGCTACTCATCCTGATCTCTAAAAGGAGGAACTTTTATGAAGGCTTTGGAATATTCTTTTGACGAAGACATCTGACAAGAGTTTTTGTTCTCCTGGAAGATTTCTTCAGTGAATGTGCTGGTAATTTGTTTAATAAAATGCAAATCCCTTTAAGTGGTGTGACACATGGTCAACTTTCTGGAACTAATGTTTTCAATCGGTTGTTATTTTGAAGAGTATCATTGGAACAGCTTTCTAAGAGATACCCAATTCAAAAATGTCTCCAGTAAATATACATGTGTAAGATGTTTCTTGGCTTTGTATCTGCTTATGCTTCCTTGGTTTCTGTTTTCATTTTTCTCCTTATATTAGATTCAGTTGTGTCTTTTTTCTTCTCTGTATGTATTTTCTGGCTGATCATCTGTTCCCTTAGCCTTATTCTTTGTAGTTACCCTTTTAGTGTGTATATGTGTCTAATATATGACTGGATGAACAGAGAGCTGAAACAGGCCTGTCAGTAGGAGAGATCCTGACCACCTCCTGCACTGTATGTGTAAATGAGCGAGGAATCGTGGTGCTAGTAGGAGCAGATGAGACTGCCTTGCGAGTCTTGTCTACTTTGTCGTGCTGGGTTGTTCAAGTTCTCTTCTTTGATGTGTGTGAGGAGAAAGTAGTTTACATATCCAATAAGATCTATAAATTTAGCCTCCTCCTGATGGGACAGGAGGGATGTAAGAGGCAGTGGGTAAGGCTTAGTTCCCTCAGTTTCTTCTGAGCTGCTGCTTGAGCTTTGGTTGTTTTAAGAGATAGGACTGTAGGAGCAATGATGAGACGAGCAGTGGGTGGGGAGCTGAACTGTAACTGAGGAAGAGAGGTGGTGATGTTTGGAGTAATGTGGTGTTCATGGGGACAGAGCGCTGTCTTAAGCCACAATATGTTGGGTAGTTTTTGGCTGTTGTAATGTTGCTCTGATTTGTTTCCCTTTTTCTTCAGGAATGCATCATTTTTTTAAAATGAATACAGCTTTGAAGTCAATCTGTCTCCTTATCAACCAATAGCCGCTTTTGTTACCCACCTCATATATCTAGCACCTTGTGTTTTCTTCCTTATTTGAGGCTCATCCTCTCTTTGTCCATCTTTCTCTCTCTCATGCATCTAAGTGATTCTCAGTTCTTTGGACAAACTTCAAACCAGCAAACTCAGATTTGTCTCAATCCATCAGTGCAGCAAACTGCAAATCTTTGAGCAGCTTCAGAGTTGTTTGCTTTAGATGGAGGTGAGTATGTTACTGTGAATAAGAGAAAGGACCAAGGGCAGGATGAAGGTACATAAGCCCCTATGTGCTTGGATAATGCACTTGAGCTGTCCTGAATGGAGAAATTCTACAACTTTTCTCTATCAAGCTGTCTTAAATACTGGTGTAATATGTTGGAGAGTAAATGCTCCTGCATTTTCCATTTTAATACTCTTGTCAGTGTTTACAACAGTCAGCCCAGTGTGCTCCTTGTTTACATAGGTTTTCTGCTTCTGTTGGGGGAGAAAACAAATTATACTGTTTTTAAAGATAGGTAATTACTTCTTGTGCCTAATTGATTTTTAGAAGTTAAAATGAAGGTTTGATTTGAGAAAAGCTTTTCTGTTATCTGCAGTTGAATTCCCAAGATGGATATTTCCATGAAGTGGAGCCATGCAGAAGATATATCATCACTCTCTGTGTGTTCAGAAATATTTGCGGCTATTTAGACTCTAAGCCCTGCAGAGGTTCTGCTAGATTTTCTTTTTTTTTTTGTTGTTAATTATTTCTGTGTGAAATTTTGTTCCATGCTCATTCTGAAGAACTAGTAAGTAATAGGGGATATTTCAGAACCCACTTAACTGTTAAATTTTAATACTTTAGAGTTTTCTTTATTAAATGAAACTAAAATAGTTTCTGACAATAATTAGATATTGAAAGCATGAGTAGCTATATTTGAAAAATTTTAGTGTCTCTTGTTATTGAAAAAAGACAACTGAAATCAAGCTGCAGAATGTTTTATCATCAAACTTGTTCTGTTTTTTCTTCCTTGCATGTTGGTATGCAAGGAAGATGTATAACTGTATAACTTAGGGGAGATAGGAGAACTTGCCTTTATTTTTAACTTATTGAGAAACTGGAGAATTAATAGAAAGTAAGATTTTGTATTATGATAACTGGAAAATGTTCTAAAAAACAGCAACTCTTATGGTAATAACAGAACTCCAATGACTGTGAAAGTATCTAGATTTGGGAATTGGCTACCATTTCCAGTAATACCTTATCCCAAAGTGGGTTATCTAACCTGTAAGGCCAAGAAGTAGAGGTTAAAACTCTTGTAATAAACTGGAGTTTTGGAATATTGCTTTCAGGCTCTTCAGTTCTCCAATTACTAGTGTCAGTGTCCTCAGAATCCTGTTGTACTTCATTTAAAGTTCAAGGTTCACTTCTATGGTTTTCAACTGTAAAAGCTGAAATAATCTTATGTTGACAAGTGATGATTTTAGCAATAGGAATAAAATGTTTAGGAAGGTAGATAAGTTTGTCTCTTCTGTGTTCATTTATCTCTAATATATAAAATACATATATACAGAAAATCTGCTAGAAGGAATGCAAGTCTATTCGTTAAGAAAAATAGCTGAGAAAACATTCCTCATCAGAGGAACAGGATGTTGAGTATCCAATTCCTGGGGAGTTTCCTGCCACTGTGTCAATGGTAAGTTCATAAGATGCAAGATGATTTTGAAGGTGTTTCCTTGTAGTTTGCTCCCTTTTAAGGACTGGACTATAATAAATTTATTTGCAGTATCTGCTTTCCTTTCCCATGATACCTGTCCCCCAATTTTTTAAAACTGTTGGCAACTGTTACACGTTTTGAGGGAGCAAAGTACTTGTACTTGAATGTCCAGCCTTTTTTTGTGTGCAGATGCTCTCTATTTTGGAGTTGCTCTAATTTGGTCCTATAGATTGAGAGTCTATTGTGGATGTGGTATTAGCTGGCCTCCTGGAGTACTGCTCTTCCAGAACAGTTTTAAACAGCCCATGTTAAGTAGGAATGAGTGTGAAATTAATTTTAAAGGCACACTGATTTGAACTGAGACAATAACATTAACAAACTAAGGTTTGCATGTGGGAGCTTAATTGGGTCCTCTGCTTCACTGAACAGATGACAAAAAAACATTAATAGGAAGAATTCCATAATGGGATATTAGAAAACCTGCAAAGAAGCTCAGATAAGGAGAAAAGGACAATAATTATCTCAAGATTGACACATTTTCAATGCTTCTGGAATAAGTTTGAATGTTGCTGTTCTGTTCAGAGTAGAAGACTTGACAATCTTCTCACTTTAGCTTCCTAGATTATGACGTTTGCAGAAAACTTGATCTCCAAAGTAGTTAGCAGGCTATTTGGTCCTGCGTAGATGGGTATAAGTGAAGAAAAAATGTTAGACTTATTGCAGTATTTAAATTAGAGGGGAAAAAAACCAAACAAAAAACCACCTCCAGTCCCTCTAGATTAGAACTTTTTATAATACAAAATTGCTTGCATATTTTTTTATTTTTGCTAGGAAATTTCTTGATTAATACCTTACCTGTTACAATCAACCATTTCCTTTAAATTGAAGGATACCTGCATTAGCCAGTACTTGTTTGATAGTATGTGAAGTTAAAGATTATGTGGTTTAAGATAAGTGTGTTCTGACTGTTAGAAACAAACCTGTTAATGGAAATACTTCAACATGCATCCTTGGATAACTATGGAAAAGAAATGAAGATCATCCTAAGCAATGCTTTTTAATTGATGTCTTCATTAGAAATTGTTACTGAACTTAGCCTATTAATCTGCAGATGTTTCACAGGCTTTTCCAGAAGCGGTAATTGTGGCGTTTATGGGGTTGGGAGGCACGGTGGGTTTTCCAAAACAGATATTACTTATATGAGTGAACAAGATAAACGGAGGCAGGTGAAGAAGCAACTGAATCCTTGTTCTGCAGCTGCCTCTGAACAACCACTGCAGGAAGACACTGAAATTGTGAGTTAAGTGTTTTCTCAAGGTAAAGGCCTTCTCAGGGTTAGAGTTAAGTTGTTTGAAGGAATGGTCAAGTTATCTTAAACACAGGCTGGATGACTAAACATACAGTGCAACTTTGCTTTCCCAAGCTGTTTTAATATTTTTGCAAGCTTTTTTCTTAAGGCTACAGTCTGAAAAGGAGGTTGTTACGGCATCTGTGAGGATCACTGTAGGGCAAGGTATGTCAGGCACCCCCTGAAGACCTAACTCTTAGCTGAAGTGTATACTAGCTCAGCTCTGAATAAGGTGGGGAATCACTGCAGATTCATGTTGGTTGAGGGTGCTATTTCAGCTCTTGTTGCTTTCATTGCTTGGAAAATATAGAATATTTCTTTGGCTTATCTTTAGAAAGTAAAATCTTAAAACTGTCTCTGCTACAGTTCTCTATTGTTTATAGCAGCAAGGAAGATGCTTTTCCTTGCTTTAGAGAAGGAGGAGTTTGGAGGTGAGTCTAAGCTTTATTGCCGTTGGGCAGTGAGTTTCTGCAGAGGCCCCACAAGTGCCCTGTTCTCCTGGTTGTGTCTCTTGCAGCTCCATGGTAAAAGAAACAAAGGGAATGTGGCAAAATTTGGCACCACTCCTAACAACTGTAACTGCAGACTTAATTTGTAATGAGATATCCAGAGGTAATAAGATGAACTACTGAATTATGTGACTTCCTGCTGAATCTTTCTCCTGTTTGCAGTGCTGTTTCTTATGAAACCCTCTTAGGTGAGGATTTCAATGGAGTGGTTTTGGCAGCACAAACCTGCAGGAGTTCAGCATTGCTGTGCAAATATGACCCAAACTGGTAGTTATAAAATTGCCTTCCTCTTCACGCAGAGCAGAGGGACCACTGTTTATTTTTTTATGAAAAGCATTAAATTCAGTTTAGAGCCACGTGTCTGTGTATGTTCAACTCTTGGTAATATTTATATTTTTTCAAGACCTTTTTATTCAGTAATAGCAGAGGGATTTGTTATCCAAGTGGCATCTAGACTCTATCTTGGATTCCTATAAAATGCTGTTTTTGTGAACAGGGTTCCTTGCTCTTGGATAACCCCAGCAAATACCTGCTCCTAACTTCCAGTGTGGAAGGGAATGCCAATATGAAAATTTTCCCTTTTGAACTTCTTGAAATATATCTGTAGCAATCAGTAAAGGTGTTGTTCTAGGATGTACTCATTTGCCCTTTAGTAGACAATAGAAGCAAAGAATTTCTGTATTTTTTTGATGGAAACCTGCTATTCTGTAGCTATATGTGAAAATAAATTATTTTGGTTCATAAAAACATTGGGTTATTGTTTTATGGTTTCAGGTTGTACTTTATTCTCTGTAGTTAGGGGTGATATCTTACTATTAATAGCATGAATGTACTGCAAAGAGATAAAATCGCCATACAGAACCAATTACCTCCTTGCTATAAAGTTTTTTTTTTCTCTTAGCTCTGATATAGCACTGCTTACAACTTATTCTTTTAACTTCAGAGCTGAAGAGGTGCATCAGTGCTGCTAGGAACCCTGTGGTGATCCCCAGTCACGTACACACAGATCTGGACTGTGCAATGTGCTCTAGGCAACTCTGCTTGTGCAGGGACTGCTGGACTAGAGGTCCCTTCCAACCTTAACCATTTTGTGAGGTGCTCTTAGAGTATAAACAAGAGTAAGTTTCTTAATATTTATGATAATCCCCAGAAGGGTATGAGAGTATGAATGTAAAAGCAGTCCCTTTGGTTATACCAGTGCCTTTATTCTGATGCTGAACTAGGCAAAGCAGGTTATACGGGTTCAGTTCTGAAGCTATGGAGCTTGGTTTCTCTAAAAGATAAAGTTGAGTTTCAGTTGCATATCAAGTTCTCCTTAATTTATGTGCTCCTTGAAACAGTATCTAGCCTTCTATTTCAAAGAAAATAACATGAGCATTTTTCCTGTGTTGTGAAGTGGTGTAACTATTTGCTACAGTTGTGTATAAACAGACATCTATGTGAAAGTGCTGTATTATGAAAGATTTTGTTGGACTGTTCTCAAGATGTAAAATAGCTTTTCTTCTGCCATCCAAATAAGATCTATGCCATACTTAATGGAAAACAAGCAGCATTAGCATGTAATTTAGTAAGAAATTTTATTTGTCTTTGCTTTTATGGACTTGAAATAAAACTCTGCTGCTGTTACACTTAGATCTAATTTGGAATAATATGTGAAGAGGAAATGCACAAGTGGGCAGAAGCTTTTTGTTTGTTTTCCTCCTTCCACAGAATTCTGTCTACTAGGGAGGTTTCAAGGAAGAGCTGGGTTTCTTAGGAGTCCTGATGGGATGTGGAGATGAGCATACTGTCTGCCTTACTCTGCAGGAGGCTGGTGGTGTGCACAGGCAGAAAAGAGCAGAAGTACCCGGTGCTGCTAAGGGCTGTGGCAACTTTTGTAGCCTTTTTCATTTCCTGTTGCCAGCACTGGAGTGAAAAATTACCTGTCATGGGGTCTTGCTAAGTGCGGTTGTCAGGCAGACTTGGCAGGCTGTAGGACTCTTCCCTGTTCAAATCAAGCTTCCTGCCTCTTGATCAAATATCAGGGACCTCTGTAGGTCACCTCATCCAAGCCCCTACTCCTAGTGTGGTGAAGGTTAATCTAGTGATCAGCCCAGTGGGCCTGGTGGATAAACTCTCAAGAAGTGATGGTCTCTTCACTTTGTTCCTTCTTTCATTCTTCAGTCTAAATAGAAAGTGTTCATCTGTTTTTCCTTTTATGCTGCACTTCTAAATTTAATTTAGTAAATTTGGGGTATAATATAGTGTTTGACATTGCTTCTTGAAAAACATATTTGTAATGTTTGCTCTGAAACAGGGTAATTTGGCAATTATACACTAGATGCATAATTTTCTTCAGCTTGAACCAGGCAGTCACTGTACAGCTGTGACTAAACATGTTCTGGAAATAGTCTTTGCCCCACTCTGTGCAGCCCAGGTTATTAGATATTATCAGCAAGTTGCCTTTTCGGTCCTTAAGTAGTTCTAAATGCTACATGGTTTTACAGCTCTCTGGGTTTTTCTTCCTCTATAAAAGCAGAACAAAATAGATTGTTCTGAGGAGGCCCTGCTGCAATGAGCAAACACATCATCCCTCCCTTTGCTTAGTTTATTAGTTTTAAATTGGCATGGATTCAGTTTCTTCATTAAGAAATGTTTATTTTCAACATAAGGCTTGTTTTCTCATAATTCTTTGCTTGAATCAGACTTATTTACTAAAAGCAGTTCAAGGTGAGCCAATTTTTTTCTGAAGTTAAATCATTTATTAGGTCCTTATTAAATAATGATGGAAAAACAAATACTTGAGAAATATTTTACTGAATTTAACAAGTAAATATTGCTAATCTGTCAATACAAACCATTGTCATCAGAAATCCTCAAATTTGCCCATGGGAATCAGTACAATAGCTTCCAACTTGCTTTTAAGGGAGAGAGGAACTTGCCTGCAGTTACGCTTTGCAAAATGGGCAAAAATCAAATGTGTTCCTTAACTTTTAGAGCATACCTATTTCAAGCAGTAGAATGATATTTAGTTTCAGTTCACTGGCTTTATTTGAACATGAAGGTAGATATGTTTTATTCTTGGAAAGCAATTGGGACTGTCTGTGTCAAGGAAGCAATAGCATGAGTTAGATGGCCAGTGTAATAATGTACCCTGTTTCTACCAGAATTGATCTTTCAAGAGAGATTTCTTAAGATGAATGTTTGAATACTTTAATGACCAACTGATAAACATTTGACAAACAAAAGTTTTAGTGTGTTTGCATTCCTTTAAAAGTGCCATTCAAGGATATGCTCATACATATGTTGTTATGGCAACAGAAAACAAAATACAGTTTAGCTTTCACTAAAACTTTCTGAGAATGGCAAAGGTTTCCCACAGTGCCTGCCTGTTCCATCTGGCTATAGCTGAGGTGCTCTTAATTCTTCATGTTGATAAATGCTAGAAGTCACCCAGTCTCTGCATGTTTAAGTCTAAATGTTGTAGTAAAGCTGGCTATATAAAATCAGGTTCACAGGTATCTGCCAGATGCTGTTCATAACTTGATGGAAATGCGCAGAAAATAGAAGTGGAAGGAGACTTGCTGTGGAAAGCTGAGCCTCAGCCTTGGAGAAGCAAAGTTTAACTTAAAATTTGTGCCTGTTTTTAATTATGTCTGTGGACACTAGAGCAGAGCAATGAGGGAAATAGTTTTCTGTACCTCAAAAGGATTTAGAAACTTGCATTTAAAACAGTTTGTACCTTTGTGCGTTGGTAGCACTGTTGGTTGGCCTCTGGTACCTGTTTATTCTGCTGCATTGTTCTGGGAGAAAGCTGGGGCTGAAGAAAGCCATGTTACCTGGCCTTGACTCACTGGCTGTTGGAAAGCCTCAGTAGCAAACTTTTTAGCACCGGTTTTGTGAGTTGGAGAGCAGTATTTGTTAATTGTTCTTCTCTCCATGTTCTAAAGCCAAATGCACAACAGACTTGTGACTGGGGGCAAATTATCAGCCTCATCTTTGCACTCTTGTGTTTGTACAGTAGAAATAGGACTGCCCTACCTGAGGATCCATTTACTTGGCTGACCTTTTGAAGTGACATTAATATGCCTTGCATGGACACATACAAATTATGCTGCAGAGGAGTAGTGCAAAATCCCATGCTTGTTGCATAATGTTATTAGGAATTTCCGGGTGGTTTCTTAAATTGGGGTATGTCTGCAACAAGGTAGGCTTGAGAAAGGCAAGTCAGGACAGAGTGTTTTTCCTCTGTTTTGTTCCACTGTTCAAGTTGCTGATGGTTTACTCTGCTAATTAAGCCATGCAGGAAGTAGTAATGAAAAGGGAAAACATTTATGATACTAGCGAGTATGGTAGGCAAAATTTGACTGCACAAGTTTTAAAACAGAGCAGGAGGGAGTGGAAGGTCAATAATGGGTAGTAGACCTTCTCAGAACTGCTGGGGAAGTTGTTTTTAAATACATAATTAAAACTGAATGTGCTGGGATTATTAAACTTGTTTGGTAATGGTGAGGGTTGTGAGCCTGAAAGGCTATGAGGAGAGAGAAAAGTTCTCTGAGCAAGATACATAGTGAGAAGATTTGATCTAGAGTCGTTAGGAATCGGAGTATCTTTGAAAAAACTGTGCCACAAAGATTTGGGAGAGGTAGGGAAGAACTTAACAATGAACAGCAGAAAAGGCCACGAGCATTTACTATATTCTGTACATACTGAAAAGCAAGAGGAGTGTTTATTTTTGAATTACATGTGAATCCAAGTCAAGGAGGTGGAGCTGAGGCATTAAAAGTCTTCAGAGTCCTGCTGGCTGGAACTTTAATCCCACAGTTACATCTCGCAGCATTAGGCTGGGCAGCCTGCCGGCCCTGCTGTTTCTCCCAGGAAGACACAAGGCCTCCTAACCTCGGAAGCCCTGCAGACCCATGGCAGAGGTGCTGCCTCCCTCAGCGTGGCCCCGTGGTGACAATTCGTGGCTGCAGATTTAGCAGGGACATGCCTGCTGAGCAGGGCACTGAAATGCTGCTTGAGTTCTTCCTTCTCCTTCAGCTCAGGTTGTGGGAGAAAATCTGCAAAAATCACCTCCCACCTGCACCTGGAGATCAGGCGGCTGCCAATGTTTTGGCTGCAGCTCTGGCCCTTATGGGCAAGGGTCAAGGGATTTGGCCTGAGAATACAGGATTAAATAAGACACTGCTGTGCCTGGAAATTACACTGCAGATGCTCTTAAGCTTTACATTTTATCGATGTGCTGTAGAAGAAGGGTTCTTCCTGTTAGTTTGCCTTTCTAATCAGACTAGTGGGTTCTTAAATCGGTAGGGTTTGGCACTCATTGTTTCCTGGTGGGAAGGGGATGGGATGCCAAAACCACCCAAAAAAAGAAAAGCACAGCACTCCTATGTCCAGACTCTATGGTGAGGATAAGACCTTTAAAGCAATTTCTCTGTCTTTGGTTGGCTTATTCAAGTACACCTCATCTGTTATCTCTAGAAAACAAAGCTAAGTTCGCAAATTAATTGCAAATAATCAAGCATGAGAACAACTCCATTACTTTATTATATTATTCCAAACTAAGAAGAGGGAAAAGAACTCCCCAAAATAGTCAGTAAAGCAGTATTTGGAGTATGCTGGGTAGGATTCTGGCAGACCAACTTGAGACTTCTGCCCAGTTCAGACTGGGACTCTGGATCTGGATATCCTTGTGGGTGCTTAATACCTTTCTAATGAAATGCATCATCAGAGCAAAGGATCTTTCTACAGAACTTAGTTTGATTGGTGCTTCTGGTGCATCCCTATTGAATGTGATGCAAGGGGGCAAAAAATACAGCAGCCCGACTGACTTGTACTTTAAGTGAAGTAGGAAAGTGCTAGTTGCGGGGGGGAGGCAGGAGTGGCTGCACCTTGGATTTCTTTAAGGGAGATAAGTAGATATCCTGTTTGAATATCTTGTCCTTCTTGAGATGCTTTCTTTTATGTTAGCCCTGTGCTGTGCTATCTCACCAGGCTGCCACTGTGCAATGGTGATCATTTTAGAGCATCTTAGACTAATGTCTGTTTGAAGGCTGGGCTGTGAATGTGCATGGTGCAGAGCCCTGCAGCAGAGGTGCAGGTAGTTGTTAGGTGCTCTCTGTCCAAGTGTTCTCAGCTTGCAATCCCCACTACTGGTGTCTTTAGTCCCTATGGCAAGTTATTTCTGGACTCTGTACCCCAATTTTAAATGTTTCAATGCAGTGATGATGGGCTTTCCTTTGGTTGTATGGTTTAGTGAATACTCATTCTTTTGTCCTATATCCTTTTTTCCTCCTCTCATAAATGGAGTATATGTAGTATAGTTTAGAATATATTAATTTTTCCAAAAGACCTGACTCAAGATAAGGGTTTTTTTTTGCTGTAGTGAATGTGGAAACTTGATCAGAAAGGATCAGGTAGGATTTTTCCTTGTGGTCTACAGAGGCTGTCTCTAATTGGGCTGTTTCCAGGCAACTGGGTCCTGTGGTTCCTATCTCTGCAGTTTCTGTGTTGCTGGGGGTTCATTCTACTTAAAGGTGAGGAACGTTTGGAATAATGATGGGAGCAAAGCCAAGTTTCCGGCACTTTCAGATACTTTTCTTTTTGTACAGAAGTACTTTCTTTTCCTTTCTTGTCCTTTTGCTTTACATGTAGCTATACTTGGAAGAAGCAGTCTTTTCAGAGATCACTCTCCATAGGAGTCCTTGTTAAGACTGATAAGTAGGAAAAAGGAAGAGACAAGAAACACAGAATGAGAGGATGAACAGATGCAGCCTTTGTCCTTAAAGGCCCTTGTTAGAATGACGATGGGTTTTGGTCCAAGCTTAGCTAACTAAGCTAAAAGTTCAGAGAGGAGTCAACAAGAAGAAAAATACACAGAATAAGTGTTCTGTGGGCCCCAGAACAGCGAGGGTCTTAGAAATTCAGTACTGAGGTAGGGTGTGGGCTCTTTGGCTTTTTTGTTTTATCGTCTTTCCCCTCCCTAAATTTAAATGATCCATGAACATTACAGTGGAAGGGAAGTAGAAATAGTCTCTTTGTAAGTTAATTTTGGAAGTTAAATGGTCTCATGGCAAGTTAAATCTGGGGCATCAGCCGCCCAGTGCATCCACAGAATTATCAAGGCTGCATTGTTGAGTTGTATTAGTGTTTTTCTGGATGAACAACCTCAGCAAATAATCACGAGACAGCAATTAACACACATTGGTTACTGAAATGTAGGTCAAACAACATAGCTGACTGAAGTGTGTGAAATCTCAACATTTTTATATCTGATAAAAGCTGGATTTCTCTGAGGGAGACTCCTGCTGCATGTAGCACTTACATACTGATGCTGTGCTTCATAACACCAATTGATTTTAACCATGGAATGTGAGAAAGAGACTTCTAGAATGTTCTAAACGGTAATGGCACAGTGAGAGAGGCATGCTGCCTAATAGACTGATCATAAGACATATTTGGATGCAAGTAAATGAAAGACATAATTATAATGGAAAGTCTGTCTGTTCTTTCTAAAGCCTGTGATAGGTGTAGTAGTGAATCATCAAGCTATTACATGTAAAAACACCAACAGTTGATCTGTTTCTGGGTAGAAGAAATGTAAGTGAATCTAAAGCCACATTTTTGGGTTGATTTGCATGCTCTTCCTGGTGTGAACTGAGTGAGATCAGAGTTGAAATCAGGTCAGCATTTGGACTAGTCTTTGAATAGCTTATCAATTAAAAGACCAGTCTTGGAGGCTATTATGTGGCTTCACAGACTGCTTCCAAAAAAAAGCTGAAAGGATTTTTTAACTCAAAAGCTGTTAAGAGCTGCCTGGAATGAACTTGAGCTGTGCAGCAGAGTCAATGTGTCTATAGAGTCATTCAAAGAGATGGACATATCTTGAACTACTGTAAAATATAACAAAAAAAGAAATGTGTTCAGTGAGCATGTTTAGATCATTTCTTACCATAGCACTGTGAAACAATCAACAACAGCATGTGATGGAGCTGATGGCAGTGCTATCATCTCTTAGTCTCAGTAATGAGAGGCTGGTTTGAGGTTAGTGTTCTAAAATTTCCATTCTCAGTCAATATTGGTCTGAAATCTTCAAGGAAAACCAAGTCACCTTTTTAATATAAAAACAACCTGACATTTTTCAGTATACTTTTTAATGAGCATTGCTCTGAGCTATGTTATAATGAAATTTGCTTAAAAGTGGAGCAGGCTGGTGATACTTGGCAGAAGGAAGTGGCATATGGTAAAACAGTTGTGATTTATTGGCAAGCATTTTCCTTTTCTGGAAAGGTAGTGGCTTTCCACACAGTGGACCCCCTCTTGATATCCAGGCCCTAAAGCAGGAGGGGGAAGGAAAATCCCACTGCTGAGCAGTATGTGCTAATTATTTTGCAGATTCAAGGACTTCAATAGCCCTTTTTTGCCCCTGTGAGGGAAGGCCAAGAGGCTTTTAGTCTTTTTTCTTACATGTAGTGTCAGACTTTTGTCCAAATTTAATGCTATTTTTCACCTCAGAAAGAGAAAATAGCTAGTTGAAAGAAAAGTGAACATCTAAAACTTACACCATCTGGGATTTCTATGGTTGTAGACCTGCTTCTCTTGATGCAGCTGTTGATGTAGAGTATGTAGACTTCCAGCACTTGACAACATCTTGCAATACCTACTGCTGAAGTTAAGATCATCAGGACCATGTCATGTGCTTGTGTCCATAGCAACCCAGTAAATGTGTGTACAAGGGATTATCAGAATTGAATTGCGACAACTTGACACAGTTTCAGTGGGATTTAGGATAAGCATCTTTTTTGCCGGTGGTATATCGTATAATACAGAGGAATGTTGTCTTATTCTGCCTTTTCAAAGGATATATCTTCTTTTGAGGAGGAATCACTTAAATTGTGCTTCTTTCCAGCAGCAAGCAAGCATTGCCACCCTTGATGTCCTCAAACCAGGTAAAGGGAGAGTTAGTTTCAGTTCTTTTTCTAGAGATAGTCATGGCTCAACCCTAGTGGAAACAAGTTGTGTTGAGATGGTGTTGTGTTGACGCTTTGTGTTGACTTCAAAACAGTATATGGTGCTATCACATCTGAAAAAAATCAATTAAAAAAATCAAAGACTTGCAAGTACCTGCTTGGTTGCTTTTTATTTTGCTTGATTATCATTCTTATATCCTAAAAAATAATCAAGGTTTTAAATACAGTGTGTTTGTATACATGTTATGAGATACCAAATTGTGGGCATCTCCAGGTTCAAGTATGGGGTTCAAGTATCTATTCTCATTATCCAATATGAGGTCCTTAGGAGGAGGACGCAACTTTTTCCCTGGAATTTATTGTTTTATTAAAAAAAAAAAATACCATTTTAGGATTTCCCATGATGATCTGAATTTACCAAAAGTGAATTGCTAAATATCTTAGATCCTGTTAAGTGAGGCTTTTTTTTGTGTGCATATGGTGCTAGGTATTAATTTCTGTCTGGTTTTCTTTTATTATAATGTAGCACATTTTGGAGGGGAGGGGCCTGTACCTGGGAGGCATCTGCTCTGATAAGCAAATTAAGGATTGCCTTATTTGTTTACTTAACTCTTTTTGGTTTTTTGGTATGCTTGTTTTACAAGAATGTTAAATAGGAGTAACTGAATCTTCCCTTTTGCTTGAATTTTGGCACTGTAAAGGATTTGCAGTTAGTAAAATTGTATAGGTTAGTTGTGTCTTATCTCTGGAAATAGCTTTTTGATTTGGAGTCATTATTGTTAGGTGTTTTCCAGTAGAATTTCATGCATTTCTCTTTAGTCTTTGGCAAATGTATTGTTAGCTGTCCAGACATAATTCTCCTATGTGGGTGTACATTTTGGACACTAAATAATGAGAGGGTAAGGTTTCAGTTAGTAATTTATTATTTTAGATCCAGAGTTATATGGCTCTGCAAGGTAAGTGATGATACTGTAGCAAAAATAGGAAGAGAAGATATTTTATTAGCAATTAAAAAGGCAATTAAGTATATAATGTTTTTAATGACGAGCAGATGTTATTTTACTTAGTATGCTGGTATAACAATATTCAAATGACTTTTTGTCATCATGGAGAATGGGGACTCAATGCATTGACCATAGATGAACAAAAGTTATTGCACAGTTCCTGCTTCAAAGGCTTTCTGGTATGACGCTAGATCCCTGGCCCTGTTATAGTAAGTAGTAAGAACAATACTATACCATTTTTTGTGTTGGTTTAATCTTTCAGGATTTGTCTGTTTTAATTGGGTATATTAGGTTTCTAAAAGCTTGTTAGCATTGTACCTTAGAAATATTTGCTTTTCTTTAATAAGACTGATTAGCTGTATTGAGTGACCTGCATGTATGAAAAAAGCTTATTGTGATCACTAACTAAAAAGAGTGTAAGTTGTGTATTTATCTGCATGATGAGTGTCTCTACCTATACAGTTTCAGAAAGAAGCTCTCTGGCTTTAGTTAATACTTTTCTCAGCATATCAAAACTTGTACCTTGTCCTTCTATGTAACTTGTACACTTGCGATGGGAAATCCAACTCCAGAAGATAGAACAGATGATTACTTCTAATGAGGAAAATAGTCTAAAGCAGATCTGGATGCTCCCACATAGGAGCCTGAGGAGGAATGTGGTTTTCCTACTTAAGGAGAAAATAGGACCGAGCTGGGAGGGAGTGTGAATATGCTGTGAATAACTTAAGGAGAATACTGTTACTTCTAAGCAGCAAATTTGGTGTCTGACTTGTAGTACTGGCAAATAAATGGACTTGGGGATAAAAAAAGAAAATGACGCTTAAAATGATGTTTTTGGGTGATCTCAGAAACTGTTCAATTTGGCCAACTGAAATACGCAGGACTCTTGAGACATGTTTAGTGACTGTGGTCCTGTGACTTCTGGAGAAGACTACAGTTTTATATTGTACAGAAGACACATGGTTACAATATAGATTCAATCAATCTACTGTCAATATTACTATAAAAGAATCATTTTGGGGAGTACATGACAGATTCTGATTGCTCATTTAACCTAGGACAAATAGGATAAATGTATGTTCTTTTGTTTGTTTTCCTTAACTTTTGCTTCAAATGCATGCCCCACCATTCTGTGTAGCAAGTTTCATGGTCCTAGTGAGTGTCAGTAAATGTCAATTTAAGGGCTGAGTGGTTAGCAAAGTATGTGTTGACCTGGAGGAGGAGAATATACTCAAGACTATTTTGAAGAACTAGCAATTTAGAAGATATAGGCTGAGTTGAATAATATTTTGAGGTTTCATAAGTCTGTTATTTATCCTCATAGGTCTTGCTTTGTGTTTAATATATGATTCAGTTAAGTCTATTTAACAAGACTGAACTGAGCTAGGAGATAAGTACTGGAATGATACCGTAAGACCACAGTCCTGCGAGCTTCATGGCTTTAGAAGAGCTCATGTGAATATGCACAGACTCTCTTGTCTTAATGCGCCTAAAGTGAAATTTATACAATGTTTTTCCTAAATACTTTAAGGTCTCTCTATACCAAACAAACACTTAAATGTATTTCTATGGATCCAGTTGGAGTATTTGTGCTGCCAAACATGCTTTTGTATTTTATAGATCCATATGTTGCCATTTATTCTTTCCTTAAGGCAAGAAGTTGTGACCAGTATTCAAGCAGCCACGTGCCACTGCTCTGGCCCTAAATGATACAGATGGACAGATATCGTTAGGTCTATTTGACTCATGAAGAAACTTGTCATTGGAAACAGCAATTCCATTACCTGAAAATACTGTTAAATACTGGGTGGTACAAACCACCCTGCACAAACTGTTTTTCAGGGCTGATGAATAACTTTGTATCAATGAAGATCTATCTATCTATCTCAAATTTTAATCAGTTCCTAAAAACTTAATTCTCCATGGGCTGTCTCTAGCTGCTGATTGTTCTACACATTGTATTTGATTTTCTCATTCAGTTATTGTTGAATAGAAAAATCTTCTTTGCTGTCAAAGGTTTTGACATGACTTTAAGAGTGTATTAGAGTAGAATATTGTCTCTAGAATGGTTGTCACACTGTCAGGTTTGACTGTTTCAGTTTGTTCAGATAACTACATATAAAAACATGATCATCAGTTTAATATAAAGATGGACAATTAGAAATATACAGCTAACTTAAATTTTAGTTTTTCTTAAAAAATAGAGTTATTACACTTTGGCTGTAAATTAGCCTTTTAATGCAGAACAGGTTTTCTGTTCTGTTTCTGCATTATATGCGAAATTTCATTATGCAAGTAATTGTGTTCAGGAGAATGTGTTCTTGTTTTGTTTGCATGACTCTGTTAGTAATTTGAAATATCTTGGGAATACTTGAAAACTTGATAATATTAGAGATATCACCATGGCAAATTAGGGATATTACCGTAGGCCTTATATTTGTGTGTGTGTGTATACATGTGGGATGTTGTGTACGTATGGCTCATTTTTGAATTACCTCCTCCACAAGAAGCTTTCAAGTGGTAGGAACCTAAAACTTTGTGAGGTTATGATGTGGCTGTCTAAACAAAATATTACTTGCTCTTATTTTTGAACTAGAACTTTTTCCTACTAGTTTGGAAGAGCTGATCCCCTGTGTATCAGTGAGAAGAGAATTCTGTAGTGGTTTATAATCCTCCTTGATTAGGCATGTTTTTTGCCAAAGAGCTCTGTGGTCATGCTTCTCCTATAAGAGTATTATATATCTCAGTTGTCCAGTAATCCAGACTTGAACAAAATCAGTCTACACTCTACACCAGAAAGTCTTGCAGTTAAATCTCAGTATTAGTTACAAAGCAAATTGGATGAGACTATTGCCCTGCTGGTTCATTTTCAGTCTTTGGAATAGATTTCCCAGTGTTACTTGGCAAATCTTGAATGTCTGGCTGTATTTTTATGTCTCTTCACTTGTCTCTGTCAGTGGAGTAAAGCTATTCCAATGATAAGTATTTTACATAGTTAGAGATTTGTTAGAGCATTCCTTACTGCTCATTTGCTTTATATGGGCTGAGACAAGTCAATCACAAACCTTGTCTGTGTGGTGGACCTTGTAACTGAGACCACTGGGGAGTATGTTTGTGTGTTTTTGTTCCTGCTACTCTTAAGATGCTTGTACACTGAAATTCTTCATGCTTAAATGAGGTGTAGGGCAGAGGAGAAAGTTTGGAATATTTTTAAGTTTGTTCTAATGATGTCCTAGAATTGGTAGTTCTGCAAATAAAGCATTAAAATAATTTGTATTATGTTAAATGTATTTCTGCTTAGCAGTTGGGTGCTGTTTTCTATACATAGTGTCTTACCACAAGTAAATGGAGAGTATTGGTAATGTGACTTGGTACATAGGGCTGTCATTTCAATACAAACTATTTCTCTCAAACTTAAGTGCAATATCCATAAATTAATACAAAAACTCAAAAGACATTTTCCCACACGTAGTAAAGGCCTTTACTGGCAGGTAATTAAGACATGCAATATCCTTCATGCTTCATAGGAGACCATTAAAGCTGCCAGAAGCCCTTGGAGAGGGCAGAGGTGGGTTTTAGCCTGTCTCTGGATCCAGCTGTTTATGTGAGGACAAACACATGGAGAAATACAAAGTTGATAATTGCCTATTTCCAGGAAGAATTAGAGAGAGAATAATATTGTCCATTACTGTCCATGTTTTTAATTTGAATAGAATTAGCTGCCCTGAGTTCTTAATTATTACAAAGTCTTTTATAGACAGACCAACACCTGAAACCAACTGGAGGAAAAGACTTACCTTGCCCTCCCCTCCCCTCTCTCCTCCCATTCTATATTCAGTATGGAGTATGTTGATAACCGTAGTGATCATCATGTGTCAGAAAGAAAGCTAACTTGGGAAGTGCACCTGTGGCCCAGAAGTGTTTAGAAGGGCTGTGTTTTTTCCTCAAGCCATTTTGAAGAGGACAATCATGCCAGACTCATGTCATGAGCAGTAGATGATGAGCAGTTGAACAGTATAATGAAAATAGCTTGTCTATTATGTTTTAGTAGTTAGATGCCTATAGATAGCTCTGCCCTTCTGGCTCAAGAAGGATAAAGGTATTTTCATAAGAGGTTAGTAGAAGCCCATATGTTGTTTTGAGCTCTGTTAAGGGTATTTGGTCTACCAGGAATTCCTGAGAGCCAATGAGAAACAGATACTTAATGGAATGGCCTGTAGCTGTGTGCAAATATATTATCATCATCTTAGTATGTGCCAAATCATACTTGTTAAATGATACTTGCAATAATGAACAATGGTCCTTATCATGTGGATTATGTATAATGTAGTATAGACAGTATGATACTGTGATCTTACTATGTTTTGTTTTATGTTGTGTGGGGCTTGAGTTTGTGTGGTTTTGGGGTTAGGAGAAGGAAGAAATTTTTTTCCCTAAGGTGACAAGCTTGTATTCACATGACTATAAAACTGAGGCCATTTTGGAGACGAGAAACTGGCTTAGATGCACAAAGTGACTTCTACATAGTAGATCAATTTATGTAGCTGGGAGATTTGATTTCTCTTGAATCAGTTGTAGGCTTCATTAAACTGCATAGCTTTGCATCCAGGCTTCCTTTTATGGTTCTTTACTGTGAAAGAAGCCCATTTGCTATGTCCTGGTGTGTGTGCCTGTGAGATCATGGCATAGCAGGGAAGCACTCTTCAGTGGGTATACCTGAGCCACCACAGGTGCTATGAGCTTTTAGCCATGACAACATGGCAGCATTTTGTACCCTCCTAAGCTTTGGAGTGCTGCAGTCAGGCTAGTCAGCAAGATTTTTGGGGTTTTTGTACAGAATTGAGGACTCAGTCATTAAAGAAAATGAGCCATATTAATAAAAATGAAGATCCCAAATAAGTATAAATTAAATTGACAAGCACTTTAGGGCCATCCTGATGCACTTATCTAAAACTTGGTGGTAAGAAACAGTGAAGGGGCTATATAGCTTGTGGCTGAGCAGTGCTGTGTGGCACTGATCTCTGTGGAGTAGCCCAAATAAGCCTGGCCAGGATGTTTTTATTCTTTTTCACTTTTTCCACCTCCCTGCCAACTATGATGTTCTTTGTCTGCATTAATGTTTAATTATTGTTATTCATGTTGATCAGTATCTTCATGGTTAGTCTTTACTCCAGCAGTAATCATACTGCAAGCACACACTTGACCTGGTTCCCTTTGCCACATAGATATCTAGTGGATCTTGTTGGACACCTTTCCAAGCCCACAAACTCAGTGCTTGATTCCTCTAGAACAGCTCAAAAGGAATCCTTGATTTTGAGGGGAAACTTCTGTCAAATATGCAGGTGTGATTGGGACCAGCGTGAATTAAAGACTAATTTGATTGCATTTAAAAGTGGATAGGACAATTTGCAATGCTTGAGCTGAACTGTTCACCTTGTTTTACATAGGGAACCATATTTTTTCTAATATTAGTCATATTACAATGTTGTCTTAAAGTGGGAATAATAAGTTAAAGCAGTAGGAAGAAAAAGTAAGAAATATTCTCTACTGTTGCAACTCTTGTAGAAAATATTAATCTGAACTAGATCAGACATGGAGCTTTTCAAAAACAAATCTCTTCAAATTCTTTTTTGTTGGTACTCTTACCATGTAGGTACCGAGAGATTTCCCTGCACTGAGCACTGACTGCTCTCTGCTGTGCTTGAAGTGATGTGTGTTGGCTAACCACACAGCTGTGTGGCTGATAGTTTGGTTCTTATTTCCCTTCGCATTGTTATTCATAGTAGTTAGTTATGAGAGAAGGATGATATCTTTTATTTGGTGATGGATAGCTACAATGATACGGGGATGGACCTATGGATGAATTATTTTTAACTGGTTACTAATCACTTTGAAGCTGAAACGTTATAATGACCAAATGGTATCTTCCAAATTAATAAAACTTCTTGTAATTACTTTCTGATAGGGAGAATTGTATTTCAGAAAAAGAATAGAGGCTTTTCATGATTAAGAGTAACATCAAAAAGGGGAAGTAGAAGGATAAGATTGGATTGGAGGAGAGAAAAATGAGCTTCCTATCTGCATTCCTCCCTACATTGGGATGTAATGAGATGTACCCGAATTAACATGGTATAGTAAGCTTCTCAAAAATAAACAAAAGACATAAAGCACATAAGAAAATGAGCTGATTTTTCAGATATCAAGCCTAATCACGCATGTACCTTATTTCCTGTCTTGAGAAGCTTTATTCAGATCTACTAAAGATGCCACAAAGGGCAGGAAATAGTTAACTCACTGATGTAAACAGTACTTGGAATACACAAAGAAAATATTCTAGAAAAATAACTTTTTCTATCACATCCCCATGCTGTGAACAGATGCAGTTTTATCAAAATATGCTTCTAAAGCAGATATGTAAAGCTAAGCAGATAATATTCTGCATAATAGCTTGCATTTTGGCTCCAGCATTACACCTGTCTTAAGGTACCTGCAGTTGGGCTGACTGATCAGTCATCACTGAGCTAGACTAAATATCACAGGTGATCACAGGAAAGAGTATTCTGTAAAGATATGAATTTTATGCATTTTCAAGGGGTCTTGTTAAGAGATATCCTGTCAAAGTAGCTTCAGCTCAGGGAGCCTCACTGAACTGTATGGTGCAGATCAGAGAAATTTTAGAGATGACAACAAGCAGGACGGATAGCAGGGGCAGACTGCCAACTAGCTTGTTGTGCAAAATTCACTTTTAGCAATTTAAAAACATAATGCAGGAGGAAGAGATTTTGATCCTTTATAGGACCTTAGAGTCAACTTTTCATTTGAAAAATTTTGTTCAGTACTGTGAATGCTTTTTAAAAGAATTAGAGCAATCTGGTTTTGAACATAATTTTAATTACAGTAAAGAAATATAAAAAGGCATGCTGAAGTTTAGCACTGTGGATGTCTACATGCAGCAAAGCTTTTTAAGAATGGGAAATATATTGAATACTCCAAGGAAAGCATGGCCACTGGTTGATTTTCTAAAGCCTCTAAATCTGCATTTAGAAGTTATGTGCTTGTCTTTACTGAAACTCTTAAGTGGAAGGTGGAGTCTCATCTCTCCTTTTCCGTCCTGGAAAAACTAGATCGTATTTTACAGCCTTATAAGTATTCTTTGCAATGCAGTTAAGTTGTGATAAAACAGCTTGGCTTGTATCAGTGTTCTGCTCGGGATTATGTGGTCCAGTTCTGATTTTAGAGCTGTGTGATTCAGTGGATTTCAGAGCAGCCATTCCTAATTTACATTTGTAAGTTGTGTCTTAAATCTTTTTATGGGACAAGGAAGACTGGTCAGACAAGAAGGCTCTTTTAGGATCCTATGGAACAGTTCAAATGACTTGTAGCTGAAGAAAAAGGTAATAGTATGAAATATGAAGCAACAGTTCTAGCTCGCTTTGCCACTGTGCTGGAAATAAATTTTCCTAGATATATGCAAGAGGGAGACTGGTGTCATTTGCATTTTGACTGCTGAAAGTGGTGAGGAGTGACTGTTCCTGCACTGACCCAGAAGAAAAATAAGTTGTCTTGCATTTTGCTCACAGTTCAAATGCGTTTAACTTTATTACCATGCTGAGTTACATTTTTTTTCTTGTATGTTTTCCGTAATGCAGTGGAACTGCATCAGAATGTTGGGGAGGATATGATTTCCAGTGTGTAGGTGTGGGAAGTGAAAAATGAGGTGAGATACTTCATTCATGTCCTGTTTTTCTCTAAGACTGCTTAAGAGCTTCCTGGTTGGCTTTACTGTTAGCTGGTGAATCCAGTTTTCCATTTCTGTGGAAAAGTCTGTGGAAAAGGAATTTTCTAGTGCTCACCATATGGAAAGTGTGGCCTGGAAGTAGGTGCATGTATAACTCTCTGTGGCATCCCAGAAAACTTGGCCATCACCAAAGGTGGTGGAACCCAGAGACCTTCTTTCCTTTGCATTAACTTCTTGAGTACTTAGCCTTAGGTTGAGGATCTGTTCCAGAGTAGTTAATAGTCAAGGAATGTGCGCAGTCATTGGTCCTGAGGCAGTGGATTTTCCATACTCATAGCACCAATGCTTAAAGAATATGTTCTGTTGCTTTACATCATGTATAAGATAAGGATTACTGAAATGCTGTTTAACATGGTTTAATTCTTGAAAGTGTTGCATATTTATGAATATACATCTGTGTCTATATATATGTTTGTGTCTGTGCTCATATATATATTAAATGTGGTGTGGGAGAGCTGTTCATTTAAACTATGGATTTTTTTCTTGGAATTTTTTTCTTGGAATGGCATCCTGAATCACAGTTCAGGAAGCTTTCTGGATTTGGTTGAATAGATTTCAATCTAAAAGTAACACCAGTTATAAGCAGGAAGAACATGCCAAATGGCCGAAGCTTCTCTTATTTCATTCCCTTTTTCACACACTGTTAAATACGCTTACGTAGAAATAATGCTGGTAACACATAAAAAGGTAAGAAATGGTAGTGCTACATATCCTTCATGAGAAAAGGAATCTAAGTTAAGGTAAGTTAGCAATGGCTACTGAGTAAAAAGTCAAATTCTTAAAACATAATCTTTATAGTGAGTGCTGTTTTTTCTTCCCTTCCTTCCCTCTTCCCACTGGAAAGTGATTTTTATGTGATTTTACTTTATACTATATTTTCTTGGACTGTAGTATTGTGTTCTCCTGTAAAGCCAAATCACAGTGTGCTTAATGAATGGCTTTGTAATTGAGTATTTTGGTAAACTGTGTGTCAGATACAATGGAGGGAAATAGGATAAGAACTTCTAAAAGGCTTAAATCTTGCCCCAGAGTTCAGGTTGCCCTCTATTGCATATCTACTCATGCTTTATGTGTTTCTGAGTTGGAGCACTCTAGTTTGCATGACTTATATTGATTTCTAAATTCTGTAATGGGGTCATATTCCTTAAGCCTCTTGTACACATTTGTGCTGGTGGAATAGTACAGGATTTATGAACCTCTGCTGAATGCATATGCCAATAAAATGATACATTGGTCTGATTACTGGTTTTCCTTTATACATTGAAGTTGTATTATGGTTTTAAACTTTGTTTTTCAATGGAAAATGGCCAGTGTTTTGCTCATCTTTGGACAAGTCTGGTAGGAATAGATTTTTTTAATATATCCACTAAAATGTGGACCAGACTTAGCCAACCTTGATAAAAAGTAAATTTAGGATTAATGTAAAGTATGTACCAAATATCTAGGTGGTACATACTTACCTAGGTAAGTTTCCTGCCACAGATCTGTTCTTGCAATGAGCCATTTTGCAGTGTTTTAAAGAACTTGTAAAGTGGCACTGAGCATGCATTAAGGTAAATCTAGCTGATACTGTGCAATGTCACTTAATTTTTTCTAGTTTATTTAAAAATTTAGGTTCTGTCACCAAGTCGCTGATCAAAACTGAGGAAGTGGAGGTAAGAGTAAATAGTTTGTGTTAGCAATGAGCTGTGCTTATCACGGAGGCTCCATCACTGTTCAGCATGGACACGAAGGGTCTGGAGGGAAGGGTGAGGGTGATAAAGACAGACCTTGCTGGTGGACAAGTCTTCTGAATAGTGAAAACAGGAACAGAGAGGGAGAGGGAAGAGGAATTCACAGCAGTTAGTGACAGGGTGATGAAAAGTTGGATGAAATTATATGTAAACAGTAGGTGAAAAAGAAAATGTAGATGATGAGGGAAGAGAAGGGATAAGAACTTGGGGCTGCTGCTGTAGGCAGATGGTCTGAACTATTTTTTGCTCATCAAGAGAGGAAGCTTTTTCCTCAGGGCTTTCTAAGAACTAGAGTTTATATAAAGTCAAAGTTCAGCACTGAAGAAAAAAATCAATACAATGTTGGTGAGGATTGTGAAAGAAAAAGAACAAAGCAGAAAACCTAATCATGGCACTGTAAATTCATGATGCATTCATATAAGTGCAATATAGTTCATCGTGTCACCTCGAAGATATTACAGAATAATAATAATAAAAGGCTGAGAAGGGAGATAAGGTATTGAAAGGCTTCTCTTACAAAGAGGTAAAAGGCATTGAAAGAAATGATCAGGTAGGAGCTTAAAATAGAGAGTGTATTATCTCCTGCAGTAAGTAGCAAAGTTTGTCATCTTGCCTTCTTAGCCCTACAAGCACTAAATATAGAAGTCAGTTCACCAAGTGGTTAAATAAGTCAAGTTCTTTACTTAGAAATAAAGGTTTGCCTACATGTATGAAAAAACAAGTTACAAATAAGTCCCAGTCAGGACTCTTCACTACACTTAGCCTATTTTGGGACTCTTCCAGTCTTTACCACTAGGAGAGATGCAATGCTGAGTTTAGAAATTTAGGTCTAACTCATGCTGCTCTTGTTGGACTATTGGGTACTCAGTGTGCTGAAAATGGTATCTGGGCTGGCTGTGAATATCTGAGCTGCTTCCACAAGTGTTTCCTCTTAGTGTTGATGGGACTCAGAGGCACAGTTTTCCTGAGATGGTTCCCTGTAATGTTGGCACAGTTGGTTAGATTGCTTAGTGCAGTCTGTGCTTAGAGAGTGAATCTTCCTTTCCATCTTGCATGTGCAGATTGAAGCTCAGAACACCTGATCAGCTGTTATCAAAAGCCCTCTGTAACTTCCCAGGAGATAAGCTGAGAATTGGTGGCTGGTGGTTTTGATGTGTGATAGCTCATAATGATGTTTACCACCTCTGCTCATCAACTTGCAGTTGCCTTGGTGCTCAGGCAGTGCCTTCAGGGGGAAAGTAAGAAAAAACATGGGATAAATAAAATATTCCTACCAGACTTCTAGGGAACAGGGGAATTAGCCCCTGAGTGGATTCTGTAGCTGATCACAATGGTGAAGACCCTTTGCTGGAGTTAATGAAAGCAAAATCAGGAGAGGGAAAGGCAGCGTTGTGTATGGATTTCTGGGTTTTAGACTTCACAGAAATAATTCCTGCTGTAATAGATTGTGAATCATATTTGTTTTCCTCCTTACACCTAGTGGTGGTGGTTTAGCAATATGACTATAGAGGCAGCATTAAGAGAGAGCAAAAATGGCACCTCTGACATTTGAAATGCTTGTTCTAATTTTCTGGAGGCAAAACACTGTTTATTTTATTTGTCATTGTTATAAAGAACTATATTTTGTTTTATCTCAGGTTTTTGACAACTAATATGTAAAAACAATGTTGTGATTTTAAGCTGAGAATGCAGCAGTTGTGTGCAGTTAGAATGGGAATGTGGTGGGGTGAGAGTGTATGATGCTCGATCCCATAACAAAAAAGGGCTGAACAGCCTTTTTAATGGTTTTTATTTAAATAAAACCATAAATCAAGAGTAGTTTTTCCATTTCTTCTTGTTATTAAGATGAGTGACACCAATAATCCCAAAGCTTTCCAGTCCAGTGTTATATGCCTTTACTGAACTAGTTTTAACTAGTTGAAATCCGTCAGGATTGGATTTTAAAGAAATTATTTTGTAAGTAGGAGCCTCTTGATGGATCTGCTTCTGTCAGCATGGATGTCCCTAAAACTCAAAAAAAGTGTTTATCGCAAGGTTCTTCATGGCACAAAAGTAGAATTCATAATCATCCTATAATTTAATAAAATATTGTTAAACTAAAGTGGTAATACAGTATTAGAAAATACTAAAGATCAAATACCTTTGGGCCAAAACTTTCCAAAGAAAAACTTACTTTCTAAGACATTAAAATTATCCTATTTTGATCTTTATCCCTTAACTTAGGGTGAATTTGTGCCCTTTCTTTTTTTTTTGGGGGGGGTGGGGGGGGTGGGTGCAGATTTTAGTTGTGCTAGACCATAGCTTTCTGATCAGGTGTTACCAATGCAAGTAGTTTGCATAAGCAAACTGTCATGCTAAACCTCTCCTGTGAAATCATGAAAATTTAAGGAGTACTAGATCTTTCTGGTAACAGATAAAAAGTGTTTTGTTTAACATTTTTCATGCAGTAGAAAAAATGAGAGCAGTTTGTTACACATATGGCAGGTACAGATTTTTTACATGTGTACTTCAAAGATGTGAAATTTCTGTATATAACGAATCGAGGCATGCAAAGTTAAAAATAGAAGTTAAGAGGCATGAAGTCACGACTAAAGATGACTTTAGACATGTGCTACTAGAGAATGACCAATTGAGACCACTATTGCCATAGTTGAGCAGTTGAATTTCAGGAAGAATTGGGGTGTCTGAGTGGGAGCCTCAGCATGAGCACAGCTTCACAGGCAAAGGAGTGTTATAAAGGCACTTATAATTTTAAAATAAAGTTGTACGAAGATGAACTATACTACCCAGTTGAACAAAGTCATGGGTATTGATAGCTTACACTCCATTTACCTATGTTGGTATTTAGGAAAGCCTTGGCTCTTCAAAGGTGTTTCCACCTTTAGTTTTCTGAGATTTCATCATTTGTTAAGACTAACTGTAGCAAATTTGTTGCAAGTCGTTATCTAAACTAATTTCTCTAATACAAGAAATTAATACTCATTGTTTTGTACCATGAGTACCATCATATAACATTCCCTAAACATTCATAATCCTAGTCATGGTTTTTGTAAAAGTGCTTAATGATTGCAGAATAAGGTTACCTTCTCAAAAGGCATGCAAGTGGGGAAGTCCGTCTTGAGTAGTGCTTTACTGTGTTAAATCAGTGCAGATAAACCTGGGTAGAGACGTCTATCAATAGGTTTTTATTGCCTAAAATGGTCAGTGACACAAGATCTAAATACCTTAAATTTAAGAGCTATGATTTGAGAAGAACTGTGTTTTTACAGCTACATTACAGTCTCAGTAGCAACTGTGCAATTCTGCAGTGGTTAGTGCTGCTAAGTTGTGTCTAGATGCAGAGTTTGATTTTTCATCCTTGCAAATCAAGACTTCTGTTACTATGGCAATGATTTGGTCCTCAATTCATGCCTTGTCTCCTAACTGTGGAAGACCCACTAGGTTCTTTGAATCCGTTCTGTCTATTAAAGTGAGGAAGGTAGTTTTCAATAGATTAAGCAACTGAAAGCTTACATGTTATGTCACTGCAAATGTATGTAATTTGGTATGTAACATTGCATTTGGGAAGTGCTGTTTTGTTTTTAAATCTAAAGCTTATTTGTCTTTGTTCATTTACAGTGCAAATGATTGTCAGATGTTTTGAACATGTATGATGCTCAACTGAAACAAGATCTGCTTGAAATAAATAAATGACCATAGGTACCTCTCTAGATGTGACTGCCATGTGTTCCAGGTGTCCCTGCTTGAGCGGGGAGTTGGACTAGATCTCTAGAGGTTGCTTCCAACCTCAACCACCATTCTGTGATGTACTAGAAAACAAATACCACACAAACTGAGAAATCATGAATTAGAACAGATTTGACCATGGGAAAGGGTTTAATTAGGAAAATAATGCTGCTTTCTAATAAGAATAGTTAGGTTTTTCTGAAATTGCTCAAGCAATATTAAAGTTAACATTAAACTTTTCTGCTATGAATGTTTCATTACTTTATTTCAGTAAATATGAAATACATAAAATGCTTTAAGATCTTGTTCTAATCAGCACACCTATTGTGAATGAATGTGTAAGACATAAATTCTCCTAAAACACATAATGAGTTGGGTGTCATGCACTGGGAACGTATGCACATGAAGTAGAGGGGGAGGGATCCAGATGTTCCATCTGTTTCTGGGTATGACGGAAGGTGCATGCGTAGGGCCAAGGTGCGAGGGGGGGCAGTTGGACCTCCTGCTAGAACGAAGGGATCACCAACCTCTGCTGGGGGATATTTCTAGTCCACTGCCATTTTGAAATGACCATGTCGACTTAATACCTTCTCCATTTTCATGTTTTTTAAAAGCAAATAATAAAAAAGACTATTTTAACTCTTTTTTTATATTGAAAGAATGAATATTATATTGAAAGAATGAAGAATGAACTGTCTGTGGTAGCATGAAGAGTTAAATGTCTCTAAGGAAAGTAAGAATCTATGAGTAGAGTATCTATAACATCATTTAGATGGGAACACAGTAATGTATATCAAAAAGCATTATTCTCTTAACACTTGCTAAATTAGGTACTTTACTAAAATGAGTCAAACCTTTATCATAACTGGGTAGAATTTTGACTAGTTGCTTCAGGAATGCAGATAATAATCTTTTTTTCAGTATTTCAGTGAAGGACCCAAAAGGAAAAAAAAAATTGATTTCCAAGCCAGCTATTTTTTCACTTTGGTCAAATTAAACCTTCCTATCCCATGGCTGACCTGAAATGGTCCCTGAGGGGTCTGGCCAGGCTGCTGGTTACCACGGAGAAGACAATTTCTCTGTATTTCCCCCTGAAACAAATGCTTTCCACCCCCATGATGTTTCTACAGTCATCCTATATATCAGGCTCTAATGAATATTTTTGACAGGTAGGGGAGACAAATGTCATTTTCTTACATATAATTGGGTATCTGATATTGTGCGGAGACCTTTAAAGGGTCTGCAAAGATTTATCTCTGACTGCAGTAAAATACCACCTTATTTACAATTAAATGGGAAGCTGTATTTGTCAGTGTCTTCCAGCTAAGCATTTTAAATGTCACAAATGGACCTCAGACAGCTTGAACTGTTATCTGACTGGGTATCCTGGTGTTTCTGCTGGGTGGTTCCAAAGGAAATGGCTCCTGGAAGACGTTGGAAAAAATATTCATCTTCCATGAGAAACTAGAAGAATTAATGGCGCTTGGAAACATACCTTTTAAAACCAACTCTAGTGAAAAGAAATGAGAAAGCTTTTAGTGCGGTATTCCAGAAATCATTATTGTATTCAGTGAGTAAAAGAGTAACACATAAAATATTTTAGTGCACACACTCTTAAATGGTATATAATGATTTTGCTAGTGATGAACCGAGTAAACATGAATTCTGTAAAAACAGAGCTTTGCTGGGCTACTGGGTGGCAAACTGAATTATATTTTCTAAAGAGAAAAAAGATTCTTTTTCTTGGTTGCATGTTCAATTATGTCATCTTCTTAAAAAAAGATATTTGGGAGATTTGATTTTGTTTAATTTTGGTGATTTGAATAAGAATATTTTTAGAATTAAAACTGTGTAAACATTTGTTAATGGGAGATGACTGACTACAAATACAAGAGGAATAGGGAAGAGTTTTCAAATCCTCAGATCAAGTTTATGCTGAGGCTACTTCTGCATGACTTGAGCCTCCATGCAGAGGTTGTCGCTGTTCTGGCCTGTGACTTTCCTAGATCTGGGAAACAATTTTCTTCAAATCATGTGCCTCGTTAGCTTGAGGAAAATGTCATGCAGCAACTCTTCACCATGCTTTTATCCAGCGACGTATCCAGTACGTGCTATGGATCTCTGCAGAAACATTTATGTTGTGCATATGGGTGCAGATAATGCAGCCTGTCTTAAAACAGTATGGATTATGCATTATGCACGTAGTAGTAACTTACAGGAATGTTTAGTTGTTATATTCTTGAACATGTCTGTGCTTAGTCCAAGTTGGTACTTCCTGTCTCTTGGAGCTTGGATGGCCAGCAGTAATCCTGATGAGGGCAGGCATGCAAATACACAAGAAGTACATTATGAAGGCCCAGTAAAAGTAGTCTTATATAGGTGGGATGTATTTGTGCAGAATCCCTGTTGTAACAGCTTGTTACATAAGGTTGCTGGACAGGGAAAGGGCTTCATGGGAGAATGTTGCAGTATTCCTTTCCAGGGTATAACCACTAAATGTTCTTGCCATGATAATGAACAACTTGCGCTGTCACTCTTTTATAAGGTGCTCTTAATAAATCTTGTTTATTATATCATTTTTTTCAGACAGAACAATATGATTTTAGCAAACCTTAAGTTCAGGTGGAAACAAATGCTACTTTTCCAAAGTAAGAAATACTCTTAACTTCATGTGTTGAACTTGCTCCAGATCCATGCAGGGCCATTCTCTGATCTGTTGCTTCACAAATCTTTGCCATCCTGACTGTTTGCATTTGACTCGTTTTTTTTTTCTCTTGGTCAAGCACAATGTGTGTTACATGCTGGTGAGGCTTTTGTAGGGGGGTTGATGGAGCTTTCCTGAAATAATTATGTAGCTAAGAACTGTTCAAGGTATGGTTAACATAGGATATTCAGTGTAATATAACAGTTTTCTAACTACAACTCTGGATAGCCACTGGACTTAAGATGGATGTCTTCATCTTATCAGAGGTGTGTTGGCATGGGAGCTTGTTCCTAGCCTTTCTAGAGCTTTGCAGAGGTCATATGTATGGGTGTAGCATAGTGCCCATATCTACACCAAGACACACGTTGGCAAGTTCATGCAGAGATCTGTGGGATTCAAAAGGTCTGCATGTCAACAGAGCCTGACAATGTAGTTACAAGGGTAGGAATTGCATCCCAAACTGTGTGTGCGCATGTGTGCAAGTTTGATTTATATGTCAGAACAAATGGTTGTCAGAAGGCAAGGAAACAGGTAATTGGAAGACGATATGCCTGTGTATCCATGAAAAACAGGTTCAAGAACAGTTCAACCTTGTGCAAATCTTAGCTGTGAGACTAAGGTTGTTAAGACCTTGAAATAAGTAAGCTTTGCTTCCTTAATTTTTGAGTATCAAAGAGAGATATTTAAGTTCCGAGAAGGATGACTTTGACAATCCTGCTGCTCTTGTGCCTTCTCCCCTCTGCCCTCCCTCCTCCTCTCCCCAGTTATTTTCCATGTTGAAGTTTCTACAGATGGATGTATGGCCTTGGTCTTCAACCACAAGAAGCAAACAACCTACCACCACCACAAAATCTTGAACTTACAGCAAGAGGTACCTAACCACCTCTTGCTAGCAGAAGGATAAATCTTGAACGATATTGAGCATGTTGGTCCTGACCAAGCACTGTGCTGATATTAACAGGGATACTGACATATTAAGTGCTTGGCTGGATCTCATCCAGAACGTGCTCAGCACGATGTATAGCAGTGTCTTAAATTACTGTCATCAGACAAATGGTCCCAGTATGAAATGAGAAGCCTTAATGGTGAGTTTCTCTAGGAGCAAACTTGGGAACTAAGGCGAATAAAAATGATAAAAGGTAGTGCATTCACCTTGGTGCTGCCACTAATCTGACTTACCAGTTTTCCCATGAAATATTTGTGGAGAACTAATGGCTCTGTGCTTCCACATGCCTAACAAAATCCAAAGTTTGCTATATGGCATAGTAGAAGGTATTCCAATTAAGGTTGGGCTTTGGCAAAGAATAGGAAAGATGTTGTGGAATGAGCATGAAGAGGTAGCAGAGTCTTCCACAATGTGATGTTCTGCCTTGGTTTCACATCTGCAATTATGGCTTAATTTGTAATGCTCTTTGTAATGTTAGAGTTTGTTGTTTCCCTGCAGTGATCCATACTGCTGTTATAATAAGTGTGTAACAACTTAATAATACCAAGAGTTTACAAAAAAAATTAATAAAATACATAGAAACTAATCCTTAATATTAAGGTTTTAAAAGTCCAGTAAGTAAAAATATTTTGTCTGTCTTTGGAATTCAAGTTCTGTGATCAGGAAAAATATAATGGCAAGTGATCTTTTCTTTATAATAATGCAAACACACTTCCCCCACCACGTTTTAAACATACAGCAAGCTGTTCCTGATAATTTCTATTAAATAAAAGGCAAATATTTAAGTACATAAAAAAATATTTGCTTTATATGACTTGAGCTATGACATCATCATACTAGAACATGGATTCTGTGGATTTAGTTTTAAAATTATATAAACAGTTATCTTAATTGCCAGACTTTAGCATATGAATGCTGCCAAGGGGGTGCTCTTAACAATGATTTTGTCCTGGAATGCTTTTATAACAAGAGCAGTTGTATGAGATGTGTGAGATGCTGCTGAGCTGCTACCTGCCTTGTTGGTTGCTTTTCTGCCCTGGGCCATGGCAGGGCTGCAGTGGCTGCTGTTGGGAGAGGAGGAGCTGTGCTGCAGCACTTCCTCACTTAGCTCTCGCTTACACCTTTGGAGAGTGATGCGAGGTTCTTGCTCCGTTTTTAGTTCACCACTGAACTAGATACCGAACTGTGAAGAAAAAAGTTCTTCCTGTCAGTCTGGAAGATGGATAAAATCTCCTTGCAGCCCTAGAAAGGCAGTTCCAAAGCCCAGGTGTCAAACCTCAAATTTCACGTAGGAACTGCTACTTCTGTAAGCAGTTGCTCTTCTGACTAAAAGTGTTGCTGTGGTATTGATGCCAGGCTGGGAGCTCTCTTTCTCTGTATTAGCATGTTCAGCTTCATCAGAAAGGGTAATGTAGCCACTTCTGTGAGAGCAGCTCTTTAGGTCATGGTAGAGCCTTTCCAGCCCCAGGGCTTGTGGACATTTCCAGAGTCCTTTGGTAATAACAATGCTGTGAAAACAGTAGCTGAGTAACAGCAAGACAAATAGTCTTTAGAGCTGTTTTCATGCTAATATTCAGACTAATTTCAGACTATCCTTCAGACCAATCCTGCAAGCCTTGTAGTAATGCTGAGCATTTCTGCCTGATTTTTGGTCTGTGGGAAATGCGTCATGCAGCAGGCTAGGTGTGCTAAAGTAGTTGTACTGCATATCCTTTTGTACTGAAGAATCATTTTTTTCACTATAATAATAATAAAATCAATACCAGTGACTGACTAGACAGTTGAAACCTTAGCTTGCATTTAACCAACAATGTGTGGACAGCCGGAATTTAGTGCTACTGTTTTAACTTTTACTTGCCCTAGTTTCTTGTGCCTATGAAATTCAGTACTCGGAAAGCTCTACAGCTGTCTTAAATCTTGGCAAGGTGTTAGCTTTTTAAATCGCTTCCATTCTCTGTCCTATGATGGTCATGTCATAGATTTCTACTGGGTTTTTTCCCCCTCTAGTACAGAAATCTGCAGGCGCAGCACAGTGGAAAGACTTTTTGCCTACTGTTATTTCCCAGATTGGTGGCTTCCTCTAATCGGTAAAAATTTTCTCCCTTAAAATCCTTCCAGTGGAATTTTTAATAGCAGGTCAACAAATAGTCACAAGTGTGGTGGTTTTTTGATTAAATACATGGGTTGGAATTAGCCAATCCTGTAATTGTGGCATTTTGGGCAATTCCTTGTTGCTTCAGCAGTTGTATCCTGGTGAAGTATCTGGTCTATAGGATACATTGCAGCATTGCTTATCTTCTTCCTGTCTGCTAAAGAAGTGATCAAACCTCCATGGATGCTGAAGAATCTAGAAGAGAGGAGACATTAAATTATACATCATTACAAAATGAAATGATTCTTATTAGCACTGGATTTTGCTTCATGGCTCTGAATTAGCAAAAAAAGAAAAATCTAATTCAACTGAATATTTGCACAAGGCAAGCAATTTTTGTCTGACAAAATGTATCGCTAATTCTGGTGTTTGAAATAAGAAATCCTGACATATTCTGCATGTTTTGAATGAGACTATATGAAAACTGTCCCCTCAACCCTGCCTGAGAAGCACATGTAGAAACCTCTGTGTGTGTGTATTTAAGATCTTAAGTGAACTGCAGATACTGGCTTCAGATGGTTTTGAATTAAAACGTGTTCTTGCTAATGAGCAGTCTGTTTGGAGTGATACGGGCCCGAGTGGGAACCAAGTGTGATATTTCACAGGTTGTCCAGCACCTGCTGTGATATTCGAAAACTGTATGCTTGCATGGGGGGGGATTACGAAGGGGAAGTGTGAAAAACATGAGGGTGTTGTGTACAGAAATGAAATCTTGGCTGTTTTGAAATGAGAGGAAATGATGTCATGGGTGTTAGAGACCAGGATTTTCTTTTCGGTGATATTTTCATGTGTGTTAAATGGGTAGCCCACCTCGGGGACTATGAATACCGACCTGGAATATCGGCAGTGGTCGTTGGCTTAAAGTGCAGTATTGATTTAAGGATCAAGTGAAGCCCACAGGCTTGTGTTGAGATTTCAATACTTGGAATTATGAAGCAGACCTTGTTACGTGGGAGCAAACTGGTGATGATGCATAATAGTTTAAATACAGCACTGGGTAGATGGAGCATCAAGTATAATTCTTACTCTATTTTTTATCTTTGGTTATTACTTACAACTTGAATGAGATCGGTTGCAAAATTAATTTTCTGTGGAGGTTTTGGAAACAAGAAAATTTTTTGATGGGTGAATTATTCAATGTGGTAGATTGTATTAGGATAGATATTTCCTGAGAATTCTAAAAGTTCCTGGGCATTAAGGAAAAAAGACAAAATAGTTACTTAAAGGGGGGGGAAAAAAGCTCTAGAACAGCTTTCTGCAGAGAGAGCCTTTTGACCTTGAAAGATAAAAACCAGAACAAATGTAAAATGAAAATAATCCTGCTATTAACCCAAAGTACTGTAACATGGTATTGTGCATGGCAAAGAAAACAGTAAAAGAATAACTAAGTACACAAGGGCAGTAGGCCGAGTGATCAGATGTGCTGCTCTGAAGAAGAAATCATTTGGATTTCTTCCACCTGGTTTGATCATTTCCATGATGGTGAACTCTTACCTCAAATCTGTGTGAAACTTCTGTGAAAAATGAAAAGGTGTAGAGGTCCTGAAGCCACCTGAAGTTGCAAACCTCATGGGAACTATTTCCAAGTATTTCTGTACTTATTGTGTTAGATTCTCAAGTGCCCCAGTTCAGCATGTTTTGATGCTTTATATGATAAAGCTACTGGCATTCACAGCAAAGGAAGCAACACCATAAAATGAATTGTGGCTCAGCATAGTTATTAAATGGGAAAACACAGTCACAATCTTGGTGTTTATCATGACAGCAAAGATGGTTCCTACCCATCACTGGGAGAAGTCAGTATATGTTTAGTATTGCATACATGGATTCCATGTAGTCAAACTTGAGAGTTATTCACGTAGAATATTGATGTGAATAAACATGTTTATTTGGACCTCTCCATAAAATTAATACATTTTTATAGCTTACCTATTCTTCTTTGGTTTTAATTTTGGACTTCCCTGTATGTATTTCTATGAACTTTGAAGATTAAAAATAGTTGCACCCCTCTCCCCAAAAAAATAAAAAGGTGAAACTTCTGGTTTTATCAGTGTACTTACTCCCTTACCTAGGAGAGGCTGTTCAAAGATTTTTAGGTGTGTGCAACACATACAGATCAGTTCCCTTCTCTACTGTGTAGCTGGTCACCAACTGATGAACACTTGGAGGTCTACACTGGTCCATGTGTTTCCTAGTAATTTCACTCTTATGCAGTGAGAGGCAGTTAGCAAGCATTAATTGCTGTGTATTTTGCTGATAGGATACTTCTGCTGTGTTTAAACATCACCTTGGTTCCACGTGGGTTTTTCTACAGCGTTTTTCCTCCTCTGCAGAGTGAATTACTGTTGCTTCTGAAAATTGGAAGGAGAACAAGGCACTATAGCAGTGCCTCTGCTATGCTCTATGGGTTTTGCCAGGAGACTTGGAAAGTTTAGAGATCATTTTTAGGCGGGAATCACTTAGGCTTTCAGATTTTAAGTATTTGGTAGGTCAGTATGTAAAACCATTTTACTGTTTAGCTGATTCTCTCAGGAAACCTCAGTTGAGAGAAAATACACCATGTCTTTAATGATAGTGGCAACATATTTAACACATTTGAACAAGGCAGGTGATGGGGGAGGTTTTGGTCCCTTCCAATGTGTTAAGTTAGTAATATGCACAGCAGTGCATTGCCTCAGCAAGAGATAGCCAGGTTTTACTTAACTGTCAAGCTCTGAATTTTCATGTCACTACAATTCATCAGTAGAGGAACCTCAAAGAGACCCTAGCCTAGAAACCAATTCTTGGGGCGTGCATCTTGTTTTTTATTTTCATTTGCTAACTAGAACATTGCTTATTATGGAAGCTTAAGCTTCTCATGAGTTAAAACAAGGAGTGAGACAGCAGTGCCCTGGAAAAAGCTGTTTCCCCTTTCCTTTTGGACAAGGTCTCTCTGTGTTCTTTGAACACCTGTTCAGAAAAACGCATAGAAGCCAAGGCCCATGCTTTGAATTAAAATAGCTGCAAAATTGTAGTGGGCAGCGAGCCAACAAGTCAAGCTTATCCCATTTTTAAGGAATTTACTCAATTTTTTTACATTATTTTTTAATATTAAAGTGAATGATTAAAAAAATTGCAATTCTTAAATACTTTGGTTATATGAAACTAATAAAGCATCTTGGAGACCTAAACAAAAACTTCTTGCTTGCAAATATTGGTGTTGAATAAATATTAAATTAGTTATAGCTGCAAGTATAAGAAAATATTCCTATCACATGCTAAACACTATGCCAGTATTGCTGGAGGGAACTTGTCTATTAACTCTTTGTAAATATTTCATTTTATTTAATTCAAATGAATAATTACTTAAGTAATTTCACTTCATCATACCTTTCAAGTAGTACATAGCTCATGTTTATTCCATCAGCTTTGGAATTTTTCTTAAGGAAAAACTGTACTTATCTAAGCCTTGGTTTCTTGTGATACAACCTGTGTACAGAAGCAGAATGCTGAATTTACCTCCCTGCTTATGCAAAAGAAAATAAGCAGTGAAGTTAAAGAGTGTTTGTGTATCATGCACAGAATGCACATATAAGTATTAGGATTTAATTTTTAATTTTCTATAAAATTTAAGGCTCTTACAAAACTTAGAGTAATGCAGAAGACTACATTTAACAATTAAGCATGGATTTTGTGACCTGTAGTGTTGTTCAGGTGTGATATTCAGGTGATAGTCAATTTGGACATTATATTAGCAGTATTCAAATACTATATTTCACAGAACTTTATTCTTGAAAGAGTTTGTAATTGGAAGGGTTTTCAGATCTGCACATAGCTGTTGCTGAAGGTTTTTCACTCAGCCCTCTCTGGAAAGGCCAACTTCAGGTGACATTGAAGCAATGTCACTTTCTGATTATAGCACAATACGAGATGTGATAGCAGATGTGACTTTTCTGCAGGTCAGCAGAATATCCAGTTTCTAGATAATATGACATACCTGTAGCAGTGCGCTGTTAGGGATGATGGGTTATATAAATAATTCTCTTATCTGTCCTCCAAATCAGTTTAGGAACTTTTTTCAATAGGAAAAAAAAAGCTATTTAGGCTTGCTTGCAAGCTTTTGTCACAGTTCTTCTTGCTGACGAATCAGTGATGTAACAAGTCTATGTTCTCCTTGTTTCAAGTATAAGATGCACTGAGAGTACCTGTGTTGGGTTATGATGACCAGGATTGTTTTGGGTTCTGTCAGTGTAAGTATTCTTATTTATCTCATTAAAATGACATAAATTCCAGAAGTTGCATGAGCTTAGGAGATACTAGATCCTAACTTGAGAGACTTTGACTGAATGTCCTTCCTGAGTACACAGCAACTTAAATTCTCTGATTTTAAATATGTAGGAGAGTTAAGGTGGTGATATCAGCTTGCTCTGGTCTTACCTGGGCATCTGGTAAAGCCCTTAGAGACTGGCTCATAGACCCTTGGTCTGGCCCACTATGACTTGTGCCTGTGTTATTCCTGTTCCAATGACTATTTGTAAATCATTAGTGATTCAATTCACAAATTGCTATTGATTCTAAATAGAAGACACTAGAACCCTATGCCTGGCTTCATAAGAGAAGTTAGAGTATGGGAGTAGACACCATATAAGAAATATACACCATAAAAGAAGCAAGCAGATCCTTAGCTGTAATGTTCAAACAATGCATCACAAATTGTAGGATCTAATTTTAGAGCTACAATAATCAATGTGATCTCTTCTTTACTATGAAAACTGTTTTAGTTGTTTTAGCCAAATTTACCCACATAGTAACACACTTCAAAAATTGAGTGGAATTATCATGAGAAATAGAACTTGGTGCAGTAGAACAGCTGCAAACAGATAGTTTTGCCATAGTTGCGTACAACAAAATTTAAATTTGCCATGGAGTGTTAATATGCTAATATCAGCTTTCTTGAACTATGCTCTATAATAAAGAAACTATGCCCTGTTTAAGAAAGAAATTTTCTTCCCTCAACTCTCATCTTGAGTAGAGATGGCAAGAAAACTTAAATATTCCTTCCTTTCTACCTCCGCTCATATGTTTCAAGTGGATGATAGATTTGAAGTAGTTAGAATTTATTGAACTTGGAGACTGTATAGTATACACCAAATGGTATAGTAATTTAGCAAATATGGTTAAACTAGTAAAAGGATGGAGTCCAAATATCTTATCTTTATGTCATGAGTGTAAGAGATCTCAGAAAGTATCCTTCTTGTAATTTCAAATTGTCTTTAGATACAAAATATAAATACAGAAAACTCTTTGTAAATAGCCACTAGAATCACCAGAGATGCCGGCAGTGATCTGTCTTAAGTATTAAAACTTTGAGTGCTAAAGTACTTCATGATGTTCCCTGAAGAAGATTGTTTTAATCAGGAAGTGAACTCTCATTTCTGGATTATATTTAAATGTAAAGCAGTGGGAGGTATTGAATAATCTCTTGCAGTTTCAATCATGTTTAATTGTGAATATAGACATGGAAAAATTTCCAGTTTCCTGTCTAGTTTCTAACCTGAATCATTATCAATTCTGCTCATGTCAGATAGATTGACTTAAGCCGAAGTGACAGCTTGCAATATTGTCACAACCATTCATCAAAGCATTATTAGCTTGATACTCTATTCCATCTAATTTATCTTGGGCTCATGTTTCTAAGGTATCATTTATAATTTGGCCTCTTAATGCAATGCTGTCTCTTAGATGAAATAGTGTTGCAGGAACTGCCCAAAATGATGTGGTCATAGAATGTAACTTCCTTGGCTAATGAGTTGTTGCTTATGATAACAGTTTTGAAAGCGAAATCTTGTTGTGAGTCCTTTGTCTCTAGTGTCTTGTTCCTGCTGGATGATAGGGGAGATAATTCTAAACTAAGGCAAGCTGGTGTCATAAAACGTTCAAAGCTAATTCCTTGAGAAATGGGGAATGTATAATATCTGAACAAAACTTAACTGGTTTTATGAACCTCCTCTAATGAAATGATGATTTAGTTCTTGAAATTGGTCTGGTAACAGGAATTTTTGTTTTACATTTTACATTTAAAATGCTTTATTGCAAACACAGTAAACTGAGATGGCCACTGCATGTGACAGATGTGGACAGAAGAGTTGATATTGTGGTGTTCTGCCATGGGGTGAGATGCAAGGAGCCGGGCACTGGGGCTAGCTTGCCCTTACTACATGAGAAGAATCTAAGGTTCTTACATTACTGAAAGCTTCAGCTCTTTGCCTAGGTGAAGTATATATTCAAATGTGAATGTGTTAAAATTCTTCAGTTTATGATTGTGATTTCTCTCCTGCCTCTTCGAAATATTTTTAATTGTCATATGTTTTCCATGTTAAGTCAAGTACCGAAACAAATACAGGGAATTGCTTGGAATGTGTATGAGAGATGCTGGCCAAATAACACAGCATCAGACAGAATCCAAACTCATATGGCTTAGTATTATGTGCTTGAAGAAAACCCTGTCAACATCAGACATATGCACAATCTCTCCTCTTCTAACCTTTCAAGAAAATAAAATCTTGTACATGCAAATTTCCTTATGAAGCTATTTTTGCATTAAATAAATCACTTGCATTAGTGTTTCAGTTCAGGAGAAGTGACATGTGATCTTGCACTGTGTCTCATCAGACCAGAGTAACTGGAAGCAATGGCAAGTGAATGTGACAACTCCTGCCAGGCCTGAGATGTGCAGCAGCGTTATCTCCCAGTAACGAGGACAATAATGTGTGTCAGGCTTGTTAGGCCTTTTTAAAACTCCTTACCTCTGGTGTGATACAGAGCAAAAACAGTACTGAATGCTAAGTATGCAGCAGCAATGTCTGACTCTGACAGAAGCTGAGGAAGCCTGATCCTTGGTGCTGGAAGAGGTTTTCTGCCCTCTGGGCCTGCACCTTGGCTGTTCCTCTGCATTGATGTGGGTACCGAGAAGCCCAGTTATCCTGCTGCCCTGGCAGGGGAAGGGTGGTGTGGTAGCTGCCTGTGACATGGCACCTTGTTAAGCTGCCATAGTATGGTAAGAGCAGCCGATAAAATAAAGGCAAATTACTAATTTAAAACCTTGGGAGAAGGGTGGAACTGAGTGGGGAGGGGAAGTGCTAGTTTCTTGTAGTGTAATTAAAGTAACTCTATTACAGCTCTGCGTTGCCTTCATGGGTAGAAGAAGGTAACAAATTGGAGAAAAATAGGGGAAAAGAGATGAGGTACAGTAGTACTTTTACATAGTAGTTCTTTGTTCCTCAGTTGCAAGGCAAGCAGTAAGGGCATACTGTATAGAAATAGTGCCCACAAATTTTTGTCAGGAGAGAATAAAGTACTTATACCTATTTTTAGATTTTATGAAATTATGTACTTATTTTCGATCATGAGCCTTAGTATTATTCAGACAGACTATGTGCCCCTTTTGTGTTTAGAAGTGCAGTAGTATAAAATACAAGCTTTTTCAATTAAAGACTGTCTATAAGTATGGTAAAAGACAACGAATACAGAAGAATGGAATGGGATTGTTAGTTAAGACTTTAGGTCAGAACTGCAGCACTCCTTAATGGTCTTTGATTAGGGCTGAGTTTGGAGAGGAGCTGCCTAGAATACTCCTGACTTGTTATGGTGGGAGTGAAGATGGTAGAAGTTTTGACAAATCTTGTAGTTGACAGGTCAAAACAGATTCATGAGAATTTGGTGAGAGGCTTATGGGCAAGCCTTCCCGAGGAGGATCAGTAGCATAGAAAGTGGGGATGTTACAAGCTGTGGACTGGGCTCGTCAAAAATTATAGTGTTACTTTGGCAGAACAAGTGAACAAACCTGGCAAAGGAAAATAGAGACCACAAGGGATCTCAAGAGGAGAAACAGAGATACTTTTTTTGAAGGTTTTAAAAAAAAAAAAAGAGGCCCAGGTGAAGGCTGAGAGGACAGTCTTTGTGGTAGGAACCTGGGTGTTGCTCTGTATAGATGGTATTCGTCAGATCTATGAAGGGCAACTTGTGACTCAGGGGAGTGGATGAGAGAAATGCTTTTCAAGACGAGAAGCATGCCGGAACATTTGATGCAGAAATATTTTCGGCTTTAGGTTTTCCTGTATCTATGGAAGTTGTTTCTGGGACTGCCTTCATAAATCTTCCAGCCTACTCAACTCGCTAGTTGGCATGAAAAATGTTTTGACCAAATTTGAGATTGTTTTCTTAATTAGACCATCCACAGTATCTGCAGCTGACATAGAATGAAAAGATTCCTTTTCCAGCTGTGAATGCTTCTTTCCATCTCTCCCCACTCCCCTTCCCAAAGACGGATTTGGTTTTTTTTTTTTTTTTTTTCTCTAAGATCAGGAAGGTCAGGGTTGTTCTGCTTCCACTTGGCAGCCTTGTCTGAACAAGCAATCCACATGTCGAGCATGTTAAGGTATCGTTCTGATAAGCAGCACTGAAGAGAACCACAGAACTGCGGCCTGTTACTTGGACTTGACTGCACCAATTACAGTGCAAGCATGAACGGAGCAGTAAGTCTCCTGGGAAGATGACTTCCCCATATGGATGGGTAAGGGGCCCAGGGCTTTGCTGGCTTTACTGTAGTCTTGGGTAAGTTATTGGGAATTAATGTCTCAAAAGGGAAAATTTAAAGGAAAATTGTTACCACCTTTAATTGTGACAATTTAATTGTAAGCTAATTACAGAGGTTCTAATTAGATAGTAAGATTGATTGTATATGACTCAGATGTGTCTCGGGGAAGAAATGGGTGTGAATGTTTCCTGCAGGGAGATCCACATTTTGGAGGGGTTTGGAATAGAGGTGTTTTGAGTGCTGTAGTTCCAGCCTAGCTGTTAGGAAGTGAATATAATTTTTTTAAAATAGTTGGAACTTTAAATATCTTTGGTAAAGAGGTGAAACTGTTCATCATCAGTTGGATCATGTGTGTGCAGTTATAAGAGGTTAATAGATTCATAGCTATGTTTCTTAAATGATGGGCTTTAGCATAAGATACAAGGAATGCAACAACTGGGAAACTTCATCCTCCTAATAATACAGTTAACCTTTCACTAGTATAAAGTAGGCGAGGAACCGTGACACTGAATCTACTTGTGCAGAAAATTTAATTTGTATATAACATGTGCACACATTGTGAAAAGTAGGCAACAGATGTTACTGTTACATTAATGCCTATTTGAATATCTCCCATAATTTGTTGGTATTCCCTTATAGGAATATTTTTAAAGCAGAATTGCAGTTGGAGTCTGGGAAGTCATTGTATATTCAGCTTTTTCTATTATTTAGTCATTTTAATTAGCTATTAGAACAAGGGTATTTTTACATTAATAGCTAAACTAGAAGAGCACTAATCGATCATTAAAAATGGAGGAACTTTTTTTATTCATAATATTTGAATTCTCTTTTTCCTCCCAAGCATGCTCTAAGCTATACTTAAGTTGCTAAACTGAAACCTAATACCTTTCCAGGTGTATAAAGAAGATGAGTTCTCAATCAAATTGAATTTAGAATCCTTACAAAATAAGATAGGGTTTTCTTTTTGAGATGACACATGCCTGCTTAAAGAGAGAACAGATGGTAATTCTGTGCTTCTCTTCCTAGACCTCTCATGTAGTCTATTATTAATTTCCATTACAGTTATTTTTCTAACACACTACTGGAAGGAATTCTTGTGACAATTTCAGATCAAGATATGTAGTCTGTAAGTACTCAAAGTATAGATTGATCTACAGGCATTTATGGAAGAAACAGCAAATCCACAAAGGGAACCTTTTAAGAGAAAAAGGTGATTTTGCTGGAAGATGGAAGCAAGGAGGAAGTCAGAAATGTGGTAAAGGCAAACGCGCTGGACCCTGGCTTTAGCTCTATATAGAAATTTGCTATTTCTGGTAAAGACTATAAAACTGCCCAAATGATTTTGTTATTAGGGTAGCAATCTTCCTTGAATACAACCTCCAGCCCCTGCAAGGTTCAGAGAAGCCCCAGTGAGCCCATCTGTTGCTGTGTAGTGGATCATCTTTTAAGTAAATTACTGCTGCTTTTTTGTGCTGTGTATGAGCTTAGAACAATAAATAATAATAAAAAAAATGCTTAAAAGCAAAAGAACTGCAGAGTCTGTACAATATTTCACATGTTTCAAGAAAATGTGGAGTTTTTTGAGGTCTCTGAGTCAACTGGAAGCAGATGGAGCAGCCAGATGTGATTGTGGCCAGTATTCCCAGGAGTTAAATTGTCAGTATATTTTCTAGTTGATGAGCTTCAAGGAAGTAATAGTACTGATGGTGCTTCTTTACAGAAAGCAGAGAAAATTTTCAGGGTGAAGTAAAATACATACATTACTGAGCACTGAAAAGGAATTAAGGCTAACTGAGTGACTTCATTTTAAAAGCAACTGTGAGTGTTAATTGTCATAAATTCAGACCTAATTGAAAATATGTTGACAAAAATTGGACCAACAACTTGTCATTTTCAAATCGAAGTTAAATGAAAGTGCTGAGAATAAATTACCAAGTCTGTTTCAGATTTACTTTCTAAGTGTTTAGTGCATTTATGGCATGTAGAATATTTCAAAATAGTGTAGCCAACAGGGGCAGCAGAAGATCACAAGGTATTGCATAATGACTTTTTTCTAGATAAGCTCAGGATGTGCTTTCTAAAGATAAAAATATGAAAAACCTTCTCTGCTCCTAGAAGCGTGAGTCAATCCTGCCTTAATTCTGTCCTGGGTGAGACTGTGATCCTTGCACGATGTCCTATCTTCTCTCCACATAACAATGAAATGTATCTGTGAACCTGGATTGTAATGTGTAGCTCCCAAAAGGTCCATCTGGGACTCAGAACTGGATAACTAAGGAAATATGAGGTTTGATACTCAAAAAAGATTTGCAGACGGCTTTTTTTACCAGGAGATATTGAACAGAGAAACACAATGCTGATGAAAAAGGCCAACTGTGGTTTATTGTTATTTATACTGTTTAATGGTGCAGTTCAAAAAGGAAAAAGTCAGCTCTTTGAGTTTTCTTTGAACATACCATAAAAAAATTTATTATCTGATCCTTACTAAGATGATTTAGTTCTTTTCAACAGTGTTTTCAATGGATAAATTTTGCATTGCTTTCAGTGTTCTAGTCATGTTAGCTCGCTATTTGGAAAGTTTTTTGCTCACATTCAGGTACTCTACATTTAACTTACTGAGCTTTTCTTTTTCGAGCATAATCTATGGGTATGTGATGGTGTGTAATGATCTAGCTAGCACTCTGCAGTTCCTGCTTGTATGGTGTTAATGGGATTTTCTGATTGTTACAGTATGAGACTTAGAATATTTTTAAGAAAGCTAGAGTTTTATAGAATAGGTATGCAACATTGGTGATGTTCTGCACATGACTTTAGCTGCGGTGTGACACGAATTACAGACTTGCTGCTGAAGGGAACTGAACCAGCGGTATACCCAGACGGGTGAAGGAAATGGCCCTTCTGGGAGCAATGAGCCATGTCAGGTTTCTTGTTTTGAAGTATATTAAAAATCTTCTTATTGGGTTATTTGAAAATTAAATTTGGGCCTCAGAACCGAAGAATATAATATAATATCAGGATTTTTTTTAGAAGCAGCTAATTTGGGAAAAACTTATTTCCATTCCATTATATCTTACATATGGAATCTCTATATTGGGATAAATGCAAGAATTAAGGTAGATCATTTTCTTAAACAACTGATTGGCACCATAAAATTTTAGTTTTGCTAAGTTGATGAGTGGAATTGTTAGCCTCAAGGATAGGAAATCCATTTAGTTACTTTATTTGAAGTGTGGTGAACACTTTATTGTTTTGATAAGGCAGTGGAGAAGATTTAGTTTATCAAGGTTCACTCAATACATATTTTCCCTTGTACTGTGATGTTTCTGTAATGCAGTGTATTTGACCTTAACTTTATTAAGCCTTTCTAAGGTTACTTGTATACCAAAAATAATCTCTTGTTACTTAGGGATTTTCTGCACAGCTCAACACTTAAATATCTGCATGTTTAAAATACTGACTCAAGACTCGCTGCTACCACTTTACAGTGAATACAAGGTGGAGTCAGTAAAGGCCTTGGGTAGCAGGTCCTCAGTGGATATTTGCTCAGTTTCCATAGCAACTCAGCACTTGCTTTAGCCCAGAGCTGCAAAAATTTTTTGCTATCAAAAAATAAAATATATGTACTTGTATGCATTTGTGGGTAAGCAGGAAAAAGTATTGATATATTTTGGGGGCTAGAGGGAGAAGAAAGAGAATATTTTGAAGTGTTTGGGATTATTTAGCTGAAAAAAAGAAATGCATTAGGATTTGATTCACTAGTTATAAATTTGTAAATAGAAATTACTTTGTATTCATGTCATGAGGAAGTTAAACTGTGTTGTTTGTGTAAATCAGAAAGATCATCCTTGTGGTGTGATTAGTTTAGATCTTTGACAAGTTAAATAGGTTCAGGTTTATACAAAATCTGTGCTTAGCCTGCCACTTGGATGTGAGAGGGTGCTGTCTCCAGCATGATGGGAAAGAATAAGATGGAGAGATGATGTCTATAGATGCTTTTGGGACAGGTTAAAAAATAATATGGGAAACATATTGTGGCCGCAAAGCTTAGAAATAGCACAGAAGTCAACTTGAGCTACCCAGAGCTTTCAAAACCGCCTCAGCTTGAAAGCTTTTTAACTCTATTTATATCAACTCCAGTAAATATTGATAAGAGTTCCTTTGTAATTTTGTTTCTGTAATGAATATAAAGATTTATATCTGGTACTCATGAAGTTGTCTTTGATAGTCATCAAGCCAATGTGATAGTAAGCAATTAAAATCTATAATCAAAACTGAGCAGAGGACAAATCTCTGCTTTACTTGGCTGTCTAAAGCCTGAAATAATGCATTTAATTCCTGCTTGTTTTTATTTTATTAAATGTTTTAAACTTTTTCCCTTGATTAAAGTCATGTTGCTAAGGATTACAGTGTTGCAAGTGCTTTTGTAATATTTTAATAGAAAATCCTGTGTTGTAGTGAACAATTTTTAAGACTACACACTAATGCCAATCCCCTTCTTTCAAAGAAAAGGTCTGTGTAATCAACAGCTTTACTTGACTTTACCTGTGTTTAGCAGGCTTACTCCATTGAGATTATTTGCTTTTTATCTCTCTTAAACTCTCTAAAATTGGAATTGTTTTTCTAAAACATGTTGCTAAAAATAAATAACCTAATAGTTGAGTTTGGGGAGTAACCAAAAATATGAGTAGGCACTTGTATCCGCAGAGGAATGATACAGGAGTGGATCAGTTTGTACTAGATAACTGGTAAAGAATACTTGTACTATAAGTGAGGAAAAAGATCAGACCTCAGGTCACTAGAATATTTTCTAAATTTGGTCCTGATATCAACAAAAACTGCAATATTCGTTCTCTTTGGAATATAGTTATTAGTAAATGCATTTTTGCTTTATTGATTTGAAACTGGTTATTGTGATTGCTAGCAGGGCATGGACAGAATCTAGTCCTGACTTGCAATGGAAAATTGACATTTTTCCCCCATCTGATGCTGTATTGTGTATTTGAGTAAGATGCAAGGTTATGAGAAGCGTAACAAAGGTTTTGGCTTAATAGTTAGCAATCTTGCTTCTGAAGGTTGGAATATGGTTTGATCCTTGTCATGATGTGAACTTCTGCTTAAACACAAGAATTGTTCATCTACTTGGGAAAAATACTCCAAAATTAAGATTAGATTTTGAGAATATTTTTAGTGCCTAGCCCTTACTTATTCTGCCTAAATACTTGCAGACAAAATACACAGGTTCAACTAGTGCCCACATCTTGCATCAGAGCAGACTGTATTAGCTTCTGGGATATAATAAATCCATTGGGTCTAGTGCTTGAATTAACATAATAATTAAAGTTTCAGCACATTGTTGTAGGTCACAGTAAGAAAATGTTTAATCTTTCTGCATTCATCTGTGTACATTGAAGGCATGAGGAGGTCTATGGAGACTGAATTAAATTTAAATGTATCAGAAATAAGCAGAGTGTTATATGAAAAAGGGGGGGAAAAAGATTTAGCTTTGTTGAGAGCTTTTCACAATTGTTTTTGTTCTGGCAATAAAGAATCAAGCAAAATTGGGTCGCTACTCATATTACAGCTCATTTAATGAAAGAAAGCTGTGTGTCTAGTGCAGCCAAAATACAGAATTATCCTGTATCTGCCTACTGAGGGATGTGGGATTTTTGGTTCAGTTTCTGCTGAATTGTCTCTGGTCAGCTACTGCTATGGGAAAAACTGCTTCCAGAAGAGAGGATTGGAAGGAGTGTGCATCTGCGCCAGGGCGTCAAGTGACAGTGGCTCTGCTCTGATGGTGCCAGCCACCAAGCTGCCACTGGCTTAACGCGGATGGAAGGGTGTTCTACAAAAACCTAACGCCGCACCTCAAAACTGGTAAAATGAGCAGGAGGACTTGATGCACTTGTGAGTCTAGCCAGTAAACATGCAAAATTATTATTAACTCCTCTCTTGCCAAGGAGAAATATTTTGATGTTGATTACTGTATCCTCAGGAATGTGCCAGGATGCAGTTTGTCTTTACCTTGGATTTCCAAAACAGTACTAATTGCTGAATTTTGGTGGAAGTCGTAAATTAAGCGATAAACTTTCTGAAATAGATTTGTGTTATCAGAGGGATAAATCATATGTGGATCTCAAGTCTGTTGTTTGTGTTGTGTCATTTTGAGATGCCAACTTAGACAGCTGTTGTGCTCTGCTTGGAGCTGTACAAAGAGGCTAAAGAGGAGTTGGGTTAAAATGGAGGAGCTGAAATCACATAACTTGATGGCAGAATTGCAGATATTCTGGTTCTCAGCTTGGGTTGTTTCATAGCAGCATGGGAAAGCTGATTTTTAGATCTATTTGGAGGGGGGAAGACAAATTAAAAGGACATAGTAGTGCAAAATAGAAGGTACATAAGCATACATACTACATACATACTACATACATCTACATACTTGTAGATGTATCAAACAGTAATCATAATTTCATGGTACTAGCTTGTGCATTTTGCCTGCTTTTGCATATAATAGTGAAATAATTTGATGCACCCATTGTCTTGATATGTGCAGAATAAATAAAATCTTTTAATAATAAAATGATCCAATTGCTTTATCCTGGAGTTGGTTTGTTTTGCCTCTAAACTTCAGTTTAGCTGTGTGGTGAAAATGGACACAAGCAAAAGAGAATTAGTAAGGAGCAGGCAGCTAGTCCTGCAGACTTGTGCAGTAGTAGGATAAGCACTGTTTAAACAGCTGTGTCACCAAAATCCTATTTTATTTGAACACATACGTTACCTCAGGAGCAGTACTGAGGGGAAAGTCTAATAGACAGCATCCTGTTAGTACCAAAATTGAATGCTATAGGGGTTGCAATCAACTCTTGGCAAATCTGTAGGGAGTTGGGGCCTTGAGGAAAACCACAGATGCCAATTGCAGCACAAACTCTTGAGTGGCAGAGACACTTCCCTCTCTTACCTAGATGGTCAGAAACATTTAAATAACTTCAGGAATGTAATAACTGGCCTGGTGTTTCAGCAGTGATTACTAGTGGTTTGTGTGAAGAACACTTTTAATTGATATGAAGTTATCCAGAGCAGTTGCCAAATGACTTAGTCTAATGGTGTGTGCTCAACAGAACCAAATAACTTTTGTATGGCATGAAAAGGGCTTTGGTTTATTCATTTTCTCAGGGCATTGTAAAATAGAATGAGATTTCAGAAAGCTTAAACCATATTCAGCAAACCACAGTAAACACTAGGCTGTAGAGTAAGGCTGAATTACTACCTTACTCATTTCATAATATGAGCCTTTTCTGAATGCGGACTTGTCACTCTGGCTGCTGCACTGTGGAATTTCCCTAATGTGGCAAATGTGAGACCTAACTGGCCTCTGGGGCTGTGTGTCTAAACAGCTCATGAGTAATTACTGGGGACCTTTGAGGCACGGGCATGGGAAGAAAAAGTGGAGGCAACTAGTAAGAGTATTAGTGTTTAAATTATGATTTGAAGCAAATTTTAAGTTATTTTATACCATAGGAAATCATATTTCTTCTGAAGGAAATGGAAGTAGTTTATTATTGCCTGCGGTTTGCTTAGCTTTTCTTTACCTACACATAGCATTTTGTAGTTCTTGTGTTCAAAGAGTCAACCACCTACCTGCCCACCAAACCTGTGGGCTTCAGCAGGGAACCAAGTCATGTTCAAAATGTTTAAGGAGGACCAGACTGTGACACTTGCAGAACTATGTTGTCCATGCTCCTGACTTCAGTTTTGCATTTTTCAGCCAGTGAGGACAAGGAAAAGAAAAAAAGAAAGATCTGGTCTGAGGGTGGAGGCTCCATTACTTCATTTGTTGATGTGCAATTTGTATTCCTAAGATAACTGCATGTTTCTATAAGTGTCATCTCTCTTTCTCTGTCTATCTCTTCTATTCCCCTGCCCCTTCACCTCATCTGAGAAATATGATCTTAGATTTTGTATTAGATATGCTTAATGGTGTGAATCTGTCAAATTACATATTACACTGTAAGTCTTACCTTTTTGGACATATTTATTGCATAAATAACAGGATAAATTATCTGTGGTGGAAATGTACTGTCTTTGGTGGAATTACCCCAGCAGATAATTTGACCCAGTCATGACAGTAAATCCTTGCTCTAAAATGTCAATACAGCACTCGTGTCCAATTATTTTTATACGCAGATAATCCTTTTTCATTTTTACAGTATTACTGCAGGCTTCTATGAAAAGACTATTGGTAACATCTCGGTAGGGAGGACTCCTTATCTAACAACTTCAGAGATGTATTGACTTCCAAAAAATAAAGATCAGTAGGCAAAACTGAATTCACACACAAACACCAAAAAAAATGAAAAATGGCAAATGGAGAAGATAATGAAGACCGATTTTGCTACTTCCTGAGGTTTCCTTGTTTTTTCTTATATTTGCAGAAGTTAATCATAATTAAAAAATAATTCCATTTATTTTTATAATACATGCTTAAAATGATCCTTCTAGGATGAATGTAGATATGCCTCTCACTGATAAAAAAAAAAGTGCAGTGTTAAATACCATTTAAAAATGCCTAGACCAAGGAATCTACTGATCAGTTTAAAAAGTCTCATTAAAGTATCAGTAGTAGGTCTTTAGAAGCCATGTTTTTATATAGCAAACTGGTAGCTTATTAAAGCATAATTATAAGAATGAAAAAATGCTGGAAAACTGCTTTGTTTCTGAATATAGGAAAACATGTAATTGTTACTTAAACATATCTGTCAGTTTTATTTAAACATTTGACATTTTGATTTTTATTACTTCTGGGACAAAGCTTTAGACAAACATACTGAAACAGGGAGGGGAATCATATAAATAGCTATTATGTTACTGTATCTCCAATGGAGTGGACTCTTTGGTTATTAAGCATCATTCTGGTCTTTAGGAATGATGGCAGACTTGCACTTGCTCCTGATTAATGAGAACATCAAGCAGCGTATGGCTTAGCCTACCTGTGCCTCTCGGCAGGAGTTACTGTGCAATAAGTGTGGCTTCCAGAGGGAAGAAAGCAAGATAGATGAAAGAAGGGGAAGGGACTGCAGGGGGAGAACTGAAGCAGAAAGAAAAATACAAGTAATATAGGTCCAACTGCTTCTAGGCAGAAATATCAAAGTCCTAGTTAAGTTTATATCATCATAAAAAAGTCATAAGCATAAAGATTTTATGTATGTTGGTAAGCCATTTAAGTGTTTTATGTGTGGTTTGAAATAATCATTTTATGATTATGTACAAGTGCTCTAAATTTGCTCCTAAATGTCTGCTGCTTTTTTTCATCTTGTTTCCCTCCCCCATTTATTCACATTTTTAATACAGATGCAGCTGATTGCACTTCTGCCTAAATATGTCTATAGGTATTAGTCTGAAAAATATAGAGATGGTTCAGCTGTGTTTCTGGCCATGATCCTGGTGGGAGCCACTGTTGTCAGATGAGGACCTTCACTGAAAATAACTGGAATAGCACTTAATTTGTCTCTGTGTTAAGACACTTTCTGTGCCCTTAAGGTTTAATGTAGATATGCAGTTGATACTTGTTTTCAGGGAGAACTCTGACCATTCTGATCTGAAGTGTCTTTGCAGTATTCATCACTTGATTGCTTATGTGCTGACCTTATCTGGTTTTGTCCAACTGCATTCATAGGTAGAAACTAGAAAAAAAAAAGCCTCTGTGTGGTTCATTTATAATATGTAGGAAGATAATTTGATTTTTTAGATCCAAGTTCAGAACCAGTTAAGTTGAAAACACATATATGTTGTTACTAAAGGTCCAGCTTACCATAAATAGAAAATGAATACTCCCTTATAAGGACTGACTATTAAGAGAAAGAGTATATAGGGATATTTCAGAGTCTATTTTTGATGCTTAGTTGGAGATGCTGTGTATAAAGTTTAAAAAAAAAAGCATGTACTTAATGTTGCAATTGAAATATGGTGGCTAATAGTGTCAGTAGAATAGCATAGCTCTCTGACTCCCTATTTCATTTGGCCATTTTTCATCTACATATTGTTGGCAGCTGAAGCCAAGTCTAAGAATGAAGCCCTTCCCAAGGGAAGGCAAGTGGCTACTGTTGCTGGTGCTCGTGGTATAGGGTTTACTAAAAGCAGGTATAGTTTCATACGGATTATTAGTCATGCAACACTGAGGCAAGACAACAAAATCCATGCAGTATTTTTGCTCATTCTGCTTTGGGAAGTTGAGATTATTTGCATTGAGAATGCTAAAAATAAGTTCCTTTAGCATTTAACTTGACCGGGAGCAACTTAGAATCATAGAATCATAGAATGGCCAGGGTTGGAAGGGACCTGTAGAGGTCATCTAGTCCAACCCCCCTGCACACGCAGGGTCCCCTAGAGCATGTGGCACAGGGTGATGTCCAGGTGGGTTTGGAAGATCTCCAGAGAAGGAGACTCCACCACCTCTCTGGGCAGCCTGTTCCAGTGCTCTGTCACCCTCACTGTTAAGAAATTCTTCCTCAAGTTCCTGTGGAACTTTTGGTGCCTCAATTTTTGGCCATTTTCCCTAGTTCTATCACTAGCCACCACTGAGAAGAGGCCAGCCCCCTCCTCCTCCTCACTCCCTTTCTTGAGATATTTATATACATTGATCAGATCCCCTCTCAGTCTTCTCTTCTCCAGGCT
>PTEX01000183.1:701940-714440 GCA_003342815.1 Eudromia elegans
ACTTGTTACAGAAATGCTGGGAATTGCGTATTCCTGCCAAGATGATTAGTTCAAAAAGTGCTAGCCAGGAACAGTGCCCCAGAACACCATCTCTACCTGCAAAACAAAGATCACTTCAGTTAAACTTCAGGGTTTTCAGGCCTCCTTCCCTGCTGTACGTATATTTTTGCCTTCCGTGGCAGATCTATTCCTGCTAGGCTCAGTTGCTTGGAAACGCGCTGCTTGCTTTAAAGGTGAGAGCGGTTCTCTTAGGCGGTATCCTCAGTGGGCTGGAAGACAAGATGGAAGACTATTCACATATTTATTTCCTGTGTTTACAGCAAGCTATAAAGAGGTGCAGATATTCTCTATCCTACGAGCTGCGAGACCAAGCACAAATCTCTTTGTTTCCCGCTTTGTTAGTTTTGGGGTAGATGTCCCTTCAGTGATGCAAACCTGAGCATGTGTTGGGAGAAAATGTGGTAGCTGTAGGCATTTGGGTTGACTTCCCTTTTACAAATGGCTTGCGTAGTTCTGATCCTTATTAGAAAGACAAATGCTACATATTTCTATGCTCCCTGTCATTTCAGTGCAAAACTAGCTTCAAAAAGCGATATGTTATGCACCTTTTACCATTGCGTTGACCTTCCCTGTGCATCTGTGGAAAACTCCCTCTCAGGCAGTGCTTAATTTAACAGGAGTTAACTGGGATCTGAAAAAGGCTCCTTGTTTATAATGACATCCGAACTCCAGGATGTGCTGCACTATTCTCACAGTGGTGCGTGGTGCTATTGGGGACAATGATGTGCAGGTAGCGATCAAAGGCTTCAGCTGGTGGCATTGTAGGTGTCTGTTATCAGATCATTCAACTACTACTTAAAATTATAGAGAGAAATAATGAATGTTTCTGTCACCTTACTGTGAGAATGACAGAGCCCTGGCCCAGGCTGCCTAGAGAGCTTGCAGAGTCTCCTTCTGGATATCTTCCAAACCCACCTGGATGCCACCCTGTGCCATGTGCTATAGGTGTCCCTGCTGGAGCAGGGGGTTGGACTAGATGATCTCTAGAGGTCCTTGCTAACCTCAACCATTCTGTAATTCCATGATGTACCCCATTTTTTCTCTTGCAGCATTTTTTTTTCTTTTTTTTTCTTTTTTTTTTTTTCCTTCCAACTGTGGCATGTCTCTGACAAGGCTTTCTCCCTATCTACCTTCCTCAAGCAATCTGGTATCGCAAGCCTCTCTACTGTGTGTTTGTGTGGTTGCCTGAGGTAAAATCCTATGTTAGTCGCAAGCAAGGATGCGCCGTACCCTCCTCAGGGTGGGAGAGCAACGTAAAAGCGGATGGCTGCGGGCACTGGGATCCCATAGGCTCGCAGGGTCCTTTGCCACGAATGGGCAGGTTGGAGTTGAGCTGCAGAGCCGCTCTGCGGGAGGCTGCAGGCCCAGGAAAGGCCTTGGCGAGTCGCTTGGTGCCGTTTCTTCCTTGGCAGGTACCGGTACCTGTATTGGCATAATGCCGGCTTTGCTTCGCAGCAGCAGCAGACCGCTGTGTCCCTCCGTGAGCTCTGCGGAGGAAGCAGTGCGGAGTAAAAACACTTCCTCCTTGGGTAGCTGCATCACATGTTAGATATTTCACTGCTGTTCCTTAATAAAAATGCCATTAAAATGTTTGTGTCTAAACTCACCTTTTTTGAGTAGTTATATCCCTATAATGTGAACTGTTCATGTAGGACTTTCTAATGTGCTGTTAACGATAGTTTAAGTGGTTAATGATATGAGTATTCGTAAGAAAAAACTTGATTTATTTTCTACTTGTGCCAGTCTCTAGTATTTCATGGGCACCAAGAAGATGCCCTTTCCTGTTGACTTTACCCTCCCTCCTCAAACGCAGGATTGTGGGTTGTTTATGAGAATTATTTTGTAATGATTAGATTAATAATGATTAGCGTGTAACATGAGAGAGGAGCTAGAAAAGCCCTTTCAGATGTTTTTCTTCTTCTAAGTGTCTTGTAATATGTTTATTCTCTAAGAAGAGAGGGAAAAGATAGTATAAAAACTGATGGTTTTAGACTTTTTTCTGGAGTTGGTAAATATTTTTGTGGTAATCTGCATGGCTCTGTAAGAGTAGCGGCTCTTTTCATACAAACGAAGATTCACACGGTGGCTGTAACCTTGTTTATAGCAAGCTGCGAGCTTTCTTATTTGCTGATGTACGTGTAATAAAAGCTTGTCTTTTTTTTCTAATTTAAAGTTTGCTTCACTGTTACAGTAATACATTAGTAGGTTGATACTATTTGTCCGATGCTTCAGAGCAGTGATTTGGCAGTCTCTTAAAGAATATATTACAGATACAGAGTTCTGTATCCTTTCCAGTGTATTCCTTATTAGCAGAGAACCAGTGATTTTCATTTAGGGTAAGAAAAGGAGAAACCTGGAAAGAAGCAGTAGGCCAAGTCCTAGCTGTGGGTTTGGAATCCAAGTAATTTTTTCCCCAAAATGATTTTCCTTGATGACTCCTCTGCCAAAAGCAGGAGACAAGAAGAATTGATATTGTGGAGGGGAGAAGGGAAAGAAGGATCAAAGTTTCTCTCAAAAAAAAAAAAAAGAAAAGAAAAAAAAAAAGCTCAAATGATATAACAGAAAACTGCTTGTCTGTAGCATATCAATTTTTCAATGAGAAATGAATTCATTTTAAGCAGACCATCTGTTCTGCATTTGAATCTATATTTTCCTAGCATTTTCCATAATCTCATCATTTTTGGTTAGTGTCTTGGTTTGGGGCTTACTACTTAAATTAGGCAGTTGCTTGTGTGTGTCAGTGCATGATTTAGGTGTGTAGGCCTGTAAACCTTTATGTAATTGGCAAGACAGTTAAATTCAAATATGAGTATAAAAGAGGGGGGGGAAAAAAAGTTGTATTCCAGTTTTCTCTCTTTAGACCCAATGAGGACTTAATAGAGTAGCATGGTCTGGTCTTCTAGAAGGGTAATATGCTGAGATAGCTTGTATGTGACACATCCTGAAACAAATAGTTCTTCAGTATTGCATGTCATGGGTAGAAAGAGTTCCCATCAAGTGTTATGACAGACCAGTAGTTTCTGATTTTGGTGTAGTGACTAGAGAAATAGTGGTTTAGGCTGTCTTGCTTGATATTGTCAGTTATCCTTATTAATACTATTATTTATACACTGCTATGGTAGAGTCTTCTCTCAATGCATTTCGTTTTGAAAGACAATGCTTATAAATAAGTAGATGGTATGCTGACGAAACATTTGAATTTTAAATTACCATGATATGGAGCATAAAACAATTCAGCTGGGAATGCACTAGGCTCTGGTTTCAACTGATGTACTTATTCAGTCCATACTTAATGTTATGGAGATTGTATACCATTAGTATGGATTTTAGAAATGAAATATCACTGGAATCAGCTTATTTTTTCTGTGAAAATAGTTCTTTAGGAAGCACTTTAAAAATTTTGCTTGCATCTAACTACAGTCTTTTTTTACATTATGTGAGTGCTTGAAAATCCCTTTTTGCACTAAAAGTATTTTATTCGTTTAGGTTTCTTTATCCTTAAAGATATATTATAGATATTGCTAAGTAACTTTGATTTATTTCATTTGGACAACATTATTCCTGTAGTCTCTGGTCCTGCTATTGTTAATACCCTGTTTTTATAAGGTCTGACCATCTAGAACTGTGCATTTTAGAGCACGTGATATTTTTTATACATTATTGAATAGGCAAGACCTATGGCATGATTTAATGCTGCCTAGGTGGAGATTAGATGTGCGGTTGGCGGAGTGCTGCTCTAAGACAGCAGAAGTCTACCAAAGCCTTTGGAAATATTTCTTGTAGACTTTTCTGCAGACCCTAAGGACTTAAATGAACCTCCCAAGTAGTAAACATAAAAACTCGGTTGAGTTTAGTGGGAATCAAAAATACATTCTAAGTGGGGAATGCACCATTTTTATCCTATGGGCTATTTTTAATAAAACACTGTTTCTATCCAGGACCTCTCAATGGTGTAGATAGCTTGAATGTCTTGATGCAATCTAAAACACGGACATACATGGGAGCAGGAGCTGTAAAAGTCATAAGGCTGAATCAGATATGTATGTGCATATCCTGTGATGCAGGTTTGTAGCGGGAGTAATAAACACTGATTTACTTCATTCAGAATGAAAACATGTTAAATATAGTTATTGGTGTTCATAGTTTGTTGTGCTTTTTCTGTGCAGGTAATTACATTTCAGTAATTAAATAAAGTGCAGCACTTCATGCTGGCTGGAATGACTGCTATGCATTTTTAATGCTTTCCCTATTCTGTAAGTGTCATCTAGTGAAAATTTAAAAAACAAACATATCACTGCACACAATTGGGTATTGATAAGGTATATTCTTAATTCATTCGTTAAAACCACTTAAATATGTACTATAGAAAGGTGTGGTGCTGCCGCCTCTAAAAAGAATTACAATATATTTAAATATTTTTTCCCTTAGGAATCTGTCTATTCTAAGTAGTACTTGCCTCTCAAAAGTAAGGTCAACTTGGTGCAGAGATCATAACTGGTTTTCTTTTGTGGCTTTTTCGTTTCTGCATCTGATACATGAAACATTTTGACATGTTTTCTGTGGCCGCTGCACTAAGTCTGGAAAGCTGTGTGGCACAGTTTGCTATTCCTAGTTCTCCCGAATCTCTGGTATGCAGCCCTGAGCGGGAGCAGTGCAAAGTCAAAGCCCTGCTCCTCCTCTCCTTGATCTTCCTCTTTGCTATTAGGATATGGCTGGGGAGCACGGCTGCTTCCAGACCTAAGTGCTTTCTGTCTGCCAGCACTATTTTGAGCACAAAAATGACTGAACTTGAATTCAAGTAAGCATAAAAAGGATTTTAATTTTTCATGATGAATGCATTAATCTGAAAATGGAGGGAGGCAGAGGAAGCTGACGGCTGCCTTCCCCTTTGGTTGTGTTGTGTGCAGTCTGCCCAAGCTAGAATACTGTCCTGGTGATTAGGATTTGAAGTCATGCTGTAGATATCTACAGTGCTTAAAAAAAGGCTCTCTTTGTGATGAGATTCTTCATGTGTAAATATACCATGCTTTCATCGTCTGGAAACCAGCAGTTTCCAGCAGGCATTCTTTTATAAACCAAAAAACTGCATTTTGGTGACAGCTGCAGGTATACAAATTCTCTGCTGGAAAGTACAGCGGTTCTCATCAGGGAGGCCCCATGGGGAAAATGAGGTGAAATCCAGTCAAGTATCCCGACTCCCTCCGTACACGTTCAGTTGAGCTGTGTGACCTTTGATTTTTATTCTGATGAATCTCACTGCTGGCAAAATCTTTGCAAGACCAGAGTTGTTCTTTAATTAACTATTGATGCCGGGAATGGTTTATCCTAATGCATGAAAAGGTTGCTGAATCATTTCAGTGTTTCCATTGCTAGTTTCCTGAAGGCTGTTTACAGTAGAAATCTCAATTTAATACGTTTCACTAAAACAATAACTGCTGTGAAAGGGAGGGAGTTGCTGCCAGTACCCACAGCTGGAGCTTGCCTGGAGTATCAATAAGGCTTGATTTTTTTACCTAAGAAATGAGCTGGTGAGATTGCTAGAGCTGCGAGATACTGCACTGGAGCTGCCGGCCGTCCTTTCAGTCCTCTGTTGTGCTGAGCCTTCCGGCACCCTTGTAGCTGCCTGTGACTGCTGAAATGGCAAGTGAAAGCAGCAAGCGGACCTCTGGAATTCCCTTCCAACCTTAAGCATTCCATGAAACTAGCCTGCTCAGGAATGAGTCAGCTTAGGGCACCCGTATTTACACCACTGGTCCAAGTCCATCATATGGTTCAGCGTATGTAAATAAAATAAATTTCAGTCTGTTTGTCCAGAGCTGCTGCTTTAGGTTTTGCTAAACACTTCAACAGATAGTTTTTGACTCTCATCATCTTCATTCTGAAGAGAGAGAAGATGGTTTCCCTCTTTGAGACACTGATTTTCAGAGAAATGTGTCATTTAGTCAAATAGACACGTCTGTCAAACATTTACTGGGCCTTATTTTATTTTACTGCTGTTCTGATGTTTTGCTGCAACTGAAGTTACATTTCTGTTAGTTTCTTTCTCTCATTCTGCAATTCTTAACTATTTTTAGTATAACATTTCTTCTCTTTACCATTAGATTGACTTTATATACCAGTGCTCTCTGCTTTAATGATTTATCTTTATCTTATATCTGTCCGCCTATCTGCATTGAATTGCTTTGAATTAAGCAAGTAGTCAATGTTAATTGTCTAATGATTCTGAACAAAAGCCAGCATAAAGGGCTAAGTCCAGCAAGGAAAGCGGCAGAAGAAAGGGATCGAGTTACATCTTGATCGTGTTCATTTCTGGTCAAGATCAGTGGAAAAAACACCATTGTATTACAGACCAAGCACTCAATGCAGCCCTGCTTTATTTGTCCAGTATGAAGCAAAGTTCAAGAAAGAATAATCAGTGAAAAATCCATCTTCAGAGATTCCTCTTAGATTCTCTTGCTGGAAATACTGGAGTGTGCCATACTGTAAATACGTGTCGGTGCACTGTTGCTGAGCCTTGCTGTGCCAGCAAGTGATATATTGAGCCTGCTAGGATTGCTAACGAGAGACTGAATCTTTTGCCAAGAGCAAGGATACAAAAACACTGAGCACCTACTCTTTAAGGCACAATTATTTCTATCAGGATAAAAAAAAGGAAAAATTATAAAACAAAAATATAAAAAATAATGCATGACATAACAAATTTTCATATTTTGTTTACTAAGAAATATAACCGATGTTAACATGCATTTTATTGTTACTGCCATTAACTCTTAAAAGTACTGCCATTAACTCTTAAAAGCATACTTGAAGGAAAATTTCTTAAGCTCATTGAGTTCCTATGAAATATTTTAATTTGATTCTGAAGAAAAGGATTCATAATATATTTTTCAAGTATGGGTAGGGAATAATTGGACACTTTGGTGTTTAAATTTTGTGGCTGCAACAACCATCATCGTGGGTAAATATGTGAAGAACTGAGGATTTATTGATATTTAAGAATCTGGATTGGAAATTTGAGCAGAACAACCAGCAGAGAGCTGTGCATGTGTGATACCGCCTTGGCGGATCTAGTTAGTTCAGACCTTGGGCTGTGGGAATAAGACTGTAGCTTCCTCATCTTCCTCCTTGTAAAGTTTGAGGCAGACTCATCCCAGTTGCTCTGCAGTAGCTGCTGGTTCCAGAGACGCTCTGGGTAGATTCAGGTCAGAGTACCCTTTCCAAGCGTATTTGGATGCTGTACGTTTCTTATACGTGCAAAGTGCCAGAAGAGGATTGAGTGATAGGTGAGCTGTCCAAATTAGCCAGCTGGAAATTCAGAAAGTTGAAGCTGTCTGGAATCCTACAGAGGGGAGGATTAATCTTCTAACTCTGCAGGGCATGAATGCACTGATGTCAGGTTATAACCTTTTCTGGCTATTATCTGGGGAAAGAGCTAATATTCTTCTAGAAATCTGAAGTATGGCTGTGCCTACCTTATGCAGCAGTGCCTTACCCCAAGGCACTTCTTGTTGCTGCTTTACAATGCGAAGCCTCAGCAATCAAATACTGCTTCGTAATGCTGCAGCGAGCTCTGATGACAGAGCATGCAGAACTCGATCCTCCCGTGTAAAAGCAGCAAGCAGACACTTCTGTTCTCGGCCATGAACCAAAAGGAACTGTCAGAAAATAATAGACTAAAGTTTCTTTGTCTTCCCCCTCACCTGGTTTTCAAGTTGCTCAATCAAAGCATTTTTCTGAAGTAAAATTGCTTATGCTCTGTTCTATTCATCTTTTTCAGAGTTAGTCAATTTTTAAACAAATGAATGTTAGTTTGCCATAAATCAAAAGGATTTTTTTAAAAAATATAAATTTCAACATACCTAAAAGGAGAAGGAAAAAAGGCAGGGGAAAAAAAAAAGTTGGTTTCAAACTCTCCATTCACTTTTGTGGCTACTGATTAGATTATACTCCCAATTGTGAATACTTGCATTGGTGAAGGAATTCACCAGATGGAGTATTTCACTGCTCCCCTCATCAGCCTGGGTTAATAAAACAGCCTGGTTAAGTGCTGATCTTAGGGTTCTTCAGTCCCATGTCTGCCCTATGGATTGAGAGGAAGCGTCACAGGGAATTGGGTGTGATCCGCTCAGGTGCCAGGGTGACCATAGTGCAGTACTGTGACAGGAAGAACTGCATTATTTATCCCTTTACTACTCGTTGGGTACCATGTGTGAAGATAATTAAACCTGGCAGCTAGTGACATTACCAAGAACTATCATAATCCTTACTAGAGGAGCCCCAAGGAATGGGAACGGGTTCGGATATGAAAACTGGATTCCTCAGAGTGCATGATCCATTGTGGCACTGATTGAAGAAGATACTGCAGAACGGGAAAAAAAATCAGGGATTTCTTGCAGTGATTTTATGGAAAGGCCATCTGATGGGATTCATATTAAATAGATTTTTTTTTCAGTCACAGCTGTGCTGATTTGATCTTTCCAGTGACAACTCAAGCTGTTTTTTCCAATAAAGAGGTGTAGGGATTTGGCCTTTATTTTTTCCCTGAAGGAAAATGCTATTAAGTCAAAAAGATTTAGTCTTGAATACTTACAGAAGTGTGTGAAAGATGCAAAAATGTTAACCCTAAAGGCTTTTTCAAGTCTCTGTAAATTGTGGTTCTGTTTGCAATAGGAGATGGTAATTCTTTTTGTTGGCATTCAGTGCAGGAGTGAATTCTGCTGCTCGCTGCTTCAGGCCCTCCCGTAGGAATGAGTTAAGAAATGTATGTGACTGGCATGCATTTATCCTCGTGTGCATTTCCATGCCTGTGTAGATGATATGGTTTTACAGAGGCAGTTTACGGTGTGTACTGTACATAAAATAGAATGTATGCTTATTCTTTGGCTTTCTGTCTTTCTAAGCCATTAAAGGCATGGCACATGTAGCCTTTTCCCAAGTTGCTGCATTTAAGATTTATCACATTTTTTTTGGTGTTGTTTTAGTGTAGCTTTGCAGTAAGCATGAGATTTCTGTAAATCCACTGCAAAGAAATATGCTCATGACCATTTTATGCCTTACTTGAATGTTCAATGGCATGCATGGCCTGCCCGCAGTCTGCTGCCTGTTAGCACCCCGACATCCTAGGAAAACACATCATTTTCAAATCCTTTATGCAGGATGAGCCATGGTTTTTCTCCCCTGCAGGAACACGCTAGGGCCCAGGACATTCATTGCCAGTATTTGCATGCAGCCCCATGGTTTGAAACTACAGGAATTTTGGGGAGTAGTATTTAAGATTCTGTGCATCTCTTGCTGTGGCTGAGAGACTAGGAAGCCTTATAAGCAGGATGAATGAGTATTTTCTCTGCTTTTGGCCATGCCAAAGATAGAAATCAAGATGTGGACAGATGTAGATTTTTTTGCCTTAGTCTCACACATGCACTCGAGATGACATTTCAACCCAGTTCAATGAATGGTAACATTTGACTTACAGGGTACAAATTTATGGTGAGTGAAAATTGTCTGGACATAAAGTACCAGACTTTAAAAAACTAAAATTTTTTTTAAAGTGATAACTATCACTCCAAATAACTATAAGAATATTATTTTTGTCGAGGGTGGAATTTCTTGTCAAAAAGGAAAAACTGCATAAACTTGCTGTCCTCCTGAAGCTGGGAGGATGAGGTGCCCCTTAGGTCAGCACCTGCTCCCCACACAGCCCTTCCTGCTCACAAGCCTGACCATCTGCTAGGAGCTCTTCCCCAGAAAGTGACTTTTTTTGCTATGAACTACCCAGATTTTCCAGGTCCATAAGTCTTCTGCTGGGCCATACCAATGTTTCCACTGTATATAGCTCCTAATCCATATGTACTGTGCATAGAGAGTGGGGGATATGGGAAGGGGTCTGTAACTTGCCTGATGAGCTGCTCTTGAAGCAGAGGGAGCACTGCTGAACCCTGTGGGAGCTTCAAACCGGAGATTGACAGGGGATTTATTGTGTGGTTTGTTTGCCTGTGTTTTGTGAGATATGTGCTCTTAAATGATAGGGAGTAGTGCCTCTAAAGATCACCGGGGACTTTTTTTCTTTCTTTTTAAAATTTTATTTATTTTAACGTATGAAATGCAGCTGTGAATTTTGTATGACAAGTTCTGAATTAGACCAAGGTGGATCTGAGTTTTTGGGTTGGGTCAAGATGTTCCTGAAACCTGATTTGGACTTTTCAAATTGATCTGTTCTGTGAACAGTCACTTTTTTTAATGCTCTGATTGGATTAAAAAAGAATGTGAAGGATTCTGCAGGAAAACACTTCCATATAATTGTCATCTATTAATTTTTGATGTCCTGACTATAAATCTGAGCTAAAATGCAATTGTGGTCTGTAGTACTACCTGAAGTTACTTTGCAGTACTATAGGAGCTTACTGTGCTCTGCTGTCTGTAGTAGAAAGCAGCATTACAAGTAAGTGGCATCCGTGCTGCAACCAAGGACAGGGAGCCTGCAGGTGTGATGGGGCCACAGTCCAGGGATGCCCAGGGACTTTGCCAAAACCCCTTCTCTCCTGCTTTTTCCTTGCTTTCATTCACTGCTCTTTTCAAAGTTCATGCTGTTATTCTTTCCCTTACCTCTGTGTCCATCCATATGTTTGGTTTTGGTGCTGATTGTTTTATGGGCTGTGCTTACTGCTCTTGCAGGTGCAGGGCTTTGGTATCACCAGGTTTTCATGACTTAGGTTGTACCAACACTGTGATTTTCCTGGAAGTTTACTGCCACTGATTACTAGCTAAATGGGAAAAATGTATTTTTTTTAAATAGCTGCAAAACTTGGTACAAGCATAATGTAATATTAAGGTGTTTGTGTGTGTGCAAGACTTAAGAGATGATGCTATACCTTCTTTTCTGATGAGATTGAAGGCTAAGCTTCTTCTATTTGTTTTTCTCAGGTGCTTTCAGGATAAGCTAAATAAATAATGAGTATGGCACATGCTAGATAATAAAAATGCAGAGAAACTGGTTGTTTACTAATGTTTCTAAATGTCCTAAAATACATTCTTAAGAGAACACTTCTGTAGCTGGGATTTAGTCGAGACCTTAGGTCTAAGCACTTGCTTACCTAGGTGCTGCATTCCTTTGAGATGCTGTGATTTCAGTGGGCGTTGGGAGAAGATCTTGACTCTAGCTGAAAAAACACTTTGGTTTAAACGTTCACTTAGGCATTATGTCCTTATATGTGTTCCAGATCAAGCTGTTTATCAGCCATGTTATTAATATTTCTTAAAGTACACTTTCCAAATTTAACCATAACCATGAAAATTCTGTGAGAAGATACCTAAAAATGTTCCCAGTAATCACCACCATAATTCTTTTTGACTTCATGAGTTTCATGAGTTTGAATCATTTTAAATGAATTGCTTTTTGATACAGTGCTTAATATGCATACCATTGAATCACTTATGCAAATAATTAATGAGCGCTATGTTTCATTGTGTGCCAATGATTGATTTGGTTTTTGTTTTTCCTTTTCTTTTTCCTTATCTTTGTCAGGAAAAGAAGAATACATTGCGACGTTCAAGGGATCCGAATACTTCTGCTATGATTTATCGCAAAATCCCATACAGAGTAGCAGTGATGAAATAACTCTGTCATTTAAGACACTTCAGAGGAATGGACTGATGCTTCACACAGGAAAATCAGCTGATTATGTCAATCTTGCGCTGAAAAACGGAGCTGTCTCCTTGGTCATTAATTTGGGCTCAGGGGCCTTTGAAGCGCTGGTGGAACCCGTGAATGGGAAATTTAATGACAATGCCTGGCATGATGTCAAAGTAACGAGGAATCTGCGTCAGGTAACAGTACATGGATACCAGAATAACTGACTTTGTTATGGCTAAGTGTTTGATGACTTGAAAAGTGCATAGTGTGACATTGGATGTTTAGCAAGCATTTGGTCAGTGTTTTATTTGCACAAAGAGGGGTATTCCTGCCACACTTGAGCAGGGGCATATCTAGAAAGTAGTAGGGCAAGTGGCTGTCTGAATGAACCAGTTGTAGAGGCCAAAGTCTTAAAGACGTATCACTTAAATATTTCTCTGGTATAGTTGTCTGCCCTTCTGGTCTTGTATTGGTCAAGACCAATAACTTCCCACTGGGCATGAATTTCTCCAGCCAATTTGCAACTCCTTAATTTAAACCAATGTTTTGTCTAATTTTTTCTCTTAAAAAGTGGGCAGTAAATTGCTTGTCAAATAGTTGATGCGCTGTGTGGAGGCATCTTGTGTGTCGTGCCACATTTAACTGAACGAAAACAGCAGAATATGTAGGAAATTGCATGCTTACTCTTGGTGATGTGAAAGGGGAGGGTTGTACTTCAATAATTAAATTAGGGGTTGGAGTGGGAGGGATGTGGGTGAAGAGAACTCCATGTATGTGTGTATACTGTATGTGTTAATTGTACAATATATGC
>PTEX01000183.1:719440-953079 GCA_003342815.1 Eudromia elegans
CTACCCCACTAACCTTTTTTTTTTTTTTTTTTTTTTTGGGGAGGGGGGAAGGGTGGCAGGGGGAAGAATCACAGCCATGATAGGTAGGAATTATTTGCGTTTTATAGAAACATATTTCAAAATGTAGGGATGAGAATTTAGAAGTACTATAAGTAGGTGAGAATGGAGTCCTCTGTGTTGACCTGCATTTTTGGGCTTTGCAATTTTCTCTGAATTTTCTCTGCAATTTTCTCTGAATTTCATATGCACAGTTAGTGTCAAAAGGCTTCTATATGTCCTTGTCCTCAAGTGTGGAAAAGATGTGAGGCCTTTTTAATAAAAATAGTGGTTGCAGAAGTAACACGCTTATGCGTAACAGATGCAAGTACAACTCTATACAATTTTCAGCCTCTACAGCACAAGTAATACTCATTTTTCTGTCCCATGAACGCTGGCGGAGGGGACAGGGACTGACAAGGGAAGATCCATTTGTTTGTGTTTGTTTCTATTCAGTTCTGAGTAGCTGGCTCACATGAGTGAAAGGCATTTGGACTTTGAAGCATCCAATATTGTTGCATTGGTTAGGAGAAATACTGTGTTAGTTACAGACCGGTTTGTGTGGTTCTGTGATTTTTTTTTTTTTTTTGAAGAGGAGTGAATTTTTCCTGATCTCTTTTGGATTCTACATCAAAATTAAAGTTATTGTTCTAAGTCATGGAAGGAGCCATAGTTGTTAGGTAGTTCATAATTATCTAATGTTGAATGCTGCCAAACAGTTTTCCTCCTTGTCATTACTGACTGCATCTTTACTGAGCCAACTTCAACTCCAGTGGTTAATGCCTGTTTTTAAGGTTTTTGACTTTGTCAAAGGATTATGTTGAAAGTATTAGGTAGCTTAATATAAGTATCACTTCTACTCTACCTTAAAAAAACAGGACATTGATTTTAATGTTGGAACTATACTTGGTTTGCTGTTTCTGCATTCTGCCAGAAAAGCGGCTGTAGGGCCTATTTGTCTAACAGTAGAGCTGGGATAATGTTCAGATGGGATTTCGTGACCATCCTTTCTGACAGCAGTTAGAAAAAAAATATGGTTTCTTTTTCCTTCGCTTGATCTAAACAATCACATTCAAGTTAAAACTGCTTATGCTGAATTTTGTGGTAACTCTAAATAACTGTGAGGAGGAGCTGAAGAAGTACTGTTTCAAATAAGTTTATTTTTGGTTTTGTTTTTTTGGTGAGAGTCTTTCTATGGAGCTACTTAGGAGCTGGAGATGGCTGAGAAGGTAGAATATAAGAATAGTTTATGACTTAATAACAATGAATTTTCAGTGGATTTCAAATAGCCTCTTTTATATATTGATGAATTTTTGTCTGTATTTTTGTCTATATTTTATCAAAATATCCCTCTTTTCAGCCAGTCTTTTTCTTATTTAGATTTTAGACTTAGCTTATGCATTATCTAGCCTTGTTTTTAAAAAGTGTCCTTTGGATTCCTACTAGTAGGAGATATCCCATATGTGCTCTTAGATGTCCTGGGTTTAGTTTATTTTCAATTTAATACTTAGCTGCTTTTAAGCGTAGATGGTAATTTACATTCAAAATCCAATCTGTTCAAATTGAAGTCTTCATTATACTTGGAAGACTGTTGGCTGGAGCAGCCTTGCTGCTCTGTCAGGTACTGCAAACCTGTAGCCCTGACCTTTATTTCAAATGACCCTAGAAGTTTCTTCTTAGATGAAAAATTTTAAATATAATCTGTGTAAGATTTTGTTCCAATTTCTAAAATGCCAAGTAAACCTGAATTAGTGTCATTCTGAAAATCTGGGCTGGGATTATTTTGAATATTGTATGCAAGGTATTAACAGTTTGAGGTAGTGTGAAAGATGGCATGGCAGAAACAAGATTTCTAAATAGTGATAAGTGACCTTATCCCAAGCAGATTCCCTGTTTTAACCTTTTTTTTTTTTTTTTTTGCCTTCTAGTAGGCTAGAGTGTTATACCCATTGTGAAATCGGACTGTTTTTCAGTTCAGTACTATAAGTCATAACTCCTAGGCATCCACATTAATTTTCTACTACATTGTATGTTATGATAGTCTAAGTGGTTTGTGTTTCTTCTTCTAGGCTACATGCATTAATTACCAGTCCTTCCATGAAACTCCAGTAAAGTGAAATTAGGCTAAATAAAAGGTCACTGGGCATGCATCCATTAGCGTCTTGTGGATCACAAATGCTCATGTGGCTTTAATTTAGGTTATTGTGGAGCATTAGTGGAAGTCCAAGAGTTACAGGCAACTGTTTCTAGAAGACAAAAAGGACATGGTGGGGGGCGATTTCTATTGTATATGCCTTGCTTAGAAATGGAAATTTAAATTTCATCTCTCACTCCTGCACTAAAACTAAATAAAAGCCTAATGCTGTATATTTGCACATATTTAGCATTACCTTAATGAAGAGCCTTATGCCTATCCTAAGCTTGTAAATATAATATATATAATATATAGGTATGTATATAAAATGTTTATTGGCTATGTCCAAACTTTACAATTCACATTTGGAAATTGCTGTAGTGTGTGTTACTCCAAATGAAGCTAAAATTTTAATTAGCATAATTAATGTTTGGATACTTGGCAAGTACAGAGGTAGTTATGTTGGGACTAAAATTAGAAGATAAATTGTTTATGATGTACAGAATTACATCAGCGAATTGTATGCCACCTTTATAATAAGGTACATGACTTAACATTCAGAGCTGACCAAACATGTTAATTTAAAATGTATTCTTAATTAAAATACATAGATAAAGGTTTTCTGTCAAGGTTTTATTCTATGCAGCATGAGTGTTTAATAGTTTAATAGTTTATAGTTAAATATATTTCAGCCTTAGAAATAATGACTAGTGAGCCAGTTTTCTGAGAGCAGCTTATCTAAAATAATCTTCTCTGTCCTAGATATCTATTTTTTTAATGCAGTAAATCCACTTAATAGAACAAATTTGCTGAAAAGTGGTATTCTAAAACATTTCACAATCTGCATTATTCATTTCCTTGAACTATAAATTTAATATCTTTAAATAATATTTCTGCTGTTTTTTGTGGGCATTGTCAAGAGCGTACTGAGTCATACCCATATGTGCAGTATATACTCATATGCATATATTCCAGTATGCATATATCAGTACATGCACAATGTGCACATTTTTCAAAATGGTATACCCAATTTAAGCACTGAATATTGGCTTCTTTATGTGAGTCACCTTGGGGACAGTTACAGAGAAACAGGTTACAAAGTGAAATAACTGTTTTGATGAGGAAGTTAGCATAGGTTCTTGTTGGAATTTGCATTTTCTTGTAATACGTACTGAGAAGTCTTGGAAAGCCAAGTAGGATTGTAGACCTTGTGGGCCTGAGAAGCAGAACTGATTTTTAAACGTGTCTAGAATGGCACTAACTCTCCATGTGGAAGGTCGTGTGCCATTCCCAGAGGCACCTCACTGGCCCAGTAAAGGCATGTGCAATGGATGGGAAACTCTTCAGTGCAAAGGTTGGCTTTCATTTGTATAGGGCCTCATGGTGACTTTGGCCACCTGGTGTTACTCAAAGATAATGCTGATGTTTAATTGATTGGAGATCAGGCATTTCATTTCTGGATATGGAGAGTTAGCTCTAGCCTAAAAATAGAGAATTCCTTTTAATACTTGCATAGGTATTTAATACAGGATTTTAAAACATTTTTTAAAACACAATTTTATACACTTTGAGAGAGTTAAGATCGAGGATGCCTGATAGGTATTAGTTTCCTATTCCAAGTCTCCAAAACTGCAACCCCATTTTAAAATCAGAACTGGAATGATAGTCTTCCAAGTTCTCTCTTCTCAACACCTTTGAAATACAACTTTCAGCAAGCAAGAGAGCCCTTCTTGATAGTAGAGGTGAGAATGCTTAGGTGACCTTTTACAAGATGAGGATCAATATATTTTGTTAAGCTTTTGGGTTCCCAGATTATCTTTGTTTTAACATAATTAGTGTAAAACAAAAAAAAGGGCCATGACATTTAATTGTTCTGTGCGCTGAGTTTAAGGAATGATGAAATGAAGGGAGAGAGACACTCAGGGGAGAATCAAGTCCCTACTGAAAAAAGCACAGCTTAATTAGATTACTGTAGCTTTTAATTACACTTCTGTTTCTCACCCTATTACGTGATGTAAATCTACAACACTCTGACAGGCTGAAATTTTCTGAAGCAGCCCAAAAAATCACTCTTGATGAGTCTTAAAGGGGTTTTGATCCATTATTTAAGGTAATATGCAAAAAAGTGTATCACACTGAATGCAGGAAAACCTTTCTCTGAAGCATTGCCACATAACTAGAGTACCTAGCTAAACGTCTTCCCCAGGAAACTCAGCTTACCTAAGGGTCCTCTTGGGGCAAATTCTAGGCCTGTGGAGGTTTAGGTTGCCTCTTCTGTGCTTTGTTCCGTGACTGCTGGTAGGATCATAGGAGATACCAGTAGCCGATGGGATTATTTAAATGTGCATTTTATTAAAGAACACAATCTAAAGAAAGTAGAGTCATAGATGTCCTGCTTATGAAAGAAATTATGAATATAACTGCTTACTGGCTGTTTTAAAAATGAGTTACCACATGTATGGTGTGTAGTAGTGAAAATCTAGATTTTTGTGTTACTACTTTGATTATGTAGAAAGCAAAGTCTGGTCCTAGTGTTGGTAAGATGGAAGTATGCCTCGCCTGTAACCCGTTGCAGTACAAGGAGTGGTGTGCTCTCCTCATGTCTTTGAGTAGCCCGCTCGCTTGGCTGGTAGCTGTGGGTAAACTGAGGACAGCCTCTATCATGAGTGCAGGTCAGGGACTAAGCTTGGGACACCAACACACCAAGTATGTCAGGACACTGACAGCTCTGCCAATAAATGCTGCCATCTCTTCTTGACTACACTTTGCCTATTGCCATATTACATCCAGTTACTCTCTGTCTTGGAACGCCTTTTCTGGATCCTTCTGTAATGTCTCTGGACACAAACTGGTGATTTTTTTTTTTTTTTTTGATAATGGAAGGAAGAAGCAGTTTTTAGAAAGATGAATAGAACTGGCTATAATGCCAGAGAGAAATGAACATTTTCAAAAAGTCTAGAAAGTTCTAATTGGAATGAGACCTTTTAAAGAAGTTTTGTTTAAAAAGGCCAAATGTTGGGGGAAGAAAAAAAATGTTGAGGAAAATACTTCAGCATGATATATTATAATATTCTTTGATATATTATAATATTCTTTGTCCATATGGAACAAAATAATTTGTTTTTGACATAAGTTCTGTTAAGTTACTTTTATTGAGAATTTTGAATTCTTCTATAATAATGGTTAAAGCTCAGTCAAGATGCATGCCTTAAAATAAGTCTTATATTCTTATTTTATAATTATTCGAAGTTATTTTATAATTAACCTAAGGTCTAATTAGGTTTGGTACTTTTTTGATTTTTGTGGTTCTGGGCTGCCTTTTAAAAAAATTCTGCACTTGTTAAGCAAATCTATGCTTCAATCCCAAAGCAAATTTGATATCAGCATCTCTTTACAATGCTTCTTCTAACCCTCCCTCCATCAACCCTTGTAATCACAATTTCTCTGTTTTACCTTGACTAGTATATTATTTGCTTTTGATTTCCCCTAATTTTTCATTTCAGTTCTTTTTGTATGCATTCTTTAGCGCACCACTTTTGCTTCCAGCTTTCTTTCCACTCTCAGATACTTATTTTAAACATGAAAAATATGTAGTCTCTGGAAAGATGTAATACCTAAATCTTGTATTTTAGTGTCTTTTTTCCATGCTGACTCCTAGGAAACTTCTTGCAAATTTGGCCTGGACATCTGGCAGCTCAGAGGGGTTTTCCTGAGTGACTCAGGAGAGCACTATGAGCAAGTTAGCAGCCTGTTAACTCTTCTGTTGCTGGAGCAAGCACAGGAGCTTTTGTGGTAACACGTAAGGAACTACTTCCATATTGAAGGAAAAAAAAAAAGCTGTGTTTGCTAACACTGGGGTGGCGAGGGATCTTTGCTTAACTAGTGAGTTGGTTACTGAAAATCAAGGGATCTTTGTTCCAGCAATGTCATAATTGTAAGAAAGCAGTACTTGTGACGCAGAATGACAAAGAAAAATGAAATGAGAAGGATTAAAAATAATGTAATTGTTAGTGCAGTGAGAAGACAGATACAAAATGGAATGGGTGTTGGGTCCTGTGTTTTAGAGTTAAAAAGTGTGTATGCTTCATTCATCTAGAGAAACTATGGGGAAAATGTGAAAGTGGGGAGTATCTGTTTCAAGTTTTTTCGTTTCTCTCTTTAGAAAAGGTCAAGTTTTGCCATTATGCCTCTCCTGCAATTCACATACACACAACAGTAATGTGCTTTGAAATACTATTTTGCTAAATAACATCCTATAGAGTTATTACTCAGCCACTTGTAACAGATTTTCTGTTCACAAACCTGTTTAAGAGTAAATAAAATTGTGGATACTTTTTAGAAAGAAGTTTTCTCCATTCTACATTTAAATAAAAAGGAAACAAACTAGACCTGAGGAAGTCTAGGGGATGAGTAAGGAATGCTAGAGGAGGGGAGCATTTTGCCTTTTACAGGCCCCATGATTTGTTATCTGAGCTAAGAAATGCCTCAGCTGGCCCTTTACAGAGGGGCTCTGTGGCTTTGCCCTGGCTCTCTGATGCCTTTGGAGCCATGGATGAGTGCCCATCGTTCCTCTGCACTGTGGTGTTCCTGACCAGGTCCTTATGTTCTTGAGCAGTATACTGTGCTTGCAAGAACCACTTGGGCCCCTGTTTTTAAGCATAACATGGATTAATATGGATCTACATCAAAGTTTGTACCATGAACAGATGGAAAAAAATCAAAAGGACTGTGTATTTGAGAGGAGCCTGGCTGTTGGTTATGAAGTTTGCACAGTTAAATCAGACCTGAGGCTGCCTAGGCAAGGTTGGAGAAACGCATTTTTTGGAGCCATGGCTTTGAGAGATGCAAATTTGTCCTTAGAGACATAAGACAAGGGCAGGGGTCTGCTTTTATCTCCCTGCCTGGGGCACCTACTTAGGACCAGGCTGGTGGTTCCCCCTGTTCCCTTTGGAGCACCCTCAAGAAAGTTACCCCCTTATCTGTAAAAGCTCTGAACCGAACCAGGTATGTGGAGTATTGCTGTGGTGGAAGTTTCTAGAAATGCCGTGTGCCATTGTGGGTGGTAGGAATATGCAGTGCTTTTCTTCCACAAGATGAGACACCAGGTGTTGAGGTGGTGTATAGCTACAAAAACATTATCTGTTCTTCAGCGTTATGCAGCATGATACAGATCATTTGGAAGATAGGAGAGGTGATGCTGTTAAATTTTTAGGATGATGTAGTAAAACCTGCTGAATATAATTTAACGTTTAATGTAATTAAATTAACTGAAGGTTAATATTTAAAAGCATTTATTTGAAATCCATTTGTAGGGAGGAAAAATCTATACTGATGAGGAAAAAAAATTGCTACTTAAAGACGACCACGTTGAAATCTTGTTCTTGGACAGTTTAGAGATATCGTTAACCACAAACATCTAAGGGATTGCTGGCTTGTGAGATTTAACACATACTTCAAAAAGCTTGTGGCACTTTAACCTCAGTGGCCTACTTAGATTGTCTTTAATCCTTTTTCACTCACAGCATATTAAAATAGCTGCTGTCTCTCAAATTCATTGATAGTATTTACAGCCGTGGCCTTAACCACTAATGTATTCTGTAAACTTTTCTGCTTTTAGACAGATACCTATGTGCTTTTTTTTTTTTAAATTTTTGTCAGTTTTATAACATTGAAATGTTATGTCTTGGCCTTTGATGCCCATCCTTATGATTACAGTCACTTTTGCCTGGCTTTTCCAAAGTATTTCATAAATTTGACTGCTTTAGCAAGGTTTCTTTTGTTTCTCCTGTTTACCAATGATTTCTATTTCTTTAGTGTTTTCTGCTAGCCGTTGCCTGATGTTGGGGTTGTACTTTCCTTTTTCAGGACTTCTGCAAGCCTCAGCGCTGCGCATGCCAGACCAGGCCACAGGGTCACAGAATTGGTCAGAAGGAATCTCAGAATTGAACAGCTCCCACCCCCTTCTCAGATCTAACTTTGACATTAGTTCTGGTTACTTGTGGTCTGACATAAATAAATAAATAGCAGATTATAGAATACTGTGCAAATTTACATAAACCTACTTATTTATAATCAGCACACAGTCCAAATAGATTTCAGGCAGAAGGAGGAACTAAGAGAGTGCCTGAATAAAAAGTTGAATACAAGCCCAACAGCATTTGGCGTATTTTTTTGTCTTAGATTTTTATAATGAATATTATTTTAATTTTGATGTCTATTTCATTTTATTGAGTTACAGAGATCCTATTTTAGAAGAAACATTTGCCTACCACTTAAAATGCTAGATGCTTCTTATTGCAGGCTTACCTTAGACTTAGCTTGCTTAAAGATTTGTAGGCCAAACCAATCAAACACCTCAAGTATCTAAACTAGAGTCCATGCAAGACTTTAGGGAAGGGAACTATATACTGAGAGCAGCTCCTTTCTGGGAATAATGTTGTTAGCAATGCAGGGCATTCTTTTACCTGTGTTCTGCTCATGCCTTTTCACATGAGCATTTTCTTTTGATATTTCATACACACCATGCAGTATTTTTGTAACAATTCTACACAAAATATGCTGGTTATCTAAATTCTACTCAAGTCCAAACTGCAATCCTGAAATCTGCAAGCCAGCTGGTTTCTATCTGTGGCAGTGCCTAAAGGTACTGCAAGTTGGGTCTTTCAAGTTCTTTTTCAGAGTGCTTACAGGAATTTTGATACTTAGATCTAAATTTTGACATGTTAGAACAGCTTGGTACCTAATTTATGTGTATATTTGACTGAAATTAAGAAACCTGGCATTCCTTCATCTTCTTGCTCTAATGAGTTTGATTCAATAGACTTTGCAATAAAAGCAGACTTCTCAATCACAGTGAAAGGAACTGCTTTCTTCTTGAGCTCACTCAGAGTGAGGCTTTCTTCAAAACATGGGTCACATTCTCTGTGGAGAAGTCAGTTTTTCTTCTGCTCTTTTGTAGGGGGAGAGGAAGACTGTCATGAACAGCTTTTCAATAGTTGTATTCTGTCTGTCCTGTTGAAGCTATGCAACCCTGTGGGGTTCAGATTCATTAGGGAATTGTGATAGGCCAGGGGAAGGCTTGACTATGATGGCTAAGACCATGGCCACAGAGAAGCTTCCTCTTGCTTTCCTGCCTTGTTCTGCCCTTTTCACAATGACTTTCATGTTAAAATAAGCTTTAGTGCTCACCCATCCATATTATTTCTCTTCTGCCTGGCTCTAAGTAGATGTGTTTAAAATGTTCTGACTTGAAATGACTGCCTTATTAGTGTCCTTGCTGCTGTAGGATTTTATTTTGCAATGCCTACTGCAAGATGTTCTCTCTCTTTTGGGGGGATCATGCTTTTTCTCCATCTATAAAATAATAATAATACTGAAAAGCTCTTAGCAAAAATGATTGTGTTTTTCTGGTATTAATACCAGGAAAGCCTATAGGAAAGCAAAAAACAGAATAGCTCATTTCACAGTCAGGCTCCATTTACCAAAATATTTCCAATACAATGCTGTATCCATATTCAAAACAGTTATTTCCATTCATGTTATTATTTATCTCCACACATTTAATACACAAAACCACTGTACTTTTCTGCCTGGAAAAATCTAGCTGTGATAAGAAAACCTCTCAGAAATGTTTTGCATTAGTGAACTGAAAATATAGATCTGGAGATGGCAGATATTTCTAAGTACTACCCTTTTTTCATGTTAACACTAATTTTGCCTTGCATTCCTCCTGTTGCAAGGATTTTGATTTTTACATGACATTTGGACAATTATCTGGATTACCTGAGGCAGTGAGAATTCAAATTTGCCAAGCTCTGCCTCTACTCTTGAAGAAATAAAAAGAATTTGTAAGGTTTGTATGTAACATTGTTCTTCACTTAGTTAGAAGCCATTTTGATAAATAGGGGTCCTAACACACCTTAATACGTCCTCCACCAGGCTGAATGGACAATAAGGTTAAATGTATTTTTTGAAGTTTATTGTTAAAGGCACTGAAGGAGCTTTATTTTTGTCACCTTATTGAAAACAAAAAAAAATTACTTTAGCAATAAAGGAAATCAGACCATTTTAACTTTTGCTTTTTTTCTATTCCCCTTCTCTGAAAACACTGTGATAAATTTGCACGTATTGTCAGAGACCTTACATTTATTTGAATCAGTATATCTTACCTCAACTTATATAACTTCACTTCTACTAAAGGAATGCTTTATTTCTTTTGTCCTTAAAAAATCTTTTTTGAGTGTACTACTGTGAGCTAGGACAGTAATATTTGTACTGCATATACATGAACAAGAGTATCAACATTCTGAGCTGGTAATGATAGAGATCAGGGCCATTTTTCAGAGTGAAGATTGTATTTACTCTAGTGTCTTTTTCCTATGTTGAATGGTTACAAGAGTGCACTGCAGAACATGAATAAAAGATGTTAGTGGATAAGTTCCATACATTGAAGTAACAGCATTGATTTTTGTCTGAATTCTCAAGAGATTTTTAGCCGATTTTTCCTTATACCAGTTACCAGTTTTGTTTTTGTTATACCATTGAATGAATGTTGAAGAAGAAAATTTGCTAAGATACAGTTTGAGTGTTTTGCTTGTTTTTGCGGATTTTATTTTTGCTGTAAAAGTTTCTTCCAGGCTTCTACCATTAAACATTGAATACACAAACACATACAATGCAGGTCTGTGGCTTCTTCAGGCTGGGAAGCCTGAACCTCCCAGGATCAAGGCAATTTTTTCTTGAAATATTAAATTCGCTAGATTCCTACTGATGTCACAAGGAGACCTGGCTGTTATAATGACAGCAGATTCCTAAGGAATTTCTGCCAAAAGTTTAATTTGAAGGCTTAAAAATATTTCCCTTATATATTTGTACTAATATTTTCAAATGGAGAGAAGAGCGGAGGTATACATTCTTACAAAAATATACTGTTTCCTTGTGCTTGTAGTGGTTTTGCTTTTTTGATTGTGTGAGCAGTTCTACCAGAGCATTAAGAAAAGCAGTTGTTTTGACAGTCCCATACTTTCTGTCTAGTCCTTGATAGTGCATAACAATCATGAAACAAGATGTCCCTATTCAACTTCTGATATTGTAGAGTGTGAGCTGTAAATACTTCTCATTTCTCTATATTTGGTCTATTAACAGCGTTTTAAACCCTCAATAAATCTACTTTAAGGTTTCTTTCCACTAAGTAATTTTCTGATTTAATACTTTCAAGTGCTTTCTAGGTATACGTCACATCAGAAAGTCCTTTGATTAACTTTATTACTTTTAAAGACTCATTTCTGTATGCTGTCTTTGTTAAATTTGGTATCCTGATGTTTTAAATCTGAAGTAATTTTTCTAGTTAAACCATTTCTGTGTTGGTCTATTAGGATCGTTTATTGCTGAGAGCATGTTACTGCAATTAAACACTTGAATTATGTATGCTTCTTCTATCTATATGGAAGATACTTAACAGCCTTTCCCAGTATTTATTTACTTTCTGTGATTACTATGATGGGATATTTTCTTTTTATTTTCTGCTTAGTAGCTTAGACAGGGTAGCTGCAGTATATTTTTTCTCCTCTAAACGATGCAAAGTCTATACATTCCCTATAAGTGTTTGCTTCCTGTGGTTTCTTTACATAGCAATAGCTCTTCATTCCAGATGACCTATGGATTTATGGAATCAAAGATGGAAGTTGTAGCAAGGTACCCCTAAAGAACTGTTCTGCAGTGAGGTACTCTGCTGTCATTAGATTCCTAAAGAAATCTTTTATTAATTCCTTTTTCACTCCACATCACCTATGTCATCTTATCTCCCTTATGTAAATACATGAATTATGTAAATGAGAATTACATCAACCAAAAATAACTGAATATTCAAAAACTGGCAGCCAGAAAAATGCTATCTTTTCAGTCTGTGCCTGTCCGTCTGTGAAAGAGGCTCCCAGACGGCAGTTCTTGGAACATCTGCAGAAGGTGTTGGTAGAACTGATTGCTTGCACTCTGCTGTTTCCCCTCATTTTCAAGCTATAATTGTCCACTGCCTCATATCTACCTAGAACTATGATGGTCTAAAGACCTGGCAAGAGGTCTGTCATGGCTACAAACCATGAATCCTACAAAACCAGGAAAACTACATTTTTTTCCTATTTTTCTCTATTGCTTTCTTTCTACTATGTTGTATATCTCTTTATATATGATTCACTTAGATTTATCCATTCGTGGATAAATCAGATTCATATGAGATACCTCTAACATGTGACGTGGCTTGGTCTGGGTGAGAAATGAGATGTCTCATGGGTGATATGCCTGCCTGAGGATCCCCTTTCCCAAGAGAAAACTTGGATTGGAACTGCAACTTCCTTGTGGTATTTCAAGATGATGTCATTTAAAATATCAGCTGACTTGAACTGTGATACTTCTATTCTGCCTAGAGAATTAAAACACTTTTTTGCTTATATCAGAAAACTTTTAAATATATTTTTTTTATTTTAAAACCAAACCAAAATGACAATGATTTCATTTTCCAAGAAAATATTAGTGCTTGGAAAAAACAGTATATTAGCATAGGGCAATAGGCATGATAACTAGGATTTTTTAAGTTATTTGTAAAACAATTTGATCTCCTGTAGGAAGTCCCATTTATAAAGAAACACATTCAAAAGAAAACAGTGATTTTTTCAATGATGCCAAGTGTGACCTGTTATGTCACAGTGAGACAGGGCTCATTTCTTTGTTTTCTTTTCCTTTTTCCTCTTTTTATTATCACTGCATTGGATATACTACGGCCCTAAAACCAAAAATGAAACAAAAAAAAAGGACCCCTCCAAATATCAAATATCAGCGAAGCTCATATTGAGCTTGTCTATGCAGTAAGTGGTTAGCGCTGATGTTTACGTTGGAATTCAGCAGGATTCCATAACTTCTAGGAACGCGAAATCATTTATGTGGTCTGTCTGTAACAGAGAATTACCCTTTTTACGTAACAATCTCTGTTCCTTTACCTTCTAACATATGTTACCTTACAAAGCTGTATAAGTCCCTAGGGGAAAAGAATACAAATTCTTTCTTTAAAGAAGTTTAAAAAGGGATAAAGATCTATCTGAAGTGTCTCCCCCTTCTCTAATATTGACATAAAGTTATGTAGGAAAATCCAGACGGTTTCAAACATTTTTTCTGTTATGTGCAGTACTTCTAAGATAATAGAATCACAGAATGCTTAAGGTTGGAAGAGACCTCCAGAGGTCATCTAGTCCAACCCCCCTGCACACGCAGGGTCTCCTAGGCACAGGATAGAGTCCCAGTGGGTTTTGAAGATCTCCAGAGAAGGAGACTCCACCACCTCTCTGGGCAGCCTGTTCCAGGGCTCTGTCACCCTCACTGTTAAGAAATTCTTCCTCAAGTTCCTGTGGAACTTTTGGTGCCTCAATTTGTGGCCGTTTCCCCTAGTTCTATCACTGGCCACCACTGAGAAGAGGCCAGCCCCCTCCTCCTCACTCCCTTTCCTGAGATATTTATATACATTAATCAGGTCCCCTCTCAGTCTTCTCTTCTGCAGGCTGAAGAGACCCAGCTCTCTCAGCCTTTCCTCATAGGGCAGATGTTCCAGACCCCTAATCATCTTTGTGGCCCTGCGCTGGACTCTCTCTAGCAGCTCCACATCCCTCCTGCACTGGGGAGCCCAGAACTGCACACAGGACTCGAGGTGCGGCCTCACCAGGGCTGAGTAGAGGGGCAGAATCACCTCCCTCGACCTGCTGGAGACGCTCTGCTTAATGCACCCCAAGATCCCATTGGCCTTCTTGGCCACGAGGGCACACTGCTGCCTCATGGTCAACTTGTCGTCCACCATGACGCCCAGGTCCCTCTCTGCGGGGCTGCTCTCCAGGAGGTCGGTCCCCAGCCTGTAGGCATGTCTAGGGTTATTCCTCCCCAGGTGCAGGACCCTACACTTGCCCTTGTTGAACTTCATGAGGTTACTCGCCGCCCAGCTGTCCAGTCTGTCCAGGTCCCTCTGGATGGCAGCGCAGCCCTCAGGGCTGTCAGCTATTCCTCCCAGTTTGGTATCATCAGCAAACTTGCTGAGGGAGCACTCCATCCAGGTCATTAACATGTCTTAGAGATGTTAAAAGCAAGTTACTGAATGCACTGTTGTTTTATAATACATCAGTGAGCAACTAAGTGTTTTAATTCATATTCTAATCCTTCAAATGATTATTCTAGCATATTATTCCATTGATTCCTATAGAAAGTCATATATCCTGAGATGCAAAATGTAATATTTTGGTGCTTTGTTGTTATCATTCAGGCTAGCAGGCAATGTAAAGTTAATTAGAAAGATCTCATAGGCTTTAAATGTACAAGTAGGTGAAGAACAGGTTCATTGAAACATGTGAGGCCATCCAGTGTAACAAATTGATGTATTAATTGCCAGTTTGCTCACAAAGTTGTATGGCAATTAGACCAGCTATCACTTCAGAAGTGTTTTGTTCTGACTGCTCAGAGTTGGTATTCTTGGCTCTCTTTGGTAGCATATAGCTTACTGGCTCTGTATTTGGTCATGTTTGCAGTCTCTGGCTATTTTGGCAAGATGCAATTGCAGTCTCATTTTATCAGCACTATATACTTTGCTGAGATAACTAGTATACTTTACCTGAGCATCTCCAAGGGAAGAATTTTAGCCTAATAACAGTAGAAAACAGTTGAATATGAATTCATTAGTAGGCATCAGGATATGTTCTGTTTCTTTATATCTACTGACTAGGACTTTAGTAGCATTAAATATATTATGCAATAAAAGTGAAGACCTAATCTGAAGGTTTTTATTGAAATTTATGCATATAGTTAATGAAGAATGAAAGAAAATATAGCATTAAAATGCAAATAATAATAATTGTCGTATTAAAAATACATTTACATCAGAGAAACCCTACTGTCCCTAATAGGGTAACTCTTGATTTAATTTTCCTTAAGAATGATGAGCTTCTGTATATTCTATCTTTTACTGTCTTTTGGAATCTAAGCTATATAAATATAGCTTAAAAGAGTTCTCATGATGGGGAGCAGAGCTGGTTACCATATAATGAAAATTACTAAAAACCAATACTACTAATTGGCTTCTAATTTTGTCAGTAATTTGTTCAATAGGTAGCCTGAGTTTCAGGGTTTCACTTGACCTGGTTTACTGAAGTTTATATTTATTATATTATAATTATTAAATTATCATAATGATTAATTACTTGAACTCTTTCTAGACAATTATCTTAGAGTTGTAATAACTCTGCTTATAGTATCTAGAGACAGTTATTAACTGTATTTTAGAGTGAGGGAAAGTGAAGATATGAGATGTTCAAACCGGGTTTTGCTGTTTCAGATATTTCAGGGCATAATTATAACTGCCAGGGATGATTTTAGAAAAATACTGATACTATTTTTAAAGCATCTGGATTGCATATGTAATTGCAAGTTTGTTTTTAAAATATGATGGATAGAGAAAGTGATAATTATCATTGCAAGCATCTGAAAAAGTGAGACCTGTCAAGATTGGCTAGGAATTTTCTAAAGTCAGTTGTTAACCTTCCACTCTACAGGCAAACATGATGCCTGTATATTTCGAGTGGAACTATTCCAACTCTATTTGTAATTTCTTTTTTATTTCCTCTCTCTACCCATCTGTTGTAATTGTGGTTACTTGCTCAACACAAATGAGAAAACAAGTATCAATATAACTTATGTTCTATGTTAATTATTTTTTGTAATTTCACGGATTTGTTTAATGAAGTGAAAAAGTGGGTACATGTAAATCCAAGTTTTTCTACAGGTGTCTAAGTAGCTGGTCTGATTTTGATCCTTTTCCTGGTGGTTTCTCCCAGCATAAACGCTGTAGAATGAAAGCCTTACTGTCAGGTTTCTAAGTAGCTCTTCACAGTTTAAATGTGAAGGGTGTTTTTTAGTAATAAACATTTATTCTAAAATTTGTCCTCACCCAGAGAGGAAAATGACTTTTCTCAGGAAGCAGTCCATCCACTTGGTCTTGGACTGGCATGTGGGCCTCTGCACAACTAGAGCTTCAGTCTGTTTCCCAAATTTTAGTCAAATTTTAGTCTAACGGTCACTGAACTTCGTTGGGTCAATGTAGATTCACCTACAGGAATCAGGAAGGACTTTTTCCCAGAAAATCTGAAGTATGTTGGGCTTTTCATGTCAGAGGTTTTTCTCCATAGCATTTTTAAGGAGTCTGGAAAGATTGCATGTTTACCTCAGTTGATTTATATTGAAATTGTGGGAAGCTGGTATTAGCAAGACTAAGTCCTTGGCAGGAAAGCTGTACTGCTGACTAGTAGACTGAGCTTTGGGCAGGGCAGCCAGAGACACTGCAGATTTATGCCTAGCAATAATATATTGCTATCAATAAAACGTGTAACCCGCCCAAACTGACTTGTATTGTTCTTCTACCTTCCACTAAATTGAATTACTTTATTTCTATAATGCATTACTTGATTTTTGTTAGCCTTCACCTTGTCATCACTCAAACGGAAAAGCTTCTACTGATTTGAACAGAGCAGAGTCAAGGCTTTCTTCATCCCAATACACTTGAGGAGCATTTACACCTCGCTAATTAAGGAGAAAGATCACTATATCTTCTGCAGCCTGTACGGTGCTTATTTTTAGATAGGCATTGTGGTCACGGTGAATTGAGAATCTGCATGGTAGAGTTCTTTTGTCTGTCCTTATAGTTTCTCTGTGCAAGTATTAGGTTGGTTTGTAGAGCACTCATGAAGCCTCTGTGTGCTCTTGTAGAGTGCTGGGTTCAACCTATTTATTTCCTGACCTGAGGCTCAACTTTGTAGCACTTGATTCTCCATGGTTTCTTTCCTAGTGACATGAGTAGTATTATATGGGAGGATAGTTAAAGGCTGGAAAATGCTGTCACGTTTTCATGTGGCTGAAGCTATAGAGCTTATGGAACAATAGATTATCCTGCTATCAGTAGGAGAGCTCAGGGGTTTTGAGTTGGATACTACGATTTCTTTTTCAGCCAACATGTTAATCACAGTGGAATCTATACCTCTGTTGACCCATTTATATCTCTATTAAATCTAAGTGGAAGTTTGACACTCATAGTCTTTAAGATTGTCCCTATTCTGTAATCTTCTATTAATCAAAATTGCTGCAGGTTTCAAGCAACAGTGATAATCCAGCATGGCTTCCTACATAAAATAGGTCATTAGGTTTAGCTGAAATAATTTTTGTGTTGTAATATAGTAACCACTCTTCACTAATTGGAAAAAAAAGCAGCAATATAGAATCTGCTGTGTTTCACAGGAAAAAGTTACAGGGATTGAAAAATCTCCCCCTTCTATGTATCTTCACACCGGAATTAATCTATTTTCAGATTTTTATCCAATGTTTTTAAGCCCTCTGTTTCCCATTTTATTTTCCCTCATATTTAGGTAGTTTTGAACTATGACACTGCTTCCCTGATCACTGAAATGCTTTGAATCTTTTGCATTTTTCTATAGCATTTATTCTCAGTCTTCCAGTCAGTCTTAGGGTGTTTCTTTGAACCCTCTGTGATTTTTGACATCCTACATTTTCCATATTTTTTCCTCTCTATGTAGATTCCTATACCAAAAGGAAACATCTAGCTGAGCATCCCCCATGGTCCTTCAAGCTTCTTTCAGAGAATGATCTAAATTCCTCTGTATCTACGCTGTTTAGGTTTCTTTTAACTTAGTGCAATACTCCCAAAGATGATGACAGCTTTATTTTAGATACAAAAACATTCAAGTATTTTTACTTAAAACATTATCAGAGTTACCAGAACTACTAAAAGACATAGTGTGAATCAGAGCCATCATTTAAGCACACCAAGAAACACACACGTACTCAAAAGGAAAAGGAAACATTCTATTTTTTTTTCTCTTTGTGCAAAATCCTCTAAAATGCAATGGTAGATGTCACAAAAATATTTCTTGAACCAAATACTGTATTGAAGTTTTCAAATCTATAAGAAGGACAATTAGCTTTGACTTGTAGCAATGGCATTAAGCATCTATTATTTTACTCCTACTACATTTCTCCGTAATCATAAAAATAAAATTAAAAAAAAAATACCTGCAGGATTTACATTTAAGAATGTGTATTATTTGCATGCTGAATTCAAAATTTGCGTGGCATGCTAACCTAGTATTGATAGTAGCCAAGAATCAGGGAAAAAGAAATGTTATTTGTTTACTTGACATATATGTTCACTATCAAAATCAAAGCAAGAAGATGGAGATAATTCTGAAAGAAGTGTGAAATGAGATCCATGAAATATCTTTGCAATATTTCTTCTCAACAAGAGAAAAAAAAAATAGTTTATTCATCTGTATGGGCTCCATTAATGGATTCAGATGACCTAATATAAATCTTTTAATGTACATCAGTATGGATTAGGATAACATAGTTTATATAGAAGAAATGGAACAAGTAAATAGGTTGTCATTATATTTTAAAATATTTACAGCTCAAGAAGACTGCTGTATAATTTTCCAGTGAATAAACACAAACAAATCAGCCATTTGGCATATTTTTAAGTGTGAGTGAAGAAATCTGTTCCTACTGTCAATACTCAGTATCAAAGGATGCTCACAAGAGATTTCTTCTCTACCTACATATCTGTTGAGTAGCCATTTCAGCAAATAATCAAGGAATTTTATAAATTACAGGGAAGTGAGATTCACAACAAAGAATCCCAAAAGAGTCATCCTGAACCCATTTACTGCTGGTAGGAAGGAAAGTGACTGAAAAGAGGGGCAAGCTGGAGAAAACTGTAGCAACAGTGACCCACAGAACTGAATTCATTGTAATTGTGAATGCCTTTTACAGATCAATTTTAGGCTATGGTTTTTAGAATAACTAGGAAATAGCTGCAATGAGTCAAAAACAATGGAAAAATAGTATTGAAATCCAATGCAGAACAGTCTGTAATGATGAGAGCAATGTGTTTTTCTGCTGGCTTTTAAAAAGAACTTTGGTTACAGGAAGAGGAACCTTTGAAATGCCTCCATCATCCTGGGTGAGGTCTTATCCAAAAGGTCAATGTTTAGAGGAGCTTTAGTGGGGAAGCTCCAACGCAAAGTTAGAGGAAGGGTCAACAATCATGAGTCATCTGTCTCTTCTCCAACTGATGGCAGTAAGTACTTGAGATGTGAAACCCAATGCAGCTGTAACATTTGGGGAGATGTGTGCATGTCATCTTTGCAACAATTTTGGAGAGTTACCAAATGTTTCAGCAATTGAAATAAAGAAAAATTTATCTGAACAAGGTAGTGTTCTGAAAGCAGAGGAAAGACGGGGGTCAAAGAAAAAAAAAAAAGGAAAACAAAAACTGGTGGTGTGAAATAACTACTTCAGTGTGTACAATGCTCCCTACCTCTCTGGAGCATGAAAAGAAGCCACAATTGATGCTGAGTTTAGGTCTCCAAAGAAGTTAGGAAAGGAATGTGGGAGAGATAATAGAATCATAGAATGCTTAACGTTGGAAGGCACCTCTACACATCTTGTTGTTCAACCCCCCTGCGCACTCAGGGTCTCCTAGAGCACGTGGCACAGGGTTGTGTCCAAGCGGATCTTGAAGATCTCCAGAGAAGGAGACTCCACAACCTCTGTCAGAGAGATGCTTGGTTTGGGATTAGATTGTTGTTGTTGTTGTTTCAGGCTCTACTAAAGTCATGAGGTAATAGTGAAAAAAAGGGAGAGAGTAAGAGATGTTTCTTTTTCAAAAGCAGCATTTCAAAGTCAAAGTGAAAATTTCCCAAAGCATTGCTAAGCTATTCATAGTCAAGATATCCTTGGGGTTTTGGAGGTTTTTTCCGTCTTTTTAAGTGTGTTTTATAGCTAGTACAGGATAACAAAAAAAAAAAAAAAATCACCATTAAATGTTTTAGCCATTTGTTGTTCTTTATTGAGATCTCAGTTCTTTAAGCCCTTTTGGTAATGCAACAGCTGCTTAAAATGGCATGGGGTGACTGTGCTCTGTTGTAGGGAAGAGGGTCTTTTCAGTATAAGCAATTTTTTCCAGCAGCAGCAAATATTAATTTCTCTGACAAATACTTGGAATGTGTGAAGCAATGCAGCCCTCTCAAGGAAGTCCCCCAGCACTTGCACACATGCAGAAACTGATCTGCTGAGAGGAAGAAATGTCTCTCTCTTAACAATAACTATAAATATTTGAAGAGTGTAAATGCTAAAGCATGAAAGCACAAGGGTAGTAATGCAATGGGAATACTAAAGTGAAAATTCAAATTGGCTGAGTATTAGGGAAAAATGATTGACAGTGAGAACAGATTATGTAGTGCAGTGCCGTCCCAAAGGGGTTGCTAAAAGCCCCGTCTCCATCTTCACTGAGATACTTTAGACTGGATGAAGAAGTGAAAGCCATTCTGCGGGGAATGGGGCTGCTCTCAGAGCGAGGTGTGCGAGAAGGCTTAATAGATTTCCTACAAGTTGTTTTGGGGTATCGTTTAGGCCCATGCTTGCTTTTTAGCTTGTTGAAAACAGTTCTATAACACTTCCCCCCTTTCCTGCTCCACAGATCAGAGTTTATGTTCGCATGAATTCAGTGAATAAATATCCTATAGCAATATTTATGTATATATTATTATGCTTGGGAAATACAGGCTGCTCAAAGGAGGAAGAGGAAATAGGGAAGTGTGCAAGGTAAAGGTGCAGGATGTTTTTGTGCAGGAAAAGGGGATGTTGGAGCATGAAACTTCGGGCCCTGACTGACTGATTTCACTAGGATCCAGCCTTCCTTTATTCCCAGTATTTTTAATTTTTTTGGCTGTGTTCTAGGATCAGTGTTTCTGATATTATTAATGATTTAAAAATGTATAGCTTAAAATGATCCAAAGAAAGTAAACACAGGGAGTTTTGAGAATTTGAGAACATACTTCTCTAAATGAATTGACCTTAAGAAAAAAAAAAAAAACTTTATCAGGTGGGTGCTGATAGTGCTTCTTCACTGATGTGTGCATGATTTGCATAGGCACAAGCTGGAATTAATAAAGGGGCACTCGAGAGTCTTCCAAGAATTAATTCCCTTCACAGAGGGTTTCATGAAATCAAATACGAATAGGAAAGACACCCATTCCGTACTGAACAGCACTAGGTATTCATAAAATTTTGATGCTGATAATCCTGTTTTGGGAGATGAAAATGACATAGAGTCAGCTATCAATTATATATTACTCCTTTCCACTTTCAAGAAATACCTGGCAGGAAGAAACTAAAAATACTCAAGGAATAGTTAGGGGTCTCTTAATGTGGAGTGAGGCAACACCGCTGACCTGCCTACTGTCTGCCTAGTGTTCCCATGTCCTTTCTCCCCTCTTCTTTTTACTGAGCTTGCATGGAGATGGCAGAACTTGGAAAGGAATGAGAGTTTCCTGAGCTCTGCGTCAGCTATTCGGCATAATTAGCATAAAGAACAGTCTGTTCCCTCTCATTCAGGCAATCCTTATGGATGGAGCTTATTTTGTGTGCAAGGGAGGAGGAACACATTCCAGTCTTCCTCTCTCCTCATCCCACATGCCCAAAATGCATATGTTTCATAGATAATACTAGGCTGCAGGTCAGCCACTGCTGTGGTCATAAATATTCATCCCTATATAGATGGGAACAAAATAAGTGACAGGTTAATATAAAGTAAATATTCAGCACATCTCAGCAATGTCAGGATTAAAATAGAAAAGTGCAAGATACAGGAAGAACTGCTCCAAGAAAATTTTTTAAAAGAAAATCCTTTGCAACTTTCCTCAGTCACTATGCTTGGGGGGAAAAAAAGAAACATTTTCCTCTCTGAGATAAACTAGAGAGTGGCAAAATGCATATCTAATCTCCAGAGGCTGCCACCAAAGAGGTATAAGTCGCCAGAAACTATGAGGAAAATGTTGATGGTTTTTGTTTCTTCAGAATAACAGCATAGAAATTCTTAAATTGTAATTTTCCTGGACATTACAAGCACGGCAAACCTTGTTGAAAAGTATATTCCCATTTGTTTAAATGTTTAGGTGCTCGCAGCCTTCATTCTCCAGGGCTTTAGTCAAGATTCTTGTTCCCTCACTAAAAAATATTCATTTTTAAGGTGATATAATAGAAAGCTCCAGGAAGTAAATATTTGGAAAATACTCCTGGTATCTTTTCTCCAATTTTTAAATTCTGCAATTTTAGTAATAGGTTTTTGGTGATGTATTACACTATACATTAAAATAACAGAGCTGTAAGAACATATTATTCTAAAGAATTGTCAATGTTGAAAGCTTGATGGTAAAAGTGGGATTGTAAAAGTGGGTGGTAAAAGCCTTTGGGATAATGTTTTCTTTAATTTTATTGGGACAATTTGTTTGAAATCCTGTGAATCAGTGTTCACTTTATCCTTGAAGAATTAAGGAAAGTTTTAAAGTGGATCCTTTATTCTATATATTGTTGTTTATAATTTAAAAGAAGGAAAAAAAAAAAGCTCTTCAAGGCAGGGGATGGCTCATAGAAATAAAATTGCTTGTGTGTTTGTTTGAATGATTAACTGGGATTTACCATTTTGTACTTTTGTACCTTTTTTTGAATCTAACATGATTAGAGTAGTTTTGTAGAAAACAGTTGGATGAATTAGAGTGATCGTTGCCACGCATGGATTGTCCTGGTACTTGTAGTTTCTCTCTTTTTTTCAGGTTTCTGATAGTAAAAGTAAATGGAAAAATCTGTTGAATATTCTCAGACAAACGTATCATCTCTGGTTCCCTGCAAAATTGTGTTTTAAGAGCTAGAAGTAAAACACACACATGTGTAGTTGTTATTTAAATAAAGAAAAACAAAGGTGAGGTGTGTCCTCTCTCCCCAGCCACCAAAAAGTAGAAAATCGGAGAGTGCTCAGTAGGCTTCTTTTAGAAAGGGATGTCTTTTCATACTGTGTTCTAATAAGGACACTTATTTGAAAATTACTGTTCACATAGGAAATACCTCTCTACTAATCCCTTTTTATTTAGACAAGTTTAAAAGCAAAAATTGTAATATCCAATTACTTAAAATATAATTGTTATGCTTTAAAACTAAGACAGTTGTGTGTGTGTATGTGTTATGAACATATAAGTATATATACAAGCTCGCACACGTGTATGAGAAACTTGCTTTCTTTCTAAGACTAATTCCTGGCAAACCATTTCATGTACTTAAGAGCTCTAAGGACTGAGCTGCTGTTTTGACCTCATATGAGGCATGATTTCTAAGTCGCAGATGACAAATGTGAAAGGAATCAAGAGACAAGAAGACCTGTGGTTTTTAAAAAACTTTTCAGATAGTACTGATTAAATATACACTTCAAAATGTATTCTTATGCTTAATGCATATAATATTTATGGACATATGTCTATGTAAGCCAATCTCTATATGACTTTTTAATATAGTGAAAATGCAAATTTTCATTGCCTTTTTACATCTATCTTGATGGTTTTGGGTTAAGGTTAGATTAAGATTTTCTCCTGATTTTTCACACAAATATTTTACTTATATAAATTATTGTTCTAATATGCACAAATCAGCATGTCTTTGTGTTTAGAATTTGATTGCAAGTTTTTCAACTGCTTGCCATACTTAATGTGTATCCAGTCTAAAAATGCTTGATATCAGTTTCCTCTTCATTAACTGTTATGTAAAGCTAATATTTTTTTAGATAGACTCAGAAATAATGTTATAGCAGAACAGAAATAATGTCAGAAATAAAATTATGCAAGGAACTCTAAAGGAGGTTGAAAATGCGGTGAGGTAACTTATTTGATGAAAAGCCAAATATTTTGGGCCACCTGCCTACATACAATCAAAATTATCAGTTTGTCTACTACAGAAATTTGTGGAAATACTTTTGTTGTAGCTATGTCTTGGGGATATCATTTTTTTTCCATCTGGTGAAACATTGATTGTATTGAAATTGATAAGAAAATATTTATTTACCACTATTCTAATTATATAACCAGTTACCTATACTAGAGATAAGGTATGGGTAAGCCCTCTATAGCAAGAGGAAAAAAAAAATCATTACTTATCTGTGCAAACAGCAGCCCTGAAGAGCTCTAAAAACCAAGTGGTCCACGAAATGGAAAACCTCATTTGAAAGTTCTCCTCTTGGCAGCTCTTATGAGCTGTATTAAGCCTTCAAGATGTGCCAGGCATGTTTGTTGATGTTGTGTAAAGCAGCCCCTTCTCCTGTTTGTCCATAGTGAACGTCCACCTCATAGAACCCTTTGCCTGAAAGAGCCTCATACTAAAGTGTCTGGAATAAAAGACAAGCAACAGGAGCTTATTTGCTTTCTAAGAATGTGTTATTAATGTTCTAGCTGCCTAAGGAAATGCTGCTCTTGGCCTCTTGAGGTCCGTCTTCGTTATCTACATGTTTGGAAGTTACATGAGTTCAGGGACAAGACCAGATGGCCTTGGGCCCAAGCAGAGCTGGGGACCCATTAATTTCCTAGCTGAGTCACATGGGATCCAGGGAGCGTGCTCGGAGTTAGCATCATAGCTGAGCAGTGTTTATTGGCATATACTAGTACCCTGCAGAGATAAAGTTCCAGTCATGAAACTGGATTTTTTTCCAATAATTTTTTTTTAGCCAGCAAACTTTTTTACAGAAATGGAAATGTTTTTTCTCCATGGGCTGCAGATATCGGGTGGCCCACATCTCAGGTGGCCTGACTTTTACCTTCAAACTTGATGCCTTTAATAGAACAGTTAAATTTATTTGAGAACATTTACAGTTTGATAATTAGTTAGAATGGAGTTTTGCTGAGAGGAGCACGAGAAATAGGTAATAATGTAGGTGTGGCTGCTGCAAGTCCTTCTGCGAGTTTGACCTGTGATTTTTATTTATTTGTAATGCAGCTTTTACATCTTATATAAAACAGCCTGAAAATGATTTTGATCTGATTTTTTTTTTCTTTTTTACCTGAGGAAAACCTAATTTTATTTTTTAATTTGATTTAATTCAACAGATTTATTGTTGAAGACAGCTTTAGTCTCAGTGAAGTTCATTAACATAAAGAGTTACCCTATAGGTAGTTTGTAGTTTACCTTATTTATGAAAGAAACGTTACACATATCTTAGGAGTCAAATTCATATTTTTCTTGAATATTCTTATGTGGGTTTTGACCATTTGGGCTGTGCCTTACACAGAGCAATATTTGAAGTGGGGAAGGACCCACTTTTCTTCTCCTCTGCTCAAATTCAGGTTTTCTGTCATTTCAAAAATATAGTTTGCTTAAAACAAGAATCTGTGTGGGATGAGGAGCAGGGCAAGATGCTGCCCAGCAGCTTTCACAGGTTCCAGTTTGATGCCTCTACCTTGAGTTAAACTCACAAAATGAGCTTTGCGTGCAAAAGTGCTACATCAAAACCTAGCTGCCAATTGCCCCAGGAATCTGAGAAGGCAAAGACCACTCAAAAATGCCAAGGGAAAGTGTTTCCTGAAATGACAGTATTGGAAAGTGGATAAACAGAATTGAAAACGTGGACGAGATGATAAATGGATGTAGGAAGGAATTTTTCTGCATTTCACCATGGAAGGTGCTCATTGTTGAAAAAGAGGGAAGTTAGGTGTATAGTCAGGGCAGGGAAAGGGATTTAACCGTACACGTTAGCCACCTGCTGCATAAACTGTCTTTAGAGCAGTGTCACAAATGGAAATCGGATCCAGAACTAGTAGCCTAGCTAGCTCCTGTGCTAGCTCCCGAGCGAGAGAAGGACAGTTTTCCTATCTAGTCCCTCAATAGCCTGCTTGGCTGAATAGAGGAGCGCGGAGAAAGCCCCAAAGGAAGGATGTGGGCCAGGCCGAGGCTCGCGGCGTGGCCACACAGGAGCCCTGCTGTTTCAGCCCGCGCCTCGGGGGCTCGCTGCCCAGCGGAGGAACAGGGGCTCCTTTCAAACCAGGAGTCAGGAAGCCGAGCAGATGAGCCCAATGTGGAAAGCAGCCAGATAGACCCGTGGCAAAGAGCTAGTTATTGAGCAGCGAGATGCAAGTGGAGCCCGCGCAAGTGAGAGAGAAAGAGGAAGGAAAAGCCAGTTGGGCATTTATTATTCTGGAGAAGTAATAAAGTTAAAAGGCATCAATTGGCAGCTTAATAATATACTGAAGGGAGAAGCTCAGGAAAGCAAACTAGTGAGGAGTAGAATAAAACCCCTTTATTTCACCAAAGGACATGCAGATCTGTTCTGCATTTAATTAATGGAAGACTGTAGCTACTTTTATGTATGTTTGCAAATATGTTTAACATGGAAAAGATTTGCTCAAATATTTTCAGATGTACTAGGTTACATGTATTGGTAATTGATTTTTCTGCAGCAAATTTTTGCACTGTTCTGTCTTTATATCATTGTTCTCCCAAATCTAGGCTCTGTCTTGTCTCTGTTCTGGCCTTTCTCTTTAATCTGCAGTTCGTTCATGTGCTCTTTTATGACTGTTTTAATTTTCTTTGCCGTACCGCTCCTTTGCTAATTATAGGTGGTGCTGTTGCGTGCTGTTTCTAAGCACCTCTGCCACATTGCCCTCACTTCAGTTGAGGTGTTCTCCAACTTAATTTATTTTAGATTTATATCATTGGTACCTTTTCCCAATGCTTGTTTCCTTATTTTCTAACCTTAAATTTAAATCTACAGGTGGTAAAGTTTGGAAAAATCTGCCACCTAATGAGTGTTGTGTTTAAGAAATAAGGTTTGAACCCTACTGTGGTAATTACTGTTTTCAGCTTTACAGCTCCTCTTCCTTACAGTCCTTAGAGAGTTCTTGTGCTTGATCTTGAGCAGGAATTGTTAACAAGGAAGAGGAAAAAATAGCATGTATTTAACTTCTCTGTAGACTTAAATTACTTGTTAACTCTGTTAACTCTTGCTGCACTGAGGAAGGAAAAGGAGAAAAAGGCTGAAACCCAGCACAATAAATGAGTCTAATAGTAGCCCTTTATCTTCCCAACAAGTCACTTGAAGAGCACATCTGTTGTTTTATTCCCTAGGCCTCATGTAATGTATTAATGCGAAACTCCTGCCTCAAAGAATACATTTTTGTCTTCCCTTTGCTGATTTTTATTTCCATTGTTTTTATTTGTGACTTATGTCTTAGTGATGGCTTTATTTCTGCTTGGGAGCCAACTTCTGTGGAACCAAATTGTACCTAGATTCTGCAATTTACATGTTGCCAAGAAATTTCTATGAGTCCTTGCCATGAGAAATTGAAATTAAGGGGAGAGGAAAAAAAAAAAAAAGGAACCAAGGAACCTTAAAATGCAAAACATAGCAACCACAGTCAGGAAAATGTAGTAGTCTGGCAGCCAACAGCAGGACGTACAAAGAATAACAAAATAATCTATTGAAGAGGAGGAAAAAAGTCTTCAAAAGACTTGTGTCCACAGCAGGGTGAAAAACAAAACAAGAAGCCTATTATCAAGGCTGTTAGAATAAAATGTTTATTTTCAAACTTTAGCTAACACATTAAACAATATGCCAATAAGCTACTCTCTCCATGGAAGCAACATAAAACCTTGTTCCCTGACATGCTCTTTAGATGTCTATATTAAAGCAGTTAAGGAGGAAGGAAGGAAGGAAGGAAGGAAGGAAGCAAATAGTTCTTATGTCAGTGTTTAAAGCTGCGGTAGAAGAGACCAGTGTGCCTGCAAAGCCAAGTAATCCGCATGGCATCACTTTGACAAACAGGCGACTTTCCCAGTACTGCGCATGCATCTGAAGGAAAGCAAATAAAACAAATTGATCAAAAGGATTCTGTAAAAATCAGATATTTTCATTTACAGTGGTTGAGCTAGTTCAGGATTCGTTTCTACAGCTGTAATTGCCACTTTCTTAATTGTCTTAGAATTATGATGATAACTTCCCTATGCCAGACTGAGTTGTTTTTTTCCTCTATTTTTTGAGTTTATTAACATTGTTGTTTTGAGATAGGAGACTGATGGTTTTCAGATATTCCCGAGTGGCAGAATCCACTTAAATTAGAGTTTTTTTGTGCATTCTCTTTTTGGTACACATTTGTTTGTCTGGAATTTACAGACATATGATGATAAGTAAGTGGAATAGAACATGTATTTGTGTGCCTTAAGTCTGTCTGTTTTCAGTGAACACAAGTTTTAAAAGTGTCTGCACAGTGTGACCTGTAACACAGCACCGCATGAGTGTAGAAGACATTTGCAGTGCTTAGTTACAGAAACATCATCACAGATTATTTGTGTCTGGTTAGCTGTCCAACGAAGCGCTAAAGCGCTAGGTAAGCATGCTGTAATGGTATAGTTTACTAGGCCTCTCTATTTTCCTTTGAGATGTATTATTCTAGCCCAGCTTTTACTGAATGTAGTTTTTGACGAGACACATTTTATTTTTATATTTTACTAGCAAATTCTTCAGTCTGTAGTTGCACAACAGAAAGCTGTAATACACTCTCATACGAAGTGCTCTCTTCTTGCATCTTTCTTAAAGAAAATTTCAGGATGCCTTCTCCCCTCCTCCCCCAAAGAAGGCAAAGCCCTTTTGGGAAATGCTTGTGTAAACAGAACTTACTTGAAATGAAAGTCCACTAGCCTCAGTGTGAACTGTGGTCTTCAGTCAAGTTTCTGCTTGAGGAAATAATATATCCAATTTACAGAAAAACAAAGAGAAGTTAGTTCACTGTGAGTCATTCAAATGTGGGTTAAAACCAGCTCTCTGGAGTCCTAGCTCCTAATAACAAGAATTATTCTAATCTTTCCTTCCTATCTGGTAGGCCAAAGTACTCTGTGGGGAGTATGTAAGGTTTAAAAGTTTATTTGTTATATATAAAGCTATTAGCAGTAAAACAAAGGGTACAGTAAAAGTATATGAACCATGTATAAGTCTTGAGGGTCAAAAAAAACCAAAAGAGAGTTTCCTTTGCATGTTAAAAAAGCTACTGCTTGGAGAAAGAACAGGTCAAATAGCTGTTTTGTGTGACTCGGTATTAAAGATTTTGTTTTCCTGTTGGATAACTCAAGCAAGTACTCCTTTGAAATGGACAATCTTATTTTTCTCCTGTCCCAATTAAAGAGGAAAACACGATTTTGGTAGAGTAGGTTAAGAAACTGTGACCTATTCCCACTCCACTGATTTGGATGCTCTGAGTGGTCAGGAATAAGTGGCAGAAGGATGGTTTGAAACTCCCAGCTATGTGTTCCACCAGATTTATAACCCTAATAGATCAATAAACGCCTATTTTTTTCGCATGTTTTAAATCAACACTTCAAGCAAAAATTGCAAAGCACTTTTGCAGACCTTAATTTTCTAAAGCAATTCAGCAAAATGCATGACCTGTCACTTACTCCAGGTGTTTGGGTATCTAGACCATGCAACTGTGTCCTGTTGCCCTGAGATTTATCTCCCACTCACTAGGATTCTGGATTGCTTTTTGTTTTGTTGATGAGAATGAGTATCAGACCCCTAAAAGCAGCTCTGCTTCAGCTCAGGAAACTGGAGCCATTTAATTTGAGGATGAATAAGTTGTTTCCTTGGAGCTTTCATTATACCTGCTAGTCTTTGTTCACAAAGTAATAAAACGTGGATCCCTGAAATGCTGAATAATCCTAAAGGCTTGAACAGCTATCATTCATATTCTGGTTTTCATGTTGTGTTCAGAAACACCCCTTATTGCAAAGGTTTGAGGTGTGTCCCTTTATGTTCTGCATAAATAATCTGTAGTTTGTTTGCTCCTTGATATATTCATTTGGAATGTATTCATATTGGACTTTGGAAATGAATTGAGGAATATTAACAAAATGCAGACCCTCTCATGAGAAAGTAACTTTCAGTGATTAGCTCAAAACCATTCAGCCACTGCAGGGAATATCAGGAAAAAATGCACGAGGACTCTCAGTGCTTCATTTTGAGTCTGGGAATCTCAAGAATCTACAGCTATGCTCTCCATGAATACTGAATTTCTCAATAAATTCTAATAGCTGCTTAAGTAGTCTCAAAAAATGTCTCAGACTTCCCTCACTGTAAAATTTATTGCTGTAATTTTTGACCTCTGTTAATCTTCTGTTGACCTCATTGTGCAACATAAACGTGTAGACGTCTACCTAAACCATTTTGGTCCATTTTGGAGAGCTGACTACTGATGCTTACACAGGAGTCCTTGTAACTGGGGTCAGGTTTTGTGAAGAGCTGAAAAGACTGTTGGATAGTAACATAAGGATGGCTGTGGTTCACCTTTTTTAACACATTTTGAGGTAGGATTCATTCTTTCAAACTGGTTTTAGAAAACTATTTTTTCACACCTCCCCATGAAATAAAGTGAGAAGCTCTTCAGTTCAGAGCAAAATCATTCTGTAAGTGCTCTAAACTGCTGGTTTCTCTTTGGTTCTAGAGAAAAAGTAAATTTATTTCTGAAAACTCTGCTTTGTGATATCACAAGTTACCTGGTGTTTGGCTGACTTTGATGATGAGAAAGAAACACATGTCTTGTTGGAAAACGCTCTGTAGATATTCCTCCTTTCTCCTGGAAAACAAATTTACTCCGTGTGTAGAGAGTTCTGCTACAAATGAGGAGAGGAATTGCTAGCTGCTTGTTGATGATGATATTTTTGTTTAAATCATGGAAGGTTAAGTGACCTCCTGCAATTTCGAATGATGAGGTTATTATATATTCTATAGATGGAGTTCTTGAACCTTACCTTGTACTAAGGGGAACCAGTGCAGTGAATGGAAGGTAGATTGAAGATGTTCTTCATAGCATGGTGCAATTCTCTGAGGGCTTGCAGTTTCCTACTCTGGAACGTTATTTGTTGTTGCTTGAGTGTGAGAGGGAGTGAGCAAGCAGTTTCTAGGGCTCTGCTAGTAGATGCTGGGAAAAACCATCAGATCTTTCAACTTTCATTCTTATAAATGAGTTGTGACCTCAAGTCTCTAGAATCATTTTGGACATAATGTTTATTCATCTGTCTTCCTACCCAGTTCTTTCTACGCAGAAAATGTAGAATGTCACTATTTTAATTGAAATTCAAGGGTACTCAAAACCCTTCTTCCCATAGAATGTGGCCAGTGTTTCACTATGTCAAATATGTCCAGTTACTGCCTGGCAAACTACTGATTTGTTTCTTCATTCTTCTGCCTTGTACTTCAGTCTGAAGGCAGAAGGTCTCTCCAGAGGGAGCTCATGTTTATTCTCCAGCAGTATATTATCTGTATTATTGGAGATGTTGCAGTAGTGCAAATATGGATCCTTATTCTCTGAGACCAGGGATTAGTCACCTTCTAGTCATTTGTAATGTGTTGCCTTTCTTGCTTATGCAGGCTTGCAGATGAACTTCTAGGACATATTTTTAATGTTGTAGAATAATTCTGCTGTGAGTTATGATGAAATCTACTGGGTGGATAATGATATATTTTGAAAGAATTCAATTTCTAGAATCAAAGCAGATCTGTTTATCATCTGCCACTCATATTTATAGTGTTCTGTTATCTCTAAATATTGTTCTTCCATAGCAACTATCACTTGTGAGATAGTTGCCCAGTCCCTTCCACTTACTGTGTGTCCAGTTTGCAGAATGGTTTTGATCTGTGCTTAAACTAGACTTATTTTGGAGGAAATGAATCTAGAATTCTTCAAACTTTTGTTAAACACCCTCTAGCTACTGATAGGGATATAATGTCTGAACCAGTGTTTATCATTTGAACCTTTTTTAGAGCATGTTATATAGTTGAATGTCTGGATCAGGATCAGAGTGCGTATAGGATGGTGTCACATACATCTGTAGACATAGAAATATCAGCACCAAGTGCTTTTTTACTGCGATTCCTGGAAATAGTTGCCAATCTTTTGCCGTGGCTCCAAATTCCGTGCTAATGTAGACTCAACCTTAGAAGCAGCAAGTTTTAGCTTTTTTTGCAATGTGCTCACTGAGATCTTCAGTGATATGATATTTTAGCCTGGCTGTATCATTTATTGGATAATTGAAAATATTGATAAAATACTTGTGCGCACCTGTGCTGCTGAGGAGCTTCATTTAAGCAGTCCTTGTACTGCTGACAACACAGAAATTGCAGCAATTTCAGAATATGCTAATAAAGAGTACAACCCTGGGAAATGATTATTTCATGATGAACAATTTCTCTAGGTAGAATAAACATGTGCTCTGGGACAAGAACATTTTCTGCAAAGGTCGATTAGATTTAAACCTAATATTGTCTTTTATCAGCGAAATCTTCAGTCGGCTATTGGTGGAAATTCTTGAGGGTTTTTTATCCAACTGAACTGTCTCAGAGTTTATCTTGTTTTTTGTCTGTTTTGATCTGTATGATACTATTTTCCTTGTTTTATTGCTTTATGAATAACATGGCTGCTGCTATTCCTCACCGCAAGGACAAATTGAGAAGGTGTTAAATTATAAAATATCTGACCTTGGTACATTGAACAGAAGAGTTAAGGCAGTGACAAAGGGTTTAGAGCAGCAAGAAGTCCAACTCTTCTCTAACCTTGGCAGAATGGCTGTGCACAGAAGGCTTTTAAGCAATCAAGGGCTGTCTAAGCTAATTTACTACTGATAGTATAAATTATGTTCGGATTCTTGGAGATTGCTTGAATTAATTGTAGGGATATTTTTAGATCAACTTTGGTTTAATCAAAACTATTATTAAAGCATTAGTCAATGGAAATTGTTATTAAATTTTATGCGTATGTAAATAATCCTAGTCACAAACAGTCATTATTATCCTTTAAATGATCTACCTCTTCAAGGTTGTATCTATTTGATTAAAATAGTCAAGTCTCTCTTAATAACTTCTATGCTTTGTTTGCAGGTTGTGTATAAGAATAACGATGTGAGGTTGGAGTTATCTCGGCTTGCCAAGCAAGGAGATCCTAAAATGAAGATTCACGGGGTTGTAGCATTTAAGTGTGAGAATGTTGCAACCTTAGATCCAATCACATTTGAAACACCTGAGTCTTTCATCTCTTTGCCAAAGTGGAATGCCAAGAAAACAGGCTCGATATCATTTGACTTTCGTACAACTGAGCCGAATGGTCTGATCCTTTTCAGTCATGGAAAACCAAGGCACCAAAAAGATGCCAAACATCCACAGATGGTGAAGGTTGACTTCTTTGCCATTGAGATGCTTGATGGCCACCTTTACCTGCTGTTAGACATGGGATCAGGTACTATAAAAATAAAAGCCTTGCAGAAGAAGGTGAACGATGGTGAATGGTACCATGTAGACTTTCAGCGGGATGGACGATCAGGTAAGTTTCTTTTTAAATATTCACTAGGTTGAAAAAATTTTATATAATACCAGCTATCTGTGACGTTACCACCACTAGAGCTGCAGGTCAAATGAAAAATAAGGGAAATAAAAGAAGTTATAGTTAGGTCCCAGAATACAATGATTTCCAGAGAAAAAAATAATTGATCTTAATATTTAATGGGTAATCGGGTACTTAATCTTGCAAGTAAGTGTACTGTGTGCTTCAGAAACAAACACTTACAAATGGTAATATTCCACTGTGCTTGCTTATATCAAATAGCTGAAGTGGCAAGTTTCAAAAATAAAGAATAAATAAATAAATAAGGAAAAATAGAAATAGGTGGCTTGTGGTGAAATTAAGCAAGATTCTTTTTTATGGAAGTTTACTTGATGAATGGTCTTAAGTGAAAGTGGTAACAAAAACAAAAAAAAAAAAAAAGACTGTTTCTAATGCTACTAAATCTTTTTATAACACAAAATGCATTAATTAGTGAAACTGTCCTTGAGTTTCAGCTATATCTAATCTTGAGTATATGTTGACTTCAACAAATAATCAATATCCATCAGTTGCAGGACTGCTGTGTGTGGTATCTTTTCTGTAGTTCATACCAAGATACAACAGGGAGAAACAAAAAAGACATACTGTAATTCAGTCCATCAAAGAAGATTACAGTTGACATAAGTATCCAGTCTGAAGCTATGTATGTTCAGAAAATGTGAAGAAAACCTAAACTTCTTTCTTTTGCAGCTTGGATTGTTTTTTCCTATTCCTTCCTTCTGGTGCCTCCTTATTGATCACTTGCATTTTTAATTGCTTTCTGAAATGTTCACATTTTTCAAACAGTCTCTATTTTATTTCTGCTGCCAGTTTTCAGATGTGATATGCTTGATCTCTGCATCTTAAAATCAATTATAGTCACAAATAAGATTTTGGATCAAACAAACTATGTGCAGCTTTCCATAGAAGATTTCAGTCAAATTGATGATGAAGATGATAGCAAGTTCAGTTTTACCCTGGGATTATAAAAATACTAACAACCTAATACCGAAGTTATGCAGGTTGAAATTGTAATTGCAGAGGATTTGATTTTCTGATTATCATGTGCTAGTTAGTTATATACTGTTCTTGAGATTAAAAAAACCCCTCAAACTTCCATTATAGCTGAATATTCACTGGCTATTATTTTTACATTAGATTCTTGAATTCAGTCTTGTGTCTTAAGTTCTCTGTCAGTGGTCCATGTAAGGCAGTAAATCGTGTAATAATCATGCCCATGGGATGTTACTGAAAGCAAAGTTTGATCTTACATTCAAAGTCAACACAACTGTAAAGAAAAATATAATGATTGCTTATATTTAAAGGTATGTCTTGCACTTTCATTGATTAAAAAAACAAACAAACAAACAAAAACCTGTGGCTCACAACTGCCATTAAGAATGTTTAGGATGTGTTTTATTTAAATCCTCAAAACTCTTGATGGACTTTTCAAGAATGTAGCTTGATTACAGGAAGGAATATATATCTTAAGTGCTGTGTATTATTTCAAATGGTTCAACTTTGTGTGTTATTAACTAGGGTTATAACTGGTTGAGTTTATGCAATTTTCAAAATCAATCTGATGAACTTTATCATTTAGATGGGCTTTATTTGACCATCTGCTCTTGAGAGCTATGACTATGGCACCTATATAGCCTGAAACTGTTATGAAGCATGGATAATAAATATTTAAATGTATGTATTGGCCAACTGATTTTTTTTTTTCAGCAGGAGCAGCACTGGTTCTCTATTTAGACTTGCAGGTTAGGCCATCAGTTGCAACCAAGTAAAATATCTGTCTAATGATTAATATAAAATCAGCTGTGTGTACCTGTGTTTTTTTTCCTGTAAACAGGAAGTTTAGAGTATTAGTTTAGATTCATGATTTAAGCAGGTGGGTCTCATATTTTTTCCATGTAAATCAGTAATTTGCACTTCAGTGTTATGAAAAACCTTTTATTTTCTTTATCTAAAAATTCAAAACTAAAAATACCGGAAATCATAGGAGTTTAGTCACTTTTTATTTGCTTATGATCTCAATTTTTGTGCAAGTGAATCATTGTACCTTGTATATATATAAAAGTCCTTTCTGAGGCTGCCTTGTTGCTGCTGATAAAATACCTCCCATATTTTTGCCTAATATAAAGACGCTCATTTTAATGAACAAGTAGCTCAAACAACCTTTTTTTTTTTTTTTTTCTTTTTTCTTAAGTGAAATCTTGCAACCTTTTATTCCTAGCCTTCAAATCTAATGTGGTGTCGTTCCCTTAGATGATAGAAAGCAGTGACATTTCTCAGGGCACTGTGCTAATTTTCTTGATTTTTTTTTTTTTTTTTTCTTCCTGGATCAGCAAGTTCTCTGTCTTTTTTTGCTCCCTTCCTGACTCTTAGACCTAGGGAGTATCCACTCTAAACTGCTGATGCAGCCCTGGCCCTACTGGAGCTAGGAGCAAATGTAAGGAATGAGATGTGGTTAGATCACATTTACTAATTGTACTCGGGCTGTAGTCAGTAGTAAATTATCCCATGCTGTATGCTCCCTTTCATTTGCCCATTGCCAGGGCTTTGCGGAGCCATGACAGAAAGTGGAGATAGGCTTCCCTTTGATTTTCTTTTTGCTGAGGGAATTTTATCCTACTATTCTTGCATGAGTTGGTTTTCACCCTGGTGTATTGTTGTGCTGCCCGTGAGACTTTGAGGACCTCCTTACCTGCCCAGCAGGTCTTGATCAGGCATCAGTTGCTGTGTGTGAGCTGAGCTCTCCACCAGTATTGATAGGGATAGAGGGAGTTTGTGAAATGCCAGCAGCTTTGTGGCTGCTTTGCACGTGCCCTGCCTTGGCCATGGGCTATGGTGCTGCTCTGATTGCAGCTCTTAGGTTATGCTATAGCACAGAAGGAGTGAGCTACACCTAGAACATCCTAGTCTTCTTCCTTAGATTTTTACCATCTGTTAGTAAATACCTCTGTTTCGTAACATAAACAACTAAGTAAACCAAATAAAAGAAGCAAAGAGATTAGAATAGTGGCAGCAGCTGCAGTTAAAATCTTCATATTTAACTGATCAGAATTTGTGAGGCAAGGTTTAGAAATATGTCTTAGTTTCTTATACACAGTTACGAAGAACTAAATTGCTGAGATAACGAATATGATTGAAGAGGCTCATTAACTCATACCTAAGGGAAATGTTTGCCTGTTCTGCTGTTAGCAGTACTGCCAACTCTGCGGTAAAGGAAATAGAGAAAAAGAGAGAAAAAAAATGAAACAGCTCCAAAGGTCTTTGCTCACAGTGTTTGCTGCAACACAGCAGGGCTAGGTTAATAACTGTTCTCTGAGGCTTGCATGTTTAATACTTTGTTAAACTGTTTGCCATAGTCAAGCATAACCTTGTATTTTATTTTTTTAATAAGACTGCCATTCATCCTCATTACCCAGTGAAATCATAGCAGAAACCTACCATTCTTGTCAGCCTCCAAATGCGTATGACCGTGCAAAACAGATTGCACCAGCAGTTATTCACAGGTGAACAGCATTTGAGGGCTAAGTAGTCCCTGAAATTTTGAACTGTATCTAGAGTTTCAGCTTTAAATACCAGAAATAGCAGGTGGGAAGTGTTTTCTCCCTCAGGTACATAGTTAGAGGGTTACTCTAACCACAAGTTAACCACAAGCACTGGTGTTTCAAGTTCTCCTCTTTTCATTTATAAGAGTTTAAGCTTTCCATCTTCTCCACCTTTCAGAATTCAGGTTTACATGTTTCTATTTCAGAAAATGTTAATGGATTACATATTTGAAATACTGGATTTACCCTGCATTTTAAGAGAAATGGTTCCAGTGATCTTGTTCATGAATTAATTTTACTGTTTTTCACTTAGAAAAAGTTTTCTTCCTCAATTCATAATAAAATGGAAATTGGATGCTCTTGAGAGGTCCTCTGTTTTGTCCCTCCTAACTACAGATTGAGGTTAAGGTTCTTGCATCAGCCTTGACGGGTACTATTCAAATGCTTCCAGCAATGGGTGCCCTACAGCTATTCTCACTTATCATTGACCTTGCCACTAGAGACAGCTTTTTTTCCTCTGTTACCAAAGTTAAGGCCTTCTTTATGTAAAACCATCCATTTTGTCTTTTATTACCTGTCCAGAGCACAGAAAGAAATACATTTTTCTCTCTTGATGTAGCTCTACTTTTCATCATTTGAATGCTGTTATCGGGCCAGTCCTCAGTTTTGTTTTCCCAGAGGGAGAAACCCCTGTTGCTTTCTCTCCTTATGCAGCACATTCTGGGACCTAGGATGTTCAGTGACCCTGAGGATTCTCCTCTCAGGTTTCTCGTGAGGAGATCTCTCCAAGGTTCTCTAGGATCTCCTCAGCTGATTTGTGTCCTTCTGAGGTCCAGCTGCACCTTCTCAGCTCACAAACTGAGTTAACTTCAATAAACAAGGGGGATAGTCTTCTCCGTACAAAATGGGATAATTTTTTGCTGTTTTCTCAAATGTGTGTTTTTGGTGACTCATACCTATGATTGGCTTATAACCTAATAGAACTACTGGTTTGTAATGGAATTACCACCTCCTAAAAAGTTACCCTATGTAAGTCAGTAATTTGTACTTTAAATGTTTGAATCATACTTTGTTCTTAGGAGAAATACTGTAGAATCAGAGCACCACAGGCTCTTAGATTTATATCTAATTTTTGGAAACATGAAATCTGTTTTTAGAGCTTGGAGATAGACCATTATATCTACACTAAATAAATCAGCCCACACCATTTTTTCTTCCCCTTTCTTTTCCTTTTAAGGCAGGGCAAATAAAATATTAACATTTTCCCATTTTTTCTTTAAAAAGGTTTGCTGGGAAGCTGCCTATTATTTCACAGACTGTCTCAATGTTGCCCTTTTCAGAGACCTAGTATTACTACTCATCTGGTTATGAGTGCTTAAAGCTAGGTACTGTGTCACCTTATAGGAAAAAGACTGATCCTTACTACAGAAATGTTGCAATTTAAAATTACAATTTTCTCATTCTATTGATAATATTGAATTTTATTTTGAATTTCTAATTCAATTCTAATTTCTATTGAATTTTCTTTTGCATCTTCTGAATCCGAATCTTAATTTATGTCATCTTTATTTTATTTATTTAGTTGTGTCATGTTCTTATCCAGCTTGCTAATTCTGATGCAAAATGACTTGATGTTGAGCCTTCTTTAGGGAACAAATTTTAACCTTTTCTTTGAGTCTCTGGAAAAAAATGTTTCTACACATTCATGAGCAGAAATATACATTGAAAAATACATTGCAGCACACTGGTGATTTGACAGAACAAAGTATATTTTTCTTTGTATAATTCTCCCCCAAATGGGAGAAAATAGAGCCAAGAATGTGGTGTTATCGGAAATTCTGTGGGAGAACCTTTATTGTCATGCAATCGCACCTGACATGGATTTCAATAAGATTTAAAAAATTCCTTCAAGGACGAGAGGAGGATTTTGAATGCATGCTAGATGAAATAGGACTCAGTTGCAAGGCTCTGGATACTCTGTGGAACTGCGAGTCCTTATGGATGCATTATTTTCTCTAAAACAATAAAAACTTGAGTTTTGCTTTTTGTTTTAGGGAGGTTGGACTAGATGACCTCTAGAGGTCCCTTCCAACTTTAAGCGTTCTGTGATTCTATGATTCTATGTTTCAAAGAACCATAACTTCTGAAGCGTTTTGGGAGTCTTCTTTCGTTTCCTTTTATGTTTTTCTTAGATTTTTTTCATCTGATTCCATATGCTGAGTAAATGTTGCCTACATTTACACAATCAGCAGTAGATTAAGTTTGCATTTGCTGTTGGAGCTAGCTACCTACGTACATGCAGAGTGCCTTGCGTGACGGTGGTAGTGATGGTTTCATGGTTGCCCTGTCCTGTGAGGTGCCCTGACGTGTCCCCGGTAGGTGCAGTGGTAGTTGGGAACTTGTCTTTTGGGGGAGTACAGCATGAGAAGGATGCACATGCGATTTGTTGTCTCCTATGGGTCTCTACTCAGTCATCTAATGCAACAATTTCCCTGAGCTTTCAGGGAGCTTCCACCACAGAATATTTTATGCAATGTCATTGGGGGAGGAGAAGCAGGGGCTCATTTCTTTAACAAGATTGCTGCTATCTATTCAAATACTTAAGCTTTCTCTACAGCAGTGCTTTATGACACATAGAAAAAAAATTTCCTGCTTTAATCTATTACTGTAATCCTCAGGCACCAGAGTCTAGTCGTGATTGCAGTTCCCTCTTGCGCTCACCTTCTGTGGCCTTCTGTGCTTGCAGAGCCCCCCTTATGAACCTCCAAGCTTCTGGCTCAGCCACAGATGATATTCCCCTTTCTGCTTCCATGATTGAAAGGCATCGAGATTTTTGACAGAAATGGACCCGTGCTTGTCTTGTTGCATCATGAATAGCTTGAAACTGAATGTGTTTGCCCAGCAGAAAGTATTGTGCAGGTGCCCTGAGCTTAGGACTGGAGCTTGTATAACATGGTTCAGCAGCTGAGCCAGTCTTTGCGAGTGAACACATGAGCAAAGTCTCAAGCATTTGGCCCTAAACTAGCTTATACGGTACACAAGTTGAAATGAGCATGAGTATGGTTTCTATTTGTAGAGGTATTTTTCTAAAGAACAATTGATCTGTTTCCTCTAAGCAATCCTTTTCAATACCAAGGATTTTTCACATGTAATACTCTGAGTTTAATAGGTCCCTGAAAGTTGTGCAAGTTTGACACAAACTTAATAAAGTTAAAAGTCAAGTAAACAATTTATATGACTGTATGTTTGCATATAAGCTTGTACGTACATGAACCTAGCTAAATGCCAAAAATCAGTTCTGTGGCAAGTGCTGAGTTTACCTTCAAGAATCTGAGCAGCAATGGAAACATTTAGCATTAGCAAATTATAACGGTCTCAGTTTTTAAACCTGGTGGTCTGCTAAGTTCAACATATCTATTCTTAATAATTAAGAGTGCAAGTTTACTTTCCCTATGATTATTCAACTCTCACAACAAACATTTCACTCTTTAAGCACACTTGTCAAGGTGCGCACAGACTGTGCAGCCAATGCTTTGCGCTCTTTTTTTAGGTCTCTTCTCACAACAGCGAGACTGGTGACAGTAACTGGCAGCATGCATGGTGAATCATGTTATTTTTGTGTGTATACGCATGCTAGATACATTGTGGGAAACTAGATTCCGCAGTGTCTTGCCATTGTTAATGCACATTCAAGTGTTTCTCTAGTGGATACAACTGTTGCCTAATGGGTGTATTATATTAATCTGGTGATTCAAATGGGATTTTGAACTACAGCTTACTTGCTTTTGCACCTATATACAATACTGAAGAGAAAAATCTAAGTGAAGGTTCTTCTCTCAGTTGATTTTGCTTGGTGAATAAACTATGGTTGGCAAAAGTTGGTCTGTAATTCTGTATCTGATTTCCTGTTTCTTCCAATTGTAAAAATTGGATTCCTCATTACTTTTTAAAAGTACAGCAAAGAAAACTTCTACAGTTGATTATCTAGCTTTTTCCTTAACTTAGGGGAAATCTTTGCTGTCTTCTGTAACACATTTTATGGAAGCAGAACTTTATTATAGGCTTAATATTATTTATTTATATTTTTAACTTAAACAGAAGTATTTCTTATTTCTGGAGGTTCTGTCTCTTTCCTCTCTTCTTTTCTTTATAACACGCAAACTTGTTGAGGTAAGTGTCAAAGGAATTGATTTTTCCCTCTAGGAGCACATCACTATCTTCTTAATGATTGCCTGCCTTGCAGCTGGTGAGAGTATTTTCCTCCTGCACTGAAAGGAAAGGGGGGGAAAAAAAAACTTATCCAAATCCCACTGAAAGTGGTGAGAATCTTTTATAATACTGAGTCTTTGGATGCAAACCGAAGACATAGATTTGCTTCCCAGGTTACAACCTATCAATGAAAGCTCAACTTTAATTCTTTGAATTACGTAGAGGTAGTGCAGTGAAAGTTTGTGTTGTGTCAGCAGGATATTTCTGAAAATAACTCTGCAATGCAATCTTCCCCCACTCAAGACGGGTAAGGTTATTTTGACTTTTTATGTTGTGACCATGCAGAGATATCTTTTGCATAGATGTTTGTACTTTGTTTGCTTTCTGGCAGGATATAGACAACATTGTATTAAAAATAATGAATTCTATTTAGTGTGTAAATTGAATATTTCATTTATGTTACCTATGTTTCACTTAGTTAATTTGGAAGGTAGGTTAATGAATAAAGCAGCAGTAGCAAAATCCTTTTAAATGTCTAGAAAATCATACATTTTGTTTCCATTTCTTTCCAGGGACTATATCTGTGAACACATTACGTACACCATATACTGCACCAGGAGAAAGTGAAATCCTTGACTTGGATGATGACTTGTATCTTGGAGGTTTACCAGAAAACAAAGCAGGCTTGGTCTTCCCAACAGAGGTGTGGACAGCACTTCTCAATTATGGATACGTCGGCTGCATTAGAGATTTGTTTATTGATGGTCAAAGCAAAGATATTCGACAAATGGCTGAAATTCAAAGTACAGCTGGAGTAAAACCCTCATGCTCAAGAGAAACTGCAAAACCCTGCCTTAGCAACCCGTGTAAAAACAATGGTGTTTGCAGAGATGGGTGGAACAGATACGTTTGTGATTGCTCTGGTACAGGATACCTTGGCAAGTCATGCGATAGAGGTACGTTCCATGCGTTGGCTACATTTATGTTTATAGAATTCTGCACAATGATTAAAAATGGTAAAATTTTGTTTGTGTCTTTACGCAGAAAAAATATCCTTTTTTTTCCTTTGTGTGAGGTGGAACCCTGCTCTAGATTTAAAGAGCTAACTCAATAGGAAAGATTTTGGGCAAGTTTTTAGGTTACATAAAGGAGCATTTATTAGCCAAGTCTGGGATTTGGTATATGCTATAAACACACGCTGGAAAGTCTCTCTCCCTTTGATATCATACATTCCTGTGAAAAGTTTTGTGAAATCATAGTTATTTCAATTCTTATTGTATTACTAAATTATTCATGCTAGTTCCAAACTGAAACCCCATTCTCCTCTCCTTTGAATCAGTATAATGTCTAAATAAATTTAATTTGTTTTTAAATTCCATGGCATCACTGTAATTCATGGCCATGACTTAGGTCATGAATCAAAGCAAAAGAGGAAGAACAGTCTAGTAATCTATATTTGTACATTGATTTTCAAGTTCCTAGTCCCAAGGAAATATGTTTTCTATTCATCTTAAGTTACTGAATATTCCTCTTGCCTAGCAAACAAGTCGTACAAACATCTATTTATTTTGTTAGGAAGATGGATGGTGGTGAGGTAGACAGAAGTTCATAGCTTACGGGAAGAATTCTTTATTTTTATTTGAAGTTACAGAGCATGCTAATAAGAGTTATTAGAAGTAGGACAAAGTAAATAATAATACTTAGGGTACATATGTTTATTCTTGCTGGAAATGTTTGAATGCCAGGAACTATATTGCTAAATCTCACATTGCAATCAACAGATAGGATAGCTCCCCATAGCTGCTCTTCAGACTGAAAGCTAGAGTTCAAGTGTATTGTCTGCCAACTAAAGCTATTTTTCTAGTTTGTTTTTTTTTTTTGAGCAATATAATAAAACAAAAATATATTATTTAAAAATAGGATTCTGATCAATGTTTAAGACATATATAAATAGATATATGCATTTATGTAGAATACCGTCATATTTTTAGCATGTGCCAGAAGATTCTTAGTCTTTTCTATTTTTGTTAATTACTTTTTGAAGATAAAAGCCTTCGGCTGGTGACCGGTTGTTTTGATATCTCCAGATTGTTCTATTACTGGTGGAGTGAAGCCGGCAACCCAACTGTCTGATGCATTACAGAAGCCTTCAGTTAAACATGTATGGTGTACCACCCTGTGGCAAAATTCTGCTATTACATATGCCACAATAAAAATAGGCCCTGCATTCCCTTCACGCCTTGCATGACTCTTCAAGTCAGCAAGAGCTAGGAAGCCTGTAGAGATACAGGGACAAAAACACAAGCAGATTCACAAAGAGGAATTCAAGAGCAAGCTTTATCATAGCAGTTTCCCATGAATATATTTGACAGGTGGTACTACTTGGTACAGAAACCCTTTAGTCTGTATTTTCTGCATTATATTTTTAAACATCATCTGATACAGAGCTTAATTTACCAGCATAATGTTGATACCTAATGGAAATGGTGGTAAAATGGTGGAGTTATTGGCTTCTCTACAATAATATTTGGTTCTTGTCCAACAGTAATCTGTGTGGTAGTTCAGACAATATGGGATCATCTCCTCCTCTTGGGCTTCCCTATGCAGAGGAAAATGCACCAAAAGGAGTTCTCCTCCTAGTAATGTTCATATCCCAAATGGTCATGCATTAATGTGATTACAGCTTTGGGGAATTTGAATGCAATGTGCTGGCATCTTACCACACAAAGTTATTATAACTATTACCCATGTGCAGTAACTGATAAACTATTGTACTTTGTGATATAAACAACATAATTATAATTCTTCAGACCAATTATAGTAAATTATAAACATGATCATTTCAAGAAACAATGTAACTTTGCAAAAGAGGAAATCATTTTAAAATAAAATATTAGAGGTGAAACAGCAGTGATATTGATTTTAATTTTAAATTATTAAGATATCAGCAGAAAACAAAAGCATAAATAGTTACATTTTAATATGCTTTTTTCAGACTGTTTCCCGCAAACCGGGAGCACCAGAGCCCATATGTATATGGGTATAGAACACTCACTGTGCAATGCAATGTCTGAAATAATTTTCATCAGTTTATCACACAATAAGCATGGAACACAACTCAGTTCTATTTTGTTTTCAGGATAGTTAATATTTTTATACATTTGTTTGCTTTGTCTCACATTGCAAATTATTCTTAGTGCTATTCTTGAGTAAAGTAAAAATCAGTATAATCTGTAGATTGGCTTCTGTAGATTAGAGAAACTACAGCAGATGAAGGGACAGCTGTCACAGCATTATAATTTGGCTTCCTCCCATTTTCCTTGTGACTCACGATGTAACTGCCCCTCTACAAAGTGTTTTGCAGGTGCATGCCTTAGACTGGACAACTGGGAACAGTACACAAGAGCAAATTTATCAAAGATAATGATGGGGGAAAAGCAGGCAGGCAAAGATAGATTTATGGAAGCGACACTTACGAGGAGCGAATAATTCGGAATGAGAGTGTTTGTGTTTGTGCATGAACACAGCTGTGCATGCAGAAACACTTACATACCCACATTCTCCATTAGATAGAATTATAGCTTCTATTTCTTTGCATTATCTCTGTATTTTTAGAAGAAAGAAGATGAAATGATAGATTTTATAGAGTTATCTATTATCTTTAAAATATTGCTACAGCAAATGCAACTATGACTAAATAATTCACCTTTACAGTGTGGTTTAGGACTCACAGAGCAAAATTCAGGTGGGTAGCATCAAACTGATTGAAGACCATTCAATTTTGATAACGTAACTTTAATAGTGTTCTAACAACAAAATATCTTCCTAAATATACTTTTTCAGCAGGCTCATTTCAAATGGGTAAACTTAACATCATTATATTTTCTGTTTTGGGAATATATAGTGTCACAGATCTTCAGTAATGGCAGTCAGGGCAGTTATAACCCTTCTTTGAACAAATCTTTGCTTATTCTTGCTGGTTCTTTGTTTTTTCATACTATACCTTTGTATCCTGGAGTACCTGTGATTTGGAGCTCCTCATTCTCAGAGCAGCTGGCATCAGGTCCCAAAGCTTTTAAGTCATTTGATCTTCTACTCAGTCTCCTTGGTCTGTTCTTGAAACATCTGTTTCTGAAAGAATTGGCACAGCAGAGTTCAGGAGGATTGGGTGTCTAATCACATCAGGTCTGTCAACATGGTGTAAAATACTCACAGGTCATCTCATCAAATTAAGACAGTTCCTTCTCTCTCTTTTATTTTTTTCCCCCCCTGTGATTATTTAAAAGACTGAATAGTTATGGCAAAGTCAGGGAAGAATACAAGTGCTGGTTTCTGACAGCTTACTTAGGGATTTACTGTTTACATTTTCATTAAATTACATTTGTTAATACTATTGACTGCTGTTTAGCATATAGCACCTAATCTAATTTGACTTTCTAATTTATGAAAAAATGAATAAAATTAATATATCTGTTTTTAATAAATATATATATATTCGATTTTCTCTAATATTAGCATGTAACTTGGAAGTTATTGTCTTGGACTTCTGTGATCACCTAAATTTGTCAACCCAGATATAAGCCTGTGGAGGTTTTTGTGCACACTCCAGACATCTAGATATTGGTCTGAATTCTAAGCCTTCCGCTCCCCACTCCAGTGCCCAAATAATTAAAAATTATCCCAAAATTCTTTCCACTGAAATTTCTTCCCTTGAAATCTTTCATCAGGTTGGTAAATATTAAGCATTTTGTCAAATTCACAGAATATAGAATAATTGTAGGTTAAGATTATGGTGAAAGCAATTACCTGCATGTTTAGATAATCCTATGTAATCAGACCTTATAAGCAGATGATGTATATTCATGTATATAATGAGTTTCATTGTAAGTATTAGTAATTTTAAGTATTAGTAATACCTTTTTTCCTAACATCAAACTGTTTTCCTTAAAAATAATATTTGGGAAGCTCGAGATTATTAATGAATAAATTATCTAACTTTTTTTTTTTTTGCCATGAATGTCCTCACACAGTTATAGTGGAACATTTGGTCCTTCTATGGATCGTATAGTCTGAAAATCTTAGAGAGCTTTTCTATCTTTAAAAATTTACAAAATGTGCAGTGGAAATTGGGTTGACAACCCGTAACATCGTATGTATTGGTGCTATGAAAAATGGCAACAAGTAGTAGTCTTCCATTATTTTGCTTATAGCATTGAATAGTATCTGACTTCCTTAAAAATACTATTAAATATAGGAAGCAAAGCACAATGCTCCTTTGATGTAGAGAACTCTGTTTTACTGAGACAGATTCAGGCATAGAGAATTCAGGCATAGAGAATTTATTATTTAGCCAAGACAATGTGATAGATCCTATTGTAAAAGTCATGATCCATCACACTCCTCACACAGAGCCTTAGCTACCTGTATTGAGTGCTCTGACTGTAGAGGTTGGTTGGGAAAAGTCTACAGGAGAGAAATGGTACAATACAAAATACATTGAATTCCAACCTGGAAACATTTCAAACTTCTAATACTTACAAATGTGTAACTCCATCCATTCTTTCTCCTCTTCTTTTTTGTCAATGCAGTACATAACTGGCACTTTCTGTGCCTTTCCATAGATGTTCTTTACTCTTTTTGGCTTCTGAGTCACTTGGCCTATCATCTGGCAAATAACCTTTTTTTTCCAGTGGAGTGAGGTATTCTGAAGATGATATCTTATGCTAACCAAATAGAAAAGACGAAAACTATTTGTCACTTCCTGTATAGCCCTTATCATCCAACACGTCACCAGTATCCAAGCTTAGCAATTTTTAGATTAGTTAAAGAATTTAGGAAATGGATGAAAAAATTTACAAGGTCTCCAGTAGTGCAGTGCTAGGTAAATAGCTAGATACACTTAAAATGGGGCACATCCTGATGATCTGTGTCACAGACAGCAGTCATAGCTGCCCAGGCAGGTTTTTTAGGTGTGTTACACGTGAGTCTGCCAAAATTCCTGGCCATCTGTCCACTTACTTGACTTTGGGTGAAGTACATGTTGTGTTCCCGTTTTCTACCTGGAGTACCACAGCCTTCCTTAGACCTACTAGCCATTTCCAAAGAGGATGTTGGGTCTCTGGCAGCAGGGCTTGAAGATCTCTCAAAAAATTTGCTAATCCATATCAGAACTGGAGGTGACCTTTGCTTTCTAGGAACTGCTGTGTCTTCCTGCAAGCAAAAATGCTGCTGCCTGTCATTATGGCCCCAAGGCTGGGGACAGCAGTCTTGTCACCGTTCCTCCGAAGGCTGGTGCCAGTAGCCATGCCGTGCCAGAGATACTCATGGAGAGGATTTTCTGTAATATATGAAACTGACAGTTATTTGCTTATCTCAGGTTTTCTGAAATCTTACCCTCAATATGCCAAATCCAGTCTCCATTCTCTCCTTGAGGCTGTCATAATGTTTGTACGTAGGCTTGTGATTCCCTCGGTCTTTGTGGTCAGGAAGCAGTCGATGCCTCATCCAAAACGCGTAGTGGGATCTTTACCTGTTTCATGTGAATATCTTGAGGCTTTTTTGCCAGCTGGATGGTAATCGTAACCTTGGTAGTAGCAGTTCTTACCAATTTATGCCTATCTTTGTATCTTAGGATATAAAATATCCTGAGGTAATTACCTAAGTGAATGACAGTTGTATACAACCATTTAAAATCCTATAATGCTTTCCTGAGTAGCTTTTACTTGCTTTGACCTATTTTACCTAGTATGGGTTCAGTCTTGCAAGCATTTATTTACATCTGATTTTGCACATATGCTTGAAGATGCAGATGTGGTTGTCTCATTAAGAGGCAGAGAAATTAGAGCTCTTTAAAAAGCACCAAAATATTCCACTTATAAATATATCAGAGAATTGTAACTTCAAATCAAGTTTACTTATGTTACTCAGTGAAAATTTTAATATGTAATTTTTCAGTGTCATAGTGGATGTGACTTACTATCTTCTCTTTAAACAGCTTCAGGAAATGTATACTTTCTTAATAACTGATTTTCTCCTTTTTGTTTTCAGAGGCAACAATTTTGAGCTATGATGGAAGTATGTTTATGAAAATACAGCTCCCTGTTGTGATGCATACAGAGGCAGAAGATGTTTCCTTACGGTTCAGGTCTCAGCGAGCTTATGGCATTTTAATGGCAACTACTTCTAGGGAATCTGCAGATACCCTTCGTTTAGAGCTGGATGCAGGACGGGTTAAACTAACGGTCAACCTAGGTAACAAACTTTTTCTCCAAAAAATTAACATTTTTCTTACATTTTTCTTTTTGCTTGCAAACATTTATGAAACAGCCTGTTTTAATGTTAAAAGTAAATGGAAATGATATATAAACACCTGTCTATGCAGCATTTGCATATGTACATACACATATAAATACATGTCCATTGTTATACTTTATTATTTTGGTTTTGCATCTCGGTATTCTTTATATAGTCTTAACATAACCATCACAATATTTTTGTACTATTGTGTGCTCTAAAAAGAGAAGACTAGTTCATCAGTGGTATTTTTAGGTTAAATTATTTTTCTTTGTGGAAGCTTAGTCTCACTCAAAGAATTCTCCATGTGAGCAATTCCACAATTCAAGCATACATGCAACAACAACATACATTTTGATCAGTTAATTTTAGCTGCAGCAATTAATGTACAGTGTACTTGTGTATCACGGCTTTTTTAGTTTTAACAATGAGAACATTTCAATTAAATATCACTTCCACTGATGGATTTCTTGGTCTCCTTTTTTTAGTTGTCAAGTCCACAGTAAATCCATCCTTTATTTTTTAAGCAGTTGTGTAGTGGTATTTTTGTAGTATCAAAAGATAACACAACCCTTCAATGCCCAAAGACTGCGGCCCTTAGCAAACAGCCATGCGAACACGAGAGGCATGAGCCCTTCTACAGAAAATAAACAAATTTGATTTGAAGCATTAACAGAATGATAGGTTATGGTGTTCTTGAGTGCAAATGAAGTTTTATACCATATTTGCCTTACTTAAAAATAAAAACAAATCAGAACCTGAAAGAAGATGTAAGCATATTTAAGAAAATGCGCATTCAATGAAGCCAATTAAAGGATATTTTAAAGTCTATTAAATATTTTTATTGATGTAGTCCTAGGTAAAATCTCTGGAAAATATTTAAAAAAAAAAAAATCCCAGTACTCCCCACTTCCTAAAAACCCCCATCACTGAATACTGTTATGACATTTAGGTGCTGGAAGGAACAGAAGATCTTGGAGAGCAAGAGAACCCCAAGGTTTCTTCTGGGCTCTTCTCTTGCTGGTCCCTGTAGTGTTGAGCTAGGGTTAAGCTACTCTAGGATTAAAGCAGCTCTGACCTCCCAAAGAGCCTGTGCAGCCTCCTTCAGGAAGGCTTTCTGTAAAAGGGTACGTGCAAGTGCTGCTCCTTGGCTGTTTGCAACCACTTTTCTGATGCGGTTGACGACACATGACAAACTCAGCTATATGGAAACAAAATCTAAGTTGAGTGTTATATATGTTCCTCAAAGGAAGCATAGGGTCTGTGCTAATCAAATAGTGCTGCGGATAATTTGTTCAGTAATAAAAGCGGATAGCCTACATACTCTTACAGCTCATGTTATTCTTTTTATATACAGAATATCCACCTCTGGTCATGTTTACTTACTTCTGTAGCTCAAGATACAAGAACCTTATCAATATTGTTTATTTCCCCACCTACTAAAATTTTGAAAGTGCAGCTAGGAGGTAATCTGAAAAGAGACAGCATTCTCTGCCTATCAGTGACTCTCAACATGATATTATTTTCCTCACATGAATGTAGCTTTAAGGATAGTCAGTGTTCTCACACTAATTCAGTACTTTATTAAAAAAAAAAAAGAAAAAAAAAGTGAATGCACACAACCATATTTATCAGCCCAGGAAATGTGCTTTGTGGTTTGTGAGTGCATTTTTGAAGAGCAGCCTTTGAGGTATACTATGCAAGAATGGTCCAAGGTGTCTGATTGGAGCCCGGGTTGCTCTATGCCCCATCGTGACGGAGCACTTTCTAATTGCATTGAGACACATTCTTTGTTCTTTCACAGATGGGGAGAAGGTTGCAACCTGCCTCAATTAAGCACCTTTGACATTTAATCCTAATTTTTCACTTAGATTTGTCACCATGTAGCTTTGTTTGAAATTGGCCATTTTTACCCTATTTGTCGTTTCTATTTATAAAAGATCTATCGCAGTATATCTGGGTTATAACAGTATGTAAAGACTGATGATATGGAGTGGCCATATTTGCATGTGTCTGTCCCCGGAAGGGTGGACTGTGATTTTATTGGATGTCTGCAGCTATTACCTTGAAGGATAAATTTTCATTTTTCATCTATTCTTCCCCATCTAGACTGTATCAGGATTAACTGTAATTCCAGTAAGTGCCTATTCAAACTTTTTAAAATGTTATTCCACCATTATAAAATATGCAACCTAGATGAAAAAGATTGTGGACAGCTTGCCAAGTGCTTGATAATTTGTTAGTGAAATGTGACGATCAATTATTTTTGTGTAAAAAGTCATCATATACTCTAATGCATATCTCTAGTCCTTCCTGTATGGTATAAATTTTAACAAGTATATTAAAAAAAAGGAAGGATCCTATGGATTCTAAATATACAGAAAGGAAATTATATTGTACCTGCCCGTAGTACTGAATTATTCTAGCTGGGTTATTTTTTCAATGATAGCTATAGGAGTTTTGAACCAGCATTTCTGATAAGCTGCCACATATTTTCCTCCTTGTCCTCCCCATGGTTTTCTTGGCATTTTACCTCCAACTTGTGATTAGACTCTCTGAACATAACTGTTCATACTAATAATCATTCTAGACAATTAACTGTATTTGCTGGCTACTTGCAACGCAATTGGTTTTGTTAAACCCTTGTATTATGGGGGCAAAATATATTACATTATGGACATTCTTATTAAGTCTGAGGGAAAAAAATATATTTCTATGATGATTTTTTACACTCTAATCAAGTAAGAACCCTTAAATTGAACATTTTTTCTCTGTGATATGCATGTTTATGAAACAGAGGGAAACAATTGCCAGATGAATGGACTAAATTTTAACTTCTCTGATATTATTTGGATTAAGACACTATATTCTGAAAGGAGAAAAAGGACTGTGATTTTATTTTGAGTCTATGGATTTCCTGAATGGTGTCAACAAAAGTATTGATAGTAAGTATGGCAGATTTTAGTTGGGGTTGCTATTATGTGTTTTTTCTCATTCCCACCAGAGTTTGCAGGCTAGAAGATTAGTTTTAGGAAAATAAATAATAATAAAAAAAAACTAATCAGGAAATGATGTAGATATACTTTATGATAGCAATAACAGCCCATAAGTCATTAAAATAACCTTCCATAGTAATTTTATAGTCCATGAAGAAAAACTTGGAATTGCAGTACTTTATAATGTGTCATCTGCTAATAGATTTTGCAGTGAACAACTTCACAAGAGCAACAATACAGTATTCTATTAAAAAGCAAAATTTTCTTGGGGTGAGTATTTAATCTAAACCATATTTTAAATCTGGACATATTTTTCAATAACGTAAAGTAAATGCCTGCATGTACCAAGGCATAGAGATAACTTATTAATAATGACAATTGTTAAATTATTAAAATGACAGTTATTAAAACACATATTTCTACTAATATCCATTGTCAAAAATGTTAAAGATCATGAAAAATCTCAGAAACAACATATATTGATTGGCCATTATTGATAGGCCTTTTTCTTTTTTACTTTACTGATAATTCGCTTTTTCTGTGAGGGGAAAAAAAGAAGTGGTTTTTTTCTTAATTTCCTGGAGAGGAGAAAGAAAAAGAAAATCCCTTTGAAAAAGGAATAACTAACGGAGTAAGAAGAAAGGGGGTAATAAAACCATAATACAGTAGGTGATTTTTTTTCTTTTCATCTCTTTTGGACAAAATGAGATGTTATAAATATAAATTATAATGATTTCTAGATTCCATTATCTTGTCATTTGGGGATCAAAGAGGACTTCCAAGTGCAGAGTAAGTAATAAGCTTCCAATTCAAGGACTGCACACAGCAGGAATGTGTTTACTGAGCATTAGGGGTTTTTAATTCTTCTTGATCTCATAAGGAAGCAGCGTAACCTCTGTACAAAATAACCTTGGTATCAAACACTCTTATTTTCTTTCCAGTTGCTTTGTAGCCTCCCTGTTGTTAGAAGTGAACTTTCATAATTATTTCCATCTCCTCTTTGTTAGTTGTGTACTGAACAGATTTTTGTGAGCTTTTGGTAGCTATCATGGTAAGTACTGCAATGCTTACTTAGCAGCACGCGCTGTAGTCTTTTAAAAAACAGGTAACTTTTATGGGTGGTTTCTGTGTTTCGATTTTTATATTATGATAAACTATTGTTTTTTGTAATCCTTAAAAGGTGCTTGCCTATTGACAGCATAATGGATTTTAGTGGGGTGCTGAAAATTACTTTCAAAGCAAGTGTCCTGACTTTGAGTCTTGGTGAGCTAAACAGTCCAGTGATTCCTTTTTGGGTGAATGTCCTTTTTGGACATTGGTTGTCCTTTTTACTGTGAATTGGAGCTGGATGTGTATCCATCTTGTCCTTATGGTAAGAACGCTGTCTTCATGTTCAGGAAAACTGTTTTCAATTTTTCCTTAGTTTCTCTTGCTTAAAAAATGAAGCTTCTTAATGTAACTTCAGAGTCCGGACTGAAATACTTATTATAACTACACTAGGAGCAGAGTCAATAAAGTATCTAGTTTGAAAAAGGAAACACAGCTTTAAAAAGATATGCACAAATTGGTGTTTTGGCTGGTAGAAGAAAAGGAAAATGTGAACGCCAGCACCCTATTTCCTATTTAAAAAAAAAAAAATGCTGCATCTCTTCCCATTTTCACTTAAACACAGCCTGAAGCTTGTCCTTTGCTCACTGTAGGTCAAATGAACAGCACTGTTGTCTGGGAATTTTTTATATGCTTTGTCATGACTTTCTCCTTTAACTAATGTTCTGTGCAGAAGAAGGGGTCATGTTTTGTGATCAGTCTTCAAGCTGTTAATCGGGTTGCTACAGAGCTTTTATATAATCAAGAGTCGCTTGGGGAATGTTCTCTTCATTTTTATGGACCTGAAAGGCTTCATTGCTGCGTTGAGGGAGGGCTTTTCAGTTTGTATTGTCTGTAAATCAGAGTGACACACTACTGTCAAACTATTTTATTTTTGTTAGGTTAAATTGGTGACTTTATGTGGCCATACACCACTAGAAATTCCTTCCTGTGTTAATCAGAAAATATCCCATTGGAAATGTTGTTTTTATCCAACCTTAAATCATGTCAGTGTTCTTCAGACCTACACAAATCACAAAAAATCACATAATCAAATTGTCTGTCAGACAAGTGAAATAAAGGATCCTTTCATACTGCAGATACACACAGGTCGATGTTGAGATTAACGTCAGGAGAAAGGGGCAAGTCTATGTTACGAGTGAAAATGCATACAATCATTTTGGTCTTAATTTTCATTAACTCAGGGATTCACTCAGAAATGAGTGAGGTGATAGATATTGGTTCAAAGGACATGAATCCTTCATCACAGAGTTGTTTGTCATTAGGCATTCTGTAAAGGGAACTGTGTATAAGCCAATGGCTGTACAAAACTTTGCATGTTGTCTATGAAACTGATGAGCTAATCCTTGAAAGTAACCTAAGGAGATGTGTTCAAAAAAGATTATATTTCTGCCTCTTCCTAGAAAGGGAAGTCATTGAGAAACAAACTTAAAATTGCTGGTTCTTTTCAAAAATAAGTAAATAAAATCTTAAGTGGACTTTATACCTAATGCAATGCTCACCTTCCTGTTCCATCAAAATACCCTTGGAGTCATTCTTTATTTTGACTGACTATGACTTGATCCATCCTAAATGATACTGAGGTTTGCATGGATTCTAAATATTAGAATTATAAAATTATCATTTATGCTTTACAGTCTGTAATTAAAAGACCAGTAAGTCCTGTGGAATTGAATGGGGTTTTTTTCCAAATATCTCTTTAGAGTTGGAATACCACCCCATCAAACCTATGTGACAGATATATAATAGATTTTAAATGACTGGTGAACAAACACAGGTGTGCTATATTTCCATACTTTCACTGCTGCTATTATAAGAGCAACTGTTTTGACCTTAATCCCATCTTTTTTCCATGTTAATGATTTCAAAACGCTCTCATCTAAAAATTTCCGGGCACCTGTGACTTTAGAGTCCCAATATTTTTTGCTTTCCTGAAAAATGAACTGTCTGCATTAGTTTTGTATTAGGCAGTAGGGTAAGATTTCAGAAACTTAGGATTTTTCTTAGTTGTTATATAACACAAGTGATAAATGACAATAATCATACTGTTAGTTGGGCAATGACTGGTTCTCATTGGATTCTGAAAAAAGTCAGACATTCTTCTTTAATATAAAAGGATATGGAATATGTTTTCTCCTGCAAACATGCAAGTTATACATTAATAAATTATTCTGTATGAATTATGTAATACATGTACTGAAACATTTTTTATGGTCGTGGCATCCTACAAATCCAGATCATGATAAGGAGCTATGTCAGATTATCAGTAAATAGCAGGAGAATTTTGCATGTTGAAGAACCCAACATTGGTTCAAGTACAGTATATTTTCAACCTGCATCATAGGTTTTAAGCAGTAGGAAAATGTAGAGTGAAAACCATATATCCATTTGAAAGCTACTGCTTATATGAATGTGTTGGCTTGCAAAGTGAAGAGTCTTCATCTGCGCAAAATCTACAGGGATGATCAAACTACTAATAAATATCCATGTACAAACTTCTCATTATCTGTTGAAAGGAAAGACTAGAATATGTAATTTATCCCTTATTTATTGTCTTTGGTGATAGAAAATCATTAAAATGATAAAATATTATAGATTCCCAGTACGTTCAAGTTTTTGTAATTGTCCTGGATTTTATGCAGTAGTTTTGATTTGTGCCAGATGGTTTTGCTCTTTGTTTCTCATTCAGTATGGTTGGCAGCTCATTAAAAATATGCAAAAGAGCTTCACAATAAAGAACATGCAGGAAATCTTATTGAGAATTCAGACTAGATTCTGGAATAACATTTGGAATAATTATGAGTAATTATTTGAAAGCTTTTCCTAAACTATAGATTCAGATCATCAGGATCGTTGAATTCCATCTCAATCAGTAGCATCTTTTAAACGTATCATTTTATGAAAACCAGAGTCTGCTACTGTACAGCAAATCTGAAAGCATGCATAGGCCTTTTCAGCCATGTGCAACCCATGTAGTCACTACTGGAAAATGTCATGTAAGCAAAGGAAACAGGTTAAAGCACAAAGAACAGAGATCAGCTACTTTTCTCCTAGACTCTCTCAGTGGAGACCTTACTGTGGTGCTGAACCCATATTAATATTACCCTAAACAGTTTCAGGCACTGTGAAGTAAAGATGAAAAGCATGTGTAACAGTTTGGTTGGAGGAGTGAATAAGGACCTCAGTCATAAAGCAATGTGTATTGTGTCATGTGTCACAATGTGACAAACAATGTGTCATGCAGTCCTCATAGAAAAGGACAATTTAATCTCTAGCACAAACAAGTAACCTGGAGGTTGATTCATACGATCGTTTGGATTCATTCTGATAGCTGAACAGCCAGTAAGTAACAGGAGCACATCCTGTATGGTCTCTTAACTGTAACCCGTTCCATGCTTTATATATTGTCTACTTTAGACAAAGCCAAGCAGTTAAAAGTCATCTTTCAAATCTGTACTGAAAGTATCTGGTTCTGCTGAGGTCAGGGATAGATGCACAGTAACAGTTTGGATGTATTGGACTGTATTCAAAATACAGTCAAATGACAGTTTTGGTATGTTAGGAAGCATGATAAGGGGGGGTAAAAAAAAAAAGGTTGGAAGGAAAACTGCCTGTATAAACAGAGCCCAGATGCCTAAATCAGCTGTGGGACAGCCCTTAGCTTGTTCAGAGGAGCTGATTAGGAGAGGTCCTGTCTGATTTTTCGTCTGCTGTTAAAAAATGGGTGACAATCATAGAATCACAGAATGCTTAAGATTGGAAAGGACCTCCAAAGGTCATCTAGTCCAATCCCTCTGCACATGCAGGGTCCCCTAGAGCATGTGGCACAGGGTGGTGTCCAAGCGGGTTTTGAAGATCTCCAGAGAAGGAGACTCCACCACCTCTCTGGGCAGCCTGTTCCAGGACTCTGTCACCTTCACTGTCAAGAAATTTTTCCTTAAGTTTCTGTGGAACATTTGGAGCTTTAGTTTGTGGCCATTTCCTCTAGTCCTGTCACTGGCCACCATTGGGAAGAGGTTGGCCCCATCCTCCTCGCTCCCTCCCTTGAGGTACTTATACACACTGATGAGGTCCCCTCTCAGCCTTCTCTTCTCCAGGCTGAAGAGGCCCAGCTCTCTCAGCCTTTCCTCATAGGGCAGATGTTCCAGGCCCCTAATCATCTTTGTGGCCCTGCGCTGGACTCTCTCTAGCAGCTCCACGTCCGTCCTGCACTGGGGAGCCCAGAACTGCACACAGTACTCGAGGTGCGGCCTCACCAGGGCTGAGTAGAGGGGCAGAATCACCTCCCTCGACCTGCTGGAGATGCTCTGCTTAATGCACCCCAGGATCCCATTGGCCTTCTTGGCCACGAGGGCACACTGCTGCCTCATGGTCAACTTGTCGTCCACCATGACGCCCAGGTCCCTCTCTGCGGGGCTGCTCTCCAGGAGGTCGGTCCCCAGCCTGTAGGCATGTCTGGGGTTATTCCTCCCCAGGTGCAGGACCCTACACTTGCCCTTGTTGAACTTCATGAGGTTACTCGCCGCCCAGCTGTCCAGTCTGTCCAGGTCCCTCTGGATGGCAGCGCAGCCCTCAGGGCTATCAGCTATTCCTCCCAGTTTGGTGTCATCAGCAAACTTGCTGAGGGAGCACTCCATCCCTTCATCCAGGTCGTTAATGAATAAGTTGAACAGGACTGGACCGAGGACTGACCCCTCGGGGACACCACTAACCACAGGCCTCCAGCTGGTCTCTGCACAGATGATAACCTGTGCAGCATCAGTCTCTCATGCTATATAAATCTATCATATCAACTTGCTTGCTGTAGACATTCCTTTCTTCCTACTCTGCATGCCCACCTTCTTTGGAGAGATATAATGGCTGCTTCTTTTCATGCACAACGTGCTTTTGCTCCCTGGGAGCACTGAGAGCAAGGTCTGTGACTTGACCTGATGAATAAGAAAAGTCTTTCATTTCTGTGCAAATGAGAAAAGAACAGTCACTGTGCTTTTCCTCCCGTTATTTAGCATCTGGGTTTTTTGTTTTAAGGTTGACTCCTCTGTGAGCATGAAAAGTATGTAGCATTTATTTTTAGAATTCACCCTAGCACTCATGGGCTTAGGAGTTCTGCACAGACAGTTCAAAACAAAGTGTTTTGGGAAAGCGTTGACGTGAGTAAGAACCTCAGCTAAATATACTTAAAGTCATAAATATTCAGTAGGCTTTTCCCGGATACTGATACATGTTAGCACTCAAAAATATTTCTAAAAGAGTTGTCTCTGTTGATTTGTTGAAGGCTAGGACTTAGCTGAGAATGTAAAGAAAACTGTCAGAGCCACTGCTATTTATTCCTCAGTGGCTCAGCATAGTGGTTTTTGGGCAGTTCAATTTCACCTGTCAATCAAAAAAAAAAAGATTGGTATTTACTTAAAAAGTACTCTTCTAATCCTCTTCCAGGCTGGTGGTCCTGCCCTTGGATTACCCCGCAATTATTCGAGCATCCATAGGGGGAATTGGAGGCTAATCTTGCATGTGTAAAATGGGGTGGTCAGTACCTTTGGTGAGACAGTCACCCATCAGTTGCCCTGTAGTTCTGCTAGAGAAAAAGCCTTGGCTTCCCAAGAGCAAACTTGACTTTTATAGTCAGGGGCAGGAGGCAGAATTATCATGATAACATACAAACCAAAAATTCAAACCTTCATTTCAGTTAAAATAGAAGTTTTAGGTGTGCTGGCTGGCCATTTAAGTGTCTTTCACTTTCTACTTGCTAATAAAGCTTTCAAGATAGGCTGCTGGGGTTTCAAGGCCTCAACATATCACTTCTTTGTGGCCTTGTCTGAAGGACAGCAATAACATTTATTCCCTGCCCTGTGTTTTATTTGTGCTTAGCAAGCCCTGGTCTGGATTTACCTTTCCCTTGGCTGGAAGAAAGGGAAATTCTGGAAGAAAAGCATTAATCTTCTGTCAGATTGTCAATAAACTATCACTTCAAGTTTTCATACTAGAAAATAGTGGGGTTTTTTTATTTTGTTTTTTGTGTGTGTGCATATGTGTATGGAGTCCTTCCTTCTCTTCCTTTTCATCCATCTACTGTTTCTTCTTTTAAGTCCCAGATGTGTAACTGATAAAGAGCAGCCTCAGTTATCAAGTGTATAAATAATAGTAACATACCTAGAAGTAGAAAAACTAGTGGCTTAGCTTTTCAGGCCACAGTGCCATGGTCTGCAATAGCCAGAGACACACCAGAGACACTCAGTAAAACAAGGCAACAGTAAAACTTAAATATATGGTTGTTGAAGTGAATTTGAAAATTCATACAGTAAGGATAGTCACTCTGATCATAACAAAGTCAGAAAAACACTAGGTTAGCAACTGAATATGAACTTACTTTTAACACTGGCACAGAAATGTTCTGAAAAATCTTTTTTTAAACTTCTCTTGAAAGTAGAAGACTTCCCAGTTGTGATATTTCAGGATCATCTGACTAATTCTGAACTTTTCTGTACCATTCAATTTTATAAGGCCAGGCATAAATAGTTTTCCATATAGTGTATATGTAAGGCTGAGTCAGATTCATGTAGTGGGCGTGTATCAGCTGTCTATTTGAGTATTCGTGTGCCACCACATATTATTAGCTGGGCCCAAAGGCAGAGCCTAAAGTTGACTGAAGTTGTTCCCTCAGAACCTTCAACCTGAGCTCTTGAGGGGGATGAGGAGGAGATCCCTGAAATACAAAAATGACAAGAAGCTTTCTGGAGGATGATTGCTGCAAGCATGCAACAGCCTGTTTTAGCAATAGGGACAAAGTAGCCTTCAGGAGATGCCAGATGTATAGAAATAGATTGCCTTGAATTAATGCATCCAGATTTATATGAAATTAAAGTCATATAGCTCATACTGGTCCTATCCAGATCTTTCATAAAAGGGATTTGCAGCAGAAGTAGGCTTTTCTATTTTTTGCACAGAAAGAAAGAGTGCAAAGCAAATTCTTAATGTATACCATCTTCTAAATTCCTCTTATTCTGTTTTTGTGATTTTCACATTCAGCTTCTGAAAAGAAAGATGACTTAATCACATTTCAGGACTGATGATTTAAATTAGCCTCACAATTTCTTTTCTTTCATGCCAGAGACTGCCTATTATCATGTCATCTTGTAGGGGTATTGAGAAGAGATATTCTCCTCAGTAGAGCATAGCAATTGAATGCTATTTTCTTCTGGAGAAGAATATGTACAAGCTTATTTAATGTCGTTCTAATGCTAGTAAACTGGGCTGTGATCATTTCACAAAAAAAGTCTTTGTTGCCAGCTGGCCCAATAGGAACCACTTAACTGCTTCCTTATTGTCTCTTGATTATGATTTTAGCAAGTTTTGATCAGAAAAGGAACGCTAAGATGATGGTGTCTGCAGATGCAATAAAGTTACTTAGGAAAATCAAGCAAAATGTAGCGTGTAAAGGCTTTTGGAAGAATTTCTTAATGCTGAATTACTGGAAAATAAAATAGTAGGTGGAATTAATATCCTTAAGTACAAAGTAATTTTACAAAGTAGTTCATGCTGGAAAAAATAACCTTAATTATGCAAGTACAGGAAACGGATCTGTGCTAGCTGTCAGAATAGAGCTGAAGAAATGGTGCAGTCATTGTAAACAGCCAGCCCTTGTAAAATAGGTCATTGCTCAGAGGTGACCAGAAATCCCCAAAACAGTAGTTAACTATGGAGAAAAGAAGGACAGACCGTAACAAAACATTACACTGTCGTGTAATCACAATTTGTCTGCATGCACACATCTTGAATGCTGCATGCAGTTTTAGTGCCTGTTCCTCATGGTTCACTTAAGTAGAAAACAAAATATGGCAGCAAGAACTATCCAAAGCATTGACTGTTTTCATATATGGAGGAGCACATATATCTAGCTTGTAGACAAGCTAAAGAAAAAAAAGAGATTGCTGAGAAGATCTGAGAATATATTTATAAAGTTGGATACAGTCATTTTAAAGTTTTTAATCAGATTCCACAAGAATTATGGTAATATCACATAGATGGCAGCAGAGCAGATGATGCAAGAAATTATTTCAGTAAATTCTCAAAAAACATTAATTCTTAGATAGCAATAGAAAATGGCCAAATAATTAAGATGATGCACTAATGCATTCACTACTTTTTATTAACTGTTATGCATAATTGTTTTGAGTTTTTGCAGATGCATTCTGACCACAAATTTTTGTCTGTAGCTCTTTCACAAGGAATTATTGTTATTATTTTTTATTCAGAAATAGGAATAATATTAGCTCGGCATCACCTAGTTGATGGTCTTTCTATGCTTATGCTCAGATTGGAAGTAGTGTCAGGTTTCTTGTATAAATACCTTTATTTGCTTCTTGTATTGTTCTTGATTTGTCTCTTAGGAGTCTCTGTTTCTGGGGAGTAATGATGTGATACTCATTTGTTAGAATATTTGTGGAAAACACCTAAGTGTGCTTAGAAATCAGAACTCTGCAGAGAAATGCTGCAGTCTTTCTATAAATAGGTTGCAGTACTAAGAGGGATTTTTCAGGTGAAATAAATTTTTGGATTTTCTCCAACAAATCTGTTTAAAAAGGTATTAAAATCATGATTTAATTCAGAAAGCATTCATATGTATTATGAATATGCTTAGGATTTTTTCCACATAGAATGCCTTATAGAATCAATGCTGTAGTGCTGAACTCTGGAGCTTTTCGACAAAAAAAAAGAATTAACATCTCTCTGCATGTTCACACTGCTTTTTTTGACAAACACATGGCATTTTCACAGCTGTCATTTCCTTATTGTATCCTAGTATATGCTTGTGAAGAATTTATATACTGTATACTGCTTTTTAAAAATGAAATGAGGAGAGGGAGGTGGACTCACTCAGGTGAGAGAGAGGACAGATATTATGATAGAATCAGAGATAGTGAGATTTGAATAAGTCATCTAGTTCTCATAAACACAATTCTCATAAACACAACTGGTGAGCATTGCAATGGGTCTAAAGTATGTTATGGAAGATGGCCATATCTCCTCCTTTCTGTCCCTCTCATTAGGACTTCTGGATTATGAAAAGTGCACTGACATTAGCAAGAGTCAGGCGAGGTCCTCCTTCCTGAGCAAGGGAACCAAGTGGCTTGGGCTCACCTATATCTGTTTCAAAGAAGTTTAAAAAACAAGCATACTAAATTGAAATTTTGCCTAAATTAAAATGATTCTGCTACCTGCATTTATTTTGCTGGAAGTTGGGAATAAATTCCTGATAATCAATTATCTTACACCTCAAGCAGTAGGATAAATCAGATGTGATTATAGACAGTGTTAAATCGTATATATACCCAGCGGCTTTCTTTACGTGTAAGAGTCCTCTGCTCATGTACATAAACAAAAGTTCACAGAATGTGGTGTCCGAGCCCTCTGGGACATTTTGATAGCCACTCCTCTTTTATGTCTGCGGAAAATACTGTGTCCATTAATTTTAGGTGTATGATTACTTCAGAAAGGTGGGCTATTTTATCAGTGCATTTCTCTGCAGCAAGTCGTCATTTCATAAGCTCAACCTTGATGAAGTCTAGCAAGCACTTAGCAGCAATGTTATTCTACATTAACACTGTAAGAAAGTTAATTCATTTTTCAATGTACTGTTCTAAAGAGCTAATAGTATTAAAAACATCTAACCAGAGCATATCTCTGATGAGCTGTTTCTTCTGTTAAAAACACTTATTCTGTATCTAGCACACTTTGCATTTTTGTCTATTAAAATGCATGAGATGTCCATCATAACATTTTTAAGTGCTCAATAGCTTTTTACTGGAACCACGTAACTGCTTCCTTATTATCTCTCCATCACAATAACTTTAACAAATTATATCGAGGTAGTTGTTAAAATTTCCATCCAAATACAGTTCTGTTTTGGATGACACGTCAAGAGGTTAGCTTATGCTCCCTTCTAGCCGATTTCTAGGCCTCCAACCATCAGACAAGTCACTTCAAGGGAGATATTACTCTGTTACATTGAGACATCAAGATAATGGCTAAAGCTGGCTTTCTGAGATGCAGTCCCCTTTGGGAAGTGTACAGAGAATTCTTCAGCATTTATTTGTCTAGGCAGTTCTGAAGAAACAAGACTGAAGATGAAGATGTGGAATGAGGAAAAACTAATTAAAGAAAACAGGGAACTGTGGTTAATCTAGCTTAAACTATTTTTTTTAATATTATTTCTCATTTATTTTACGTTCAATGAGATTTTCCTCTAGGAATGGAAGTGCATGTATGTAGAATTAATATTCCTTTAGTTAAAATTTCCTCTTTGTCTCTTCACCTTAAGTCTTTTCTTACTAATAATAAAATCTGTCTGAAAAGGAAAGAGCAAATAGGTAAGTTGACACTTCCGTCTTTCAGTCACTGCCCTGAATTGTTTATGATTTGTTGATCAGGATCAGGCAAATAACAAGAATATTATGCTTGCAATCATCTAAGTAATTCAAGTTTTGCTAAAATTGTAACCCTGCAATTCTGAGGATGAGTGAAGATTGCCCACTGAATTATTTCCAATTGTCTGTGCCTTTATTTCTACATTTCTACTTAAAGATATTAAAGATATATTTTTACCTAAAGATAAGTTTGCTATGTGTTATGGAAGCATGATGCAAATGTATACCATCGGAGCTTTCAAAGGAAGATGTTTCGCTGTATCTCCAGTTACTAACACTTTGCACGTGAGAGAAGACACTTAGGAAATCAGTTGATAAGCTAATTAACTATGAATAAGAGCAACACGAGCTAGAGAAAGCCACAGTATGGCTGCTCAAATTCCTAAACTGACATAAATCAAGGTACCAAGTGTGCCTTAACAGTAGAAGGAGGAGCTTTAGTTAAGAAGCTGATTTGGTTTTGGTTGTTGTGTGGTTTTGGTTTTTTTTCAGCATAAAATTGTTACCTCCTGACAGTGAACACAATCCTTAAAAGAGATAATAAATAGTAAGGAAACATTTGAGATATTCTCTCAATATTGAAATCAGTCCCAGCTACTTGATTCGTAAATTCTTTGTCTTTAGCTTTTTTTTTTTTAACTTTGCACAGGCATGCGAAAGAGAATGAGTAATAAGCAGGAAAGAGCAGATAGCAAAAGGTGCTTCGTGTTACTCTTAGCATGCAGGTGTTACAGTTAACTATAGCTTTATTTGGAGACCATAAATAAGTATATATGCCTGGGAAAGTGAAAGTTTAGAAACAGCTGAAAACAGATTTGGAAAACTTGATGCAGACGTCAGACTAGAGCCACCAGAGAAAGAATTTAATTTGAGGAAAAGAAATACACATTGGACTTCTGATCAAGAAATCACTTCAAGAGTTTAATAAAATGCTAAGTTAAATTTATTCCGACTATCTCAAACAGTCTCAAACATAAGAGCTATTTGAGACAGCTGAGTAGTTTTGTTTCCAGTAAAATCTTTATTGGAATGAGTGTGTAGTAGTTTTCTAAATCTTATTTCAGGTCCAAAGAGCCTGTAAGAGCATATCTGGAAAGTCCTATTTGTACAGGGAAGAGAAATTTCCTGATTATAAATATTCAGGTTTGTTTCTTCCAGGTAAGGGAAAAATCAAAAAGGAAATTTAAAGAACACTTAACATATCCTCTACAATTTTAGTATGCATAATTTAGGACTTTTTTTTCTTCTGTATAAGAATGATTCAAAAATTTTATCAATTTATATGTGCCTGCTACTCTCAGTACGCGAAGTACCCTTCACTATGTCCTGCATCATCCAGAATTTCATCTTGTTTTTAAATCCTGTATGCAATCTGGTATAGCTGCCCTGATGTTTCACCAGAAGTTGTAAAAGGAATACACAAATAAGCGTAGTGTGTTTCTTGGAGTATTTTGACATGCAGTTTAGAAACTGCAGAACTACAGTGAAAGAAGCCGAGGCCTTTTATGCCCTCTGTTGTGCAAGTCAAAAAAGATGAAACCAACTGCTTACACATTAATGTTATGGGAGCTGTTGTTTATAGAACAGTGATCACCCTTTGTATTCATCTGTTTGTAATTTTTGAAATAATCTGAATTGTCTATTTTGGTGCTCCTTGTTTGACATCTGTTTGTTTGTGTGTGTATATATATATGTATGTTTATATGTAGGAGTGTGCAAGAATAAGCAGTCTCAAGAAATTATGTGGGTTTTGATCCATAATGGGTATAAAAATATTTTAATATAGTTAATAATAATTGCAAATATTTAAACATTATTCTCTTTACTATTAACTAACTAGGATAGATGTTTTAATTCCTTGGTTTTGTGTTTTAAAAACAAAAAAAGGCGTACACACACACACACACAAAAGATACAAGTGTAAGACTTTGTTGTTTACATATTCTTATAAAGCTGTGCTTTGGGATGAAGACACCTGTAAATGAAGAGAGGCTTATTCTTAAAATAAAGTCACAGTCCAATTTTTTTTTCCTTTCTGTGCCATATAGCAATCATTCTGCTTATTCTTAAAGACAATGTTCACGATATAATGGTAAAATGAATTATTTGAAAGTGTCTTTTTTTTCTGTTATGTTCACTTTTGCCTAAGTAATGTTGTTTATGAAAAGGTAAATTATGGATAAGTATACTTAAACTCTAGTTATTATGCTTTAAAATGTTCTTCAGAGTTATGACAATCTTGGTTTGATATAAATGGGCACAGTCAATATTCAAGTCAGAAAAGCTAATGTGTGTTCAAAACTATTTCTACTTCTTTTCAGCTGTCATTATAATTTAACTCAAAGTATTACAGATATTCCAGTTCTCACAGGAAAAATCAAGTGCATCAACTTTTTTTATGCACAAATCAATGCACATTAATTTTTTTTCATTGGATTTAAGTGAAAAGAAAGAGGACAGTCTTAGTAATAGAAATAGTAACATAGTTTTTTTCTGATCTATAAAGGATGTTTTCCATCATCAGGCTACATAAAGGTACTATAGATAATTCTGCGCTCCGATGATCTGCAGCACCTCTATAGCTCGGTCTTTTCTGCATCTATTGCCTGCTTTACAATTCAGAAGGATCACAAGTGTGGATCAGTGACTAAAAGCTAGATATTCAGATAACCATCTCCTGGTGAACTCTTTCTTCCAATTCAGAATTGCTCCCAAGTCTCTCTTGTTCAGAGGAGACATCAAGGAAACTTTTTTGAATAATAACCTGTATAAACTTTAGAGATAATTTCTTAAAAAAAAAAAAAGTCCAAATGAATCATTCTTATTTCTTTGTAAGCTTACAGAAGCATCAGTCTCAATGATTCAAAGAATTCAGAACAGAAAGCATATGTATTTCTACCTTTGTACTTTTTCTTTTTTTTTGAGTAATCAAGCTATGAGCAACGAGTGTGTTGGCTTGTTTAAAACCTGACTCCTCTTCAAAGCAGAAAATGAGCTTCACCTGATCTTAAGAGTTCTTTTTTTCCCTTAGTTTAAGGTTTTTTTCATTTAGTTTCCCACAAATCATTGGAATTGATGGAACTCTGTATTTACACAGAATCAATGAAAATTGCACACCCCAGTTGCATTAAACTCATATCAGAACAGTGAATATTTACTTTAAAAAATGGTTGAATTACAGTTAGGATTTGCTCTAGGATTTAGGCACAGCCCAGAAAGCTGACCACTATGCAAGGTGGGCTATGACCTTAGCACCTATCACTAATGCCATCTGATCTTTCCAGGTGCTGTTGTTAGCCTAAAATAAACACAAGTAGCTGATCTTGCCTTGAAACTTAAAATTTAAAGAGGTAGTTAGCACAGAGTTGTTGGGTACTGAAGGTTCACGCTAGACTTAGCTACAGCCAAGCTATCCCCCTTCTCTGCTGTCAAGTTCAATGTAATTTCTGAAAATCTGTCTCAAAATGTTCAGCAGTGGTCTGAAAAATGCAACAACCATACGTTTCGAGTTACTGGCTTTGCTGTGCTTTAGTTCAGGGCCTGGGGGTGGACTCATAAAACCTTTAGTGCCTTTAGCACGTTTTCGCTGATAGTCATGTTCCTTGGAGAATGGTACAAAAGAGAAACTGTGCTCTTTTTAAAAATACAGGGATTTAGCTGACTTCTGGTTTTTAGTTTTCAAAAGATACTTTCCTTCTATTAAAAGAAAGAAAATGTATAAGAGAAACACAGCAGCATCTGTGCTTCCTTCTACTTTCCTTCAATTAATGGTAAAAAGAGCAGGAAAATGTACCTGTCCATCGGGTTATTTGTTTTTCTCTTATGCAATAATTTGATATGATTTATCAAGCTAGATTAAACAGCAGCTTATTCCTAACAATAAATGTTTTAAGTAAAACAATAGATTCAGAAATGTCTCTGAACTGGGCTAGAGAATTAACAATGAAATAACAAGATCAATGTCAGCTTTTCATGTTGTGCTCTAGGGTCACATGTAAATGTGTTTGCAGTTCCGAAAACATTTTTTTAAAAATATGGCTTAACAAAAAAAGACTAAATTATTGACAAGAAAAGCATGCTTCAGATTTTGAGTGTATGTGTATAGATATACGTGTGTGTATATGTGTATATATATATAAAAATTATATATGCATATATATTCTTAATGAGGCAGGAGAATCTAAAGAGCAAGGTTTGCTCAGCTCAAAGGCTTGCTGTTTTATGATGTTTCTTTCAGCATCGTAGAGAAATAAAGCAGTGGTCTCTGTTCTGCTTGAAGTGAATAGACTTTCACAGGGCAAGTGTTTCTCATCATCACCACCTTGGCACACAGCAAGAAACCGCAGTTATAAGTTAGTCAAACTATAGCCAGTATATGTTTGTTCTGTCCTCACATTTCGATCCACTGGCTCTTTTCAGGTACTTAAGTGTGGCTGACTGTAATATCTCAGAGCTTTAAATAAATTACTGGATTTTTACCCTCTTGTAGCACGAATTGGATAGCTTGCTTATGGCAAAAGGTAGACAGGATTGGTGAGGGTGAATACTGAGCAAGCTAGAAGGTGACAGGAAAAAAAAAAAGAGGTAGATATGAGAGAGATGACTGAGAGACAGTGCGAAACAGGTCGAGAAACAGGAAGATTGCAAGGGGTTTCAAAAAAGACAGTGCTATTTATATTCTGAGGTAATATATTTATACATGTATATAATATAAAATATACTATTGTACAGAGAGATGGGAACAAGATTTAAAGGACAACAGAAATAATGATCAATCAGCACTCTCGCGATTCATCTTTAAAAGCTGTAAAAACTACAGAATGTACAATATGTATGTTCACTGTATAAATTCACATACATAGATGCACAGACTTTTTGTGAATGTGTTCATACATTTGTTCTTTAAGTGATTCAAGCATATCTTCTTAAAATGGCTAAATGGCTCCTTTACAGATATGAAGGAGAAAAAGGAAATTTTTTCCTCTCAGGTCTGTTTGTGATGTGCGATGCCTGGAATGGTGGACTCTTTTATAGGCACCTATAGATTTTTCATCCACTCTGTATTCATGATGTGTGCTCGTTCTCCGTGCTAGTGAACTACATCAACATAAAATATAGTCTGTTCATAGTGTGGTCATTCCATAGAAACTAATAATATTTTCTTAGGTATTTTGCTTAGCTTTCTGCTTTTGTATACAAGGCAGCATGTAAAGAAAGTGATTGAATAGCGTAAGATATAGTAGTCCAATATGTGTATATTAATAAGGTAATATATAATAGTGTAAGATATATGTTGCTCAGGAAAGTTAGAGAAAATCAATTCTACAACTGGAATGATTAAAGCTAATGAAAAATATTAGTGATTCTAAACTCTTTCATTTTAATTTCTGAATGATTTTTTTTAAAAAAAGCAACAGAAATACCCTAAATGGACAATTTTAATTTTAATGGACAATTTTAAAGCAATTTGGTCTTTAATAAAGCTATTGTGTTCTAGGACATTTTGATCAAGTAGTGCAGATTGGTATGTTTTGCTTGATACATTTTAGTAAATGTACTGTTCTTGTAAAAGTTTGAGTCTGTTAGGAAGAAAAGTACAGTTGACAAAATTTTGCCCTGCCATTAGATTTTGTCAAGTTAGACAAACTAGTCAGTTAGCTTTACATGATAAACTAATATGCATTACTGGTCTGTAAAAAGCAAATAATATATTTTTTAGTAAGAAACATGGTTAGCCAGGAAATTTCATTATCATAGAGAATCTTTGAAGTAAATTGAACATTTTGAAAATTAAATTTTATTTTGGAGACTCTTATATCTTTCCATTACATGAAGAAACTACTAATGGTAGTTAAGTTCTGGGTGAAGTGCTGAAAACAGCTTAGGACTTAAAATCCTTTTTCTGGAGTGCCTAAGGTATGGATATAACTTAAAATGTTGTGAGCTTTACATTTTATGTTGAGCTGTTTCAACATTTGTACCTCTGTCAGATGGATGCATAGTTTGCATTTTCCCATGCACAAACAAGGCTATACAAAGAGTTACCTGATTATAAATGTATATGCAGGTTTACTGGTATAAGCAGCTATGGTCAAATTTGTGGAAGTCAGAAAAATGCCATTATCTGTTTATTTCACCTCTCTAGAGGTGCATAAAATCTACCAGTTACTTAAGCATTTAAAGAAGAAAAAAAAAAAAACGTTGATGGTAGAATTTGGATTTAAGCAAGAGGAGGTACTCAGTGGATGTTTGCAGGTTGCTGCCTCTCTCTGAAAGGGAAGGTTTAAGATATGGTATTAGTAGATAGGAAGAGAAGATATGAGAATCTAAGAGACTTAACTCGGAAAGCGAGTGAGTGTTGGTGAAGCAGTTGGTGAACTGTGTGGTATCACAGGAACCATCACAGATGGATTCCAAGGGAAACACAGCATGATTAATACATTAGGAGCTGAAGGACACAAGCCTGGAAGGATAGTATCAGACCATAGCAAATGCAGGAATCTTTTTTTTTTTTTCCTTTTAACTAGGGCTCACTCATGATTAAAAAAAAAAACTACAAAGAAGCAAGACCAATCAAAGCAGTTGGTTGTTTGTTAATATTATGCCTATTCTTTCTTAATTATGCCTATTCTTAATTAAATACAACAGCATTCTGTGAAGTGATGGGGAATAAGTAGTTCAGTTTAGAATTAAAAGAAGTTGGATCTAAAAGTCATGAGAAAAGGTTAATATGTTTCAAAGAATAATAAATGGCGATTACCACCTTTTGACTGTTACTGGAAAATTTACACTTATGCATTTTTGTAAATCCTTCTTTTATCTCTTATATCTATTTAGGAGTTGTTTTGCTTGAAGTCCACAGCAAAATAGGAAAAAATTAGAAGTTGCAAAGACATATTGCTTAATATACCTGCACCACCATATCCATTATTCACTTAAATTTAATGCAAAATTGGTCTTTATTCTGTCAAGAAAAAATAAATATCTAAGAAAAAGAATAATTCAGATAATTGACACCAGTGAGTAAACATAACTCTGTTTCTGATGGGTTTGAACATTGTTTCTAGTGTAGTGTAAATACACAGGATTGGTCAGGGGCATATAGAGAAGGTAACCTGATATTAAATAGAATCTTGCTGCCTTTGATAAGTGTTTTTGTTCCTGGAGATTCCTTGTTAGACTGAAAATAACAAAGATTGCACACAAGTGGCACAAGCAATGGCAATTAAATGTGGAGAGAAAAATGAAGAAATAAAGGAGGTTGAAATCTCTGTTCAGTGTGCTGCTATAGCTCCTGCTCTGTAGCTGCTCTGCAAAGAATAGATATTTCAAGGCTTTTCTTCCACCCCATAGTTGTGAAGTCAGACAGGCTTTAATTTTAGATCATGTCCTAAGTACTCATTTATTAATTGACCTCTCACACCCCATTTAGCTAGCAGGAGATGGAAAGGAATTCAAAGAGCCAAAAAAAGGGAAGAAAATGGAGTCTAAACAACGCCAGTGGCATTTTCTGTTTTGCAAGAAATCAAGATTGGACATGGATAGTCATTTGGAAAGATGTGGAAGATTTAATAGCCTGACTGAACGTAACCCAGATGTTTTCATTTTGGATGTTACTTCCCTTTGTGCTTTTCTATTAGCTACCAGCCTTTATTATGCCACAAGAACTTATTCTTTTTTTTAAAAAAAAATGCCAGGGTCTATCATGCAAGAAGGTAGTTAATGACCTGTAGGTGAAGTTGCTGTTTCAGAGCAGTAGCTCAGGGCTGAGAGTGGTCCTGCTGCAGCAGCTCAGTGCTTGGGTGGCTGCCAGACTCCTCCTCATATTGGTGACAGTCTACAGGCAGGGTCGATTTTGTATATCCATATGTAAGTGTGTGTACCTGTATGTATCTCTGTCTACAGACACACACACACACATATACACATGTTTATGTAGAATTAAAAATATTTGTTAAACTGCTTAGAAAATACTGGGCTGCAAGACAGATATTCATGATTTGAGAAAGAGAAGTACAGTTTGCAGGTCAATTAACATTTGAAGGTTCTAGTTGTGAGAATATTAAGTTATCTCTATATTAAGGTAATAGATGATCTTCTGAGAAGTGCAACTAAACAGACATAGACTGAGAAACTGGTGTAGGTTTACTGGCGAATGGTTTAACACACACAGTAACTGCCATTCCTAAAGGCTTGCTTATGTGATTACAGTTGCAAAATGAAAGCTCAAATCATTGAGCAGTTTGATTTTTAAAATGGATAGCTAAAGCTGGATTGACTGTGCCTATTTATGAGAGCCTACTTCATTAAATGTGAATATACAGTGTATTTATACTGTTAATTATAAAGCAGAAGTGTTTTAACGTAGCGACCTTATGTTTTGAGATTTGCTTATCCTTGGTAATTTTTCTTGCTTGATATGCCTTTTGGTAAGTTTTGACGTTTGCCCAGCCAGTCTCTCTTTCTCTCTCTCTGTGAGGTTCGCATGTAAACTGATTTAAAGATTCCATAATGACTGTTTGGCATATCCTACAGGCAAAGGTCCAGAAACCCTTTTTGCTGGCAATAACCTCAATGATAATGAGTGGCACACAGTGCGTGTGGTCCGGCGAGGAAAAAGTTTAAAGTTAATGGTGGATGACCAACAGGCCATGACAGGTAGTGTGGCGTTGTGACTTCGGGCTGCTGGGGGGAAACACAAACCAGCCAGTGGCAGAAGCCCTTTATTCTGAAATTAGTAGCAACATTTGCTTTGGTCTTGGGTAAGAGCCAAACCCCACGTGATGCACCGTGAAATGCTGTTCCTGCAAATGCGGTTTTACGCGTGATGTGAATAGTGCTACTATTGAAATTAATGAAAACCTTCGTGCTGACTTAAATGAAAGTTTTTAAATAGTAATCGGAGCGAAGTGTTTGATACAACATTAATAAAAAGGCAAGCAAAATGCTCTTGGCAACACACTAAATTTAAGATTAGATTCTAGGCCAACAGTGTAAGAATAAATTTCATAAATGTTTGAAGGATATTGTGACATATGTATTAAATCTTACTTCAACTGTCCTGAATAAATAAATATTAGGGAATAAATTTCTTTTATATAAAAGCAGCAACTGGTAGTGGGAAGAAAAAATAGCAGAAATGGTAAATGTTGCAAACATATTCCTATTTTGTATCAGGAATGAAAGGTTTGTTTTGACTTTGTTGCATTAAAGGTAAGTCTTATATGATGTTGTTAATAGCAACAGCCGTGGATACTAGTCCTAATTCCTTGTCCAATGCAACAAACATGCCTTTTTTTTTTCTATTTCCCAATTAATCTTTTACTTTGTTTTCATGTAGTATTAAATAATTTTCATCTTTTGCGTTAATCTTTAAGAAAATAGTAGCAATGTTAATGGTTTTAAAAGTAGAAAACACCTTCTGTAGGAGCCTTTCTCATTCCAGTAGAATCTTCAAGGCCATGTCGTTACTGAAATAAAAAAATTGCAAGTATCTTAAATCATAGCTGTAAAAATTTTATATGCTAATGTAGTACCGGTGAATCTACTAAAGGTGAAGCAAAAGAATTCTTCCTGTATGTGATGATGATTCAAGCCCCCCTCCTGAGAGGGAAGATGACTAAAATGGTTATTTTGTTAATATGAAAATAAAAATACAGTAAGGGAGCAAACATACCAAAATTTCATCATCTTGCTGCTTGAAGTGGCAAGTAAAATCATAAAGTCCATTTGGGGATTTTTTTAGTTAGAAAAAACTGTTTGGAACTGAATAAAATACTGTTTCTATAAACAGATGTAGATTCCCCATGCTTCTCAAGGCAGAACTTTTTTAAAAAAATGTAATACACATTACAGACTCATCAAAAGTACAGTTTTTAGCTTGTAATTCAGTCCCAACTGCTCAGAACATCTTAAGAAAAACTCAAAATATATTTGAAGGATTAAGGTGAAGGTGGAAGGATTCTATCATATATGGCCTAATGGTATGAATTCATAAAAACATAGATCTCCAAATTATTGCAGTCATTCTTCACAGTGTATAACTGTAGCTCTAATTAGATGTCATGGTCTTACTGAATAGCTATTGAAGCCAGTGAGGGGTTTTGTCCTTTCAGTTGCCTCTTGATCAAGTGGAAGATGTTGCCTACAGGTCAACTTTTGGCATGACAATTGCATCCTTTCCACAGGATATGGTGCTGGTACCTGTACCAGGAACTGTCCTATTGACTAGAAATTATTCTCAGTTCTTCAGGCTGAAAGTTGCCTAAGTTTACAACCACAGATGTTTAATTTTGTTCTTCTCCTGGGGGATGAAGGAGGGGAGGAAGCTGGCACAGGAGAAGGAACTTGAAATTTTGCCTGATGAGGAAAATCTGCTGCTAGTCTCAGGAATGTTGTTTTTTTTTCAGGACTAATTAATGTAATCATGCAGCACTGTCACCTTTTTGTGACACAGTGTATTGCCAAACCCTTTACCAGCCAAACCATTTTTACTGTCTGGTGGAAAGTCAAATGCACACAATGCAGAGTAGCTTTAAATGCCTGGAAGGAGTAGTGGAAGTGTTGGCACATGGGAGCTCTGTCTTGCTCAAAACAGGCTTCGAATTTTTCCTGAGACGCCCCAACAGCTGGAAAGGTGGTTGAAGTATAATCTGATCCTTACTCCTATGAAAAAGTGCCCATAGGCTTAAAGATGGCATGAGTAAGAAGGGGCTTCTCAAAGTTCCATCTTTCCCCCTACTCACATTTGTTTTTCCCTTTTACTTTTTTTAGTTCCTTCTGCTATACCATATATGAAAAAAAAAGCCCTGTCAGATCATGAAAGCTTAAGCTAGAAGGAAAGCTTTTAAATAATTCAGTCTGAATTTCCATCTTTTTGCAGGTTAAAAAACACCAGCTATCCATCCATGCATCGCGCATACTATTGCTGCATGGTTAAATAACATCTTTCAGAATCATAAGTAGCTTTCAGTGGAAATTATATAGGTGATTTTGAATATTTTTTGATTTGAACACTTGGAATAAAAGTGTTTAAATGCACCCCACCCGCAAGCCCTTTTTTAATTTCTAGAAGCATAAAATAAAAATGGAATGAAGGAGATATTACAGTTGGATAGAATTGGAAAGAATATCTAGTTTATGGTTATGAACAGAAATTATTTGGCCTTTTGAATAATGATGAATGGCTTTATATCAGGTAATATATTTTTTGTACCAACCTGAGAAGCTTAAGGGAAAACACTCAACTTGCAAGCATAAACCAGAGTCTCTCCATCTCTCTTCAGAGCTCTAGTTGCAAATGTTGTGCACCACTAGGTGAAACCTCAAGTTCTGTTAGCGTTTTTGTATAGCTAAAATACTAGGAGGTGGCTTGGCATGTGAGCCCAAGTTTCTGGAACTTTCTTATTACTATGCCCAAGAAAGAAATATTTTCCAGATAGTGAGTGTAGTGAGGGTGCTGTACTAGAGGGCAAAGCTTAGTAGGTTTCTGCTGCGACATTTTTGCAGTGCCATCTGAAGTGATGCAATACAGGAATGCATAACATTTCCCCTAAAACAAGATCTTCATCGCTCTCTCGAGCCAGGACAGCGTACAGCTATTGGCCTCGCAAGAGGTTGAAGATTTAGCATTTTTCAAGATAGTTCTCCTCATATATTAGTGAACATGCAATAATGAGTCAGAGAGCTAAAATCCCCAGAAGTGAAAAAAGCCTTGCAATGTCACCATCCCAGTTCTTTAAAATGAGCACAATGGGGGGGGAAAAAAAAATCCATGTCTGAATATGTGCTCTGTCAGCAAACGGAGCTATGTAACAGACAAAATATGTTGGTCTGCTGTAATTTGGTAATTTGCATTTAACTGACTTGGGAACTTCCTGACTTGTACCCAGTGTGTGGTAGCAGTCTAGCCTCTCTCCCTCGAACTTGCAATCAGGGTCCAGCAAATTTCAGGCTTTCTGCTTTGTCAGAGCGCTTGCCTGACTTGGGAAGACTGAAAGTTAATGCTGAGGCCTGTGTGTGGGATGCTCTCTGCAAGCACTTTCCAGGACAGGACACTGGTCCATGCTCCCAGGAAAGGTCCTGCTCCCTGCCTCCCTTGGGCTCCCCCACTGTGGCTTTCTCCTATAGGAAAAAAACTGTTGCTTTCAAAGGAATACTCTATCTTGCCACCCAGACTTGCAGCTGACCAGTGTATCTAAGTACCTGAGACTGCTTAAACAGGAAGTCTTGTTTGCTTGTGTCATGTCCCTTGAAGTTAAAAACCTGGGATAGCATCCCTGTCTGTTATGCTTCTCAATGCCATGGAAATCTGATACCTGGTTATTAGTTTCACCCTTGTGTTCTTCACATTGGACAAATTAATTGCATTTGCTTCTGGTGAAATCTGTGACTGGTAAAGTGTAATCATCGCCTGGGTTTTGGTTGACATTTTGGTATATTGTGCTATTTTGTGTCTGTTTGGAGTTCATACTGCTGGTCCTATCCAACATACTAGTCAGTGGAAGGACTTGGAGAGATTTCCTAGTAGCTTGAATGAATTTAGAAAAATCCCCTTTGAGTCAAGAATTTGCTTGCACATTCTAAAATATAGCTATTCTGAAAAGTATGAAATTGCTGTAGCTATTTAACTGCACTATGTGCACCATAAGCTCCTTTTTCAGATACTAACACATGTTTTCTTGTTCATGTTTCAAGGTCAAATGGCTGGTGATCACACAAGACTGGAATTCCATAACATAGAAACAGGCATAATAACCGAGCGCCGCTACCTGTCTTCTGTGCCTTCTAATTTCATTGGGCATCTACAGAGTCTTACATTTAATGGCATGGCATACATAGACTTATGTAAAAACGGAGACATCGATTATTGTGAGCTAAATGCAAGATTTGGGTTCAGGAACATCATAGCAGACCCTGTAACCTTTAAAACAAAAGCAAGTTACATTGCATTGGCCACGCTACAAGCCTATACATCTATGCACCTTTTTTTCCAGTTCAAAACAACCTCATTGGATGGATTGATACTTTATAACAGTGGGGATGGAAATGATTTCATCGTGGTTGAATTAGTAAAAGGGTATGTATGGATGAGTATAGTGAAAAAATGGTGAATTCAAAGCGAGAAATGCAATGGAAAGTTTAGGAGACAAACATTTATCATATTGAAGATAGCTAATTGATGAACATTTCTGTGTGTTAACCAGATTCTTATGCTTTATTGTGACTTTTTCTTTCAGGTGGAGCTAGGTACCTGAAAAATAAGAAAGTAAATACTAGGTATAACTTAATAGTATTTAGCCCAAATAATGCTAGTTTGTAGTTCTCTTGTTCTCTCTCTATTATGTTTGTGTTGGCATATGGAAGGGCTCAATACTTCCTCTAACCTTGGGACTGAATCTCAATAGGTGTAAGTGAATGGTGATTCCTCTAAATTAAGGTGTTTCCCCAATTGACATTCAGGTTTCTCTTCCTGATTTACCAGTGATGCTGAAGAGCACGAGGGCATAGACAATGACAGACATTAATTATCCCTGCCCTTGGTATGTAAAGAAAAAGGAAACTTCCAATCTTTTCTCTCTGCCCAGGTATTTACACTATGTGTTTGACTTGGGGAATGGTGCAAATCTCATCAAAGGAAGTTCTAATAAACCTCTGAATGACAACCAGTGGCATAATGTGATGATATCGAGGGATACCAGCAATCTCCATACTGTAAAGATTGACACTAAAATCACAACACAGAGCACAGCAGGAGCCAGAAACTTAGACCTCAAAAGTAAGTAGAAAAATTCCTGTGTAACTGACAGCAAGGTGCAGTATAGAATGGTAGACTGAACAAGTCATGTTATTAAACATTTTTTTTTAATTTTGCCATACTGTGTTAAATGTTGTACTTGGTAATTAATATGTTCACAAGAAATTAAATTTTCTTCATGTTTGTCTGACAATGGCAGTAGTAGTTCTGCAAAGTCACCCTCAACTATCAATATGAGAAAATGCTGTATGGATTATTCTACAGGAAAAAGCAGGAAATGAAAAGGACATGGAGTGTAGAACACAAATGTCATTCCAGAGCAGAACTAAAGAAGTTTAAAAACCTTTTAAAAAAAGACTTGATTTTTGTATGGGGATAGATTATGTAAGTGGAATATAGAAACCACTGCCCAGGCTTTACAGTTAGAGTGCGAAGGCTTTGCAAAACTCACAATCTGCATATTAGAGGGCTGGGAAACATTTTGGTCTCACTCTCACTGCTAAGTATCCTACACAAAACTTCCTTTATTTTTTGCCTGCAGTTGGGAAAGATAAATGCAGTGCAATATTAAATATAATAATAAGTGCAATAAATGGAACAGGCTGCCCAGAGAGGTGGTGGAGTCTCCTTCTCTGGAGATCTTCCAAATCCACCTGGACACCACCCTGTGCCACATGCTCTAGGGGACCCTGCGTGTGCAGGGGGGTTGGACTAGATGACCCCTAGAGGTCCCTTCCAACCTCAACCATTCTGTGATTCTATGATTCTATGAAATGCACAACGTAATGTAAGATAGTGTATCTTTAGTTGAAGAATGTGATAAACTTTGTTTTATGTGTTTAAAATTATTTTTAGAGGCCAAGAAAGGTTCTTAAGATCCTTTTTTATAAAGCAAACCTGTATATTTAAAAAAAAAAGTAGTAATTAGTTGTCAGAGTTCCCATTGGAAGAGCTAATTTGCATCAAAGGAAGATATCTTTTTGAAAAGCTATATAAGTATACTTTTTAAAACATTCCTACCTTGTTAGATACAAAAAAGTATATTCTGGTCATATGAAAAAGTATTATGTATTTTAACATTCTTTATAAAACTTTTTGCTAGAAAAACCAAAATTTCATAGCAGTCAAATAAAATTTAATATTTCAAAAGCCAGAAGGTTCAAAGTAGATATTAATATTCCATCAAGCGCTTGTTCTTGCTGAATTTTCTTTTAACTACCTCTGAGTCACAGATAATGAGCTGAACCTGGTAATTACTCTGGATTTTGTGAGATTTCGCATGTTTGCTTCACTTTAAACTGCTTTTAAGATTGAGAGAAAGACTATGAAAACTTTGCCTTCATATGTCATAATCTTCACTAAGAACCTCTTTATCAAAGATGCTCTGTTTCTGATTTAAAGCATTTTAGAGGACTCGTTTGCCCTTTTCTGAATTGTACTTGGAAATTGTGCTGCTTTCCTTCTCATTTATAAATATGGTCAAGGGTTTCTAAGAAATTACATTTCAGAATTAATTCTGATGCTTGAAAAAAGCGTACACCTTGTTTTCTCATAGTTGAGCTGTTTTTGCAATCCTGAGCACTACTTCGGTGGATGTGTATGTATGTGTTTGTATTTAATCTGTTTTTTTCAGCAGATTATTTCAACAGGAGTAAGAAAAATAATGCTATTAAGTACGGAAAACTGAGGATTTATTCTAAATCTTTCTCAGACAGCATTTTTGATATCTTTATTTTTTTAGTGTAAGGGGGAAAAAAAGTGCTTGGTAGAGGCACTAGAGGGCACTGTTATTTCATGTAATGTACCGCTGTAGTACATTCATCGAGAAATCTCATCAATTCAGATAACCTATAAAATCCGACATTCCTTTGTTTTCTGCCCTTTGAAATTTTTACTTTTGCGTTACTCTTTTGAAGTAAAAATGTATCCTTAGCTGGTGCATTTCCTAACCTTGAATTCCACTGGAAAAAAACCACTGATGAGCATGAAAAAAAGTACTGGAATTTGAAACGGGGAAGGTGAATTGTCTTAGCTACTGACTTTCGGTAATTCACCTCCCGGTAAATATTGCTAGTTAAAGAATGATGAGCCTGACCTATGCAGTACGGTAGTATAAAGCAAGCACCTTCCCCAACCTGCATGTGTGTGGGTCCTTTGCCTCTGTTTTCACATACGAGCAGGTTTCACTTTTATTTTTCAAGGTATGCTATTGAATTTTGTTTGATCAGCTCTTTTAAAATATGACTCTGCACACATGAAATTTTTTGTCTCTATTGACCAGGGGAGGGTTGCTTCAATTTAATACGGAAAAAAAAAAAGCTTTGTTGTTTCCTCTTCCGCTATACTCAGTTGAAAATCTTCTCTGTAGCTTGCTCTTTTTCTCTGCTTTATGCTGATTATGTATGGTGACACATCTCGGTTATGCTGTAAACATTCCATATGCTTTACTGATGAGAGTAGACCAATTTAATTCCTTGTTCCATAGCATTTTAGCCATAGCATTTTAGTTGTAGCAAAGAAGCAAATTTAAAATCACAGTTCCTACTGTTGATACTAATAATTCTGTTTAATCAGAGTTAGTGTTTATTGAAATAAAAAATCTCTACAGTTAATACGGAATCTCTGCAGCTTTTCCCAGTCAGCATAGAGTTGCCAGTTTTTTAAGTGCTTAAATCCATGGTAATCTTGGAAAGATAAATCAAATGCATATAGTTCTTTGCAAATACACTATAAATTCATTGCAAAGATGTGATATATTGGTGGTGTACAGCATGCACAGTAGATGTCTGGAATGCTGATTGTCTGGAAAAGCAGAAAATTGCCACAAAAGGTCCAATATGCCTTTCCTTTCGGATGTAGAATTTGACTATATATCATAGAGAATGCATTATTATAGGGGTGAGTTCTCTGTATAGCCCTTCATACCAAGTCAGTGTATTGGAGAGAGTAGTTGTGGAAACACTTGTGTTATTGTTGTTAGTAGTTATTGCTATTATTGGCTAGATGACCTGATAAATGATGGATTTGAGGGAAAGAAACAAGCAAATGAAAGCAGGAATGTTGTTTTTTCCTGGCAGAGGAAATTATCAAAGTGCCGTCAGGTGCAGCCTCCTACAGACACCCCGTGAAGATAAATGAGTCTCAACAATAAATGCAAGGTGGTTCAAGCCTGAAAGCCTTCAGTGATACAGCAAACTTCTTTTATGTGTTTCATGCTCAAGTTCCATGTCCTGCCCTTGGTGTAGCCTGTCTTGGTGTTAGGGGCACGTAACTTCTCTTGGCTTGCTGTACTTGGCTGTGCTCTTATGGTCTGTTGGGTCCAAGTAGCCTTGAAGGGCCATATAAATGCCAGTGAAGTGAAGATGCAGGCTGTCTCGTGTGCTGCTCTTCCTCACTATTGCTGCAGAAAAGAAGCCTTTTCCTTTTCATTCAGTTGTAGCTGCTGTAGTTTCTGTAATCTCTCTCTGTCTCCACGCTTTATTTCTTCAGTGTGGGAAATTAGAGTTCCAGTAGAAACCTATTTTAAAAAATATTTAAAAACACATGAGCTGCTTTAGAGGAACATCTTCAAGCATATTTTGTCTCCACTTACCCACCTAGGGTTTCATATTCTTTTGCTTCTCTCCTACATATATGGGCACTACTTTAACCCCAAAATAACTTCCCACCCAACAAAAGCCCAGAATGACTATCCCACAGAAAATTCTGACATTTTAATGCTATATTTGATAATAAATTGATATGAAAAGTTGGAAAAGCATATCTTTCAACAAATGAAAATGTTAAGCAATGCTGTTTATTTTGAGTTTAACGATAAGTAATTATGAACTTATCTAGGATCTAGTAGGTGGGATGGAAAACATTGAGGAGGTACCTCAGTCGTGGAACTTTTGTTGTGCCAACTGGTGCTGAGCTAAAGGAGTGTTTATGGTCAGTCCATTGCAGGAGATACAGCTTTGCAAAGACTAGTCTGAGGAGGAGCCTAAGACTCAGACTATAACACTTCTGAGGTACCACAACAGCTCATGCAAGCTGAGAACACTAATGAATAGGAAAATATTTTAGTTTAGTCCTACAGATCATCCCCAGTGCAAGAAATTCTTTTGATTTCCTTATATTTAAGATTCCTGTCTGGCTCTCCTGCTGTCTGTTTTACTTTTCTTTTACTTCTGTATCTCTTCTATGGCCTCCAGCTTTCTCTGTCCCTTCATGAGATTTAGCTGCTGTTGCTATACGTATTTACCTTCTCGTTTGTCCTTTTCTCTGATAATATGAGAACAGCCTAGTTTGAAGCATCTGAAAGAAAAATAGCAAAATTCACAAATGCCCTGAAATACATTTCTTCTGAAGCACTTAAAGACTCACTTGGCAATTAAATCATCCTTGTAAGCTGCCTATTTTATTTAGTATATTATCAATAAATCTACTGACCTGGCTTAAGTACAGATGATGGTAGTAGTGAATTTATCTCTTGCCTCTCAAAATATGTTATCCATACTATGCAAAAATGAGCTAATTTAGTGTTGTTTGTAAACTAAGATTCTTTTTCCAACAGAGAATATTGAAAAACTTCAATCTTATACAATGTTCACTCCTGTTATTTTATATGAAGCACATTATTATTGCTGCATTATATATTCTTCTCTATATCATGAAGTCTGTCAGTGGTGATTTTTTTTTATATTTTTACTATGAAACAAAGCTTTGAGAAACACAACACAATATTTTATATAAAATGCAAATTTGTACAAATGAATGAGTTCTAGGGATTGAATTGCTCAAGTAAACATGCATACTTTTATTGTAATGACCTTGCCAGGGGGCTGTGGGCTCTTCATGCAGAAATAACACTCTCTTCCAAATACCAAATTCCAAATACTGTCATCAGTAAATATATCTTCATACTGTGACCTGGTAGATTAGACAACAGCAGATCCAGCTGTTGTCTTCCTAAGTGTGTTGATAAAGTAGACTCATTACAGACAAAAAAACCTACAGGACCCAAAGCTGTGAGAGGTCTTCTTTGAGACATTCTGTCAAGAAAAACATGAGGACAGGTTAACAGTAGTCAATGATTAGACAATATGGTCTAATGCATATTCTTTCATGCTCCTTTCTCTACAAATTGTTGCATATTGCTTTTAAATGACCATGCTGCCTCTCAGATTGTGTAGATAATTTTGACGGTGCTAGGCATTTAAAAAATAAAACCAAATTTGTAGAACTATGAGATGGAAAAAAAATATATTGCATTGCTTCCAGATTGCATAAGTAATTTAAAAGACATTGTGATGAACTCTGTTTAGTAAATAGGATCACAGTAGTCTTTCAGGTCACTTCATAGTGAAAGAGACTTTTTGCTTTCTGCTGCTGCTTCTGTCCTGCTCTACTCCCACTCTCTCACACATTATATTTATTTCTATGTTTGCCTACATACCTGCAGCTGTTTGACATGCAGGTTATTAACGTAGTTGAACTCATTGTGGAGTTTTTTTCAAATCCTTCTGGAATGTTAAGTAAAATTTGTCTTAAGGAAGAGGCAAGAAATATTAAAATGCATTGAAAGATCTATCTAAAACACATCCCACTGCCAAAGTACTGAACTTCTGCAGATTCTTACATTAGCTACTGGAAATTTTAAGCAGGTCATAGAGGAAAACAAAATTATAGTTTTGTCTCTGTTTGCATTTGTGGATGCTACACTCTTTGTGCCACTCTGAGGCATATTCTTTGAACCTGTTTCTGTTATCCCTTTGAGAATCCTGTCCTCAATTTATTTTCGGAATGTGTTCCTATGGGCATAATATAGCTTTCTTAACAAATCTTGGAATTATGACTGAAAAATCCTTGTTGCAAAAGAGCTAATTTGCCTAATGTCCTCCAGAGTTTGAAAGTGATTGTCTGGATTGAGAGGTTGATACTATAAAATAAAATGCTTCCCCTCTGCAAACCTCTCAAATCAATTCCTCATTTATTTAAAATGAGGAAGATTTTTAAACTTTGAAGATTTCCTAGTTGGGTTTTTTTGTTGTTGTTGTTTTTTGGGTTTTTTTGAGCATCTTGCATGAGGAGGATGCTAAGGGATGAGCTTTGCAGATGCTGCTAATCTCTGAGGTAGAGCCTACCTGTTGGAAAGAAGAACCCCTTGCTGTGTATGTCTTGAAAACAAGCTTTGCTAATAGCATTTCTTGGCTATTGAAGCTAAGATTGAATAAGTGATTATAGAAAAATGTCACTAGGAAGGGAAATCTGAATACATGGTAGCATGAAAATCCCCGCTTCATTAGATTTTGTCTGTTTTTCAGGTGTAAACAGTGTACAAAAGTGGTGAGAACAGGAGAGAAATGAAGGACATTTGATATGCTTGAATGCCTCAGATTTCCACCGCAACCATCCCCCTCAGATACCGAGTAATTGGCACAGCATCATTCTGTGGGAGATGGATTACCATGCACATTTATATGGCAATTAGATTTTATTATTTACCATTTAACATGCATCACCAACTTGCCTCACAGTCCATTGGACAAGCAGACTGCTTTGGTTTTAAATCTGTTCAATCTTTTTCAATGTTAGTGCCTTCCATGTATTCTTCTGAACAAAAAGCAAAGAGAAATGCAGTGACTGAGGATCTGAGAATTATTATTGGTGAGAAAAAAAATGCAATATTTTGGATTTTTTTTCTTGTTTGAGAATACATATGATTTGAGAACTCTTGAGAACTTGAGAATACTTTCTAGGGAAGCAATGGATTTTAATTTGAACCATATTAGGAGATTTTGGGGACTTAGACTTAATGACTTACCTTTATGGTTTCTACTTCTGTCCACTGAAAACTCAGCTGTTAAGGACATTTCCCTCCACACGCCATTCTATCATAGCTTTACTTGCATTTCTTTTAAATCTAATGTAACAAAATTGTACTTGCTGGTGAAACATAAGTATGAAGTGTGTTTTCCATTGAACAGCTTTCAACGGGGCCAAAAAAAGGAATAAGAGTGAAAGGCGAGATACCAGCAGAAGACAAAAGTGTGGAAGTGAAGAGCACAGCAGGCAGAGGCAAGATATGTAGGACCTTATGTAGTATAGTGCATGACACAACAATAGGATGAGGATAATAGTTTCTAGATAGAAGCACAATTATACCAGATGGGTAAAATCTGCAACCCAACAGTCATGAGTAGCATGACGTGATAGGGAGACTTGGAGAAAGGTAGAGCAGCAGATCTATCTTCAGGGTGGGCAGCCATAGAAACTTGTGACAAGTCTGCAAGGTGCTTTTTCTTGGGGTGCCTATCAGTGAGTTCTCTAGTGTTTTCTTTGTCTTCACTGTCTTATCTATCAGTGTGGGTGTGGGTCCAGGGCCGCAATGATATAGTAAAAAGAATATCAGCCATTGAATTGTCAAAGTTGATAAATCTTTTGGTAAATAGCTACAATATGTCCTCTATGACAATAAGGATGAATGAAGAAATCCACAATGCTAACAATGTGATCTTTTTTTCTAAATGTAGTTTTCGGGCAAGGTAGGGAAGATACTGTAAAGTTGAGCAGAAATAATCTGTTTCTATGTTCCTTCCTAAAAGAATGACTTCCTAACCCATAGGAGATTGGTGTTTTCCTCTCCCTCCCTTTCTTTAAATATGGTCTCTCTGCCTTGCTTGGTTAGCAGAACAGTCAACGTGGAAGAGGGAGAGTGGAACATGTCACATCATCCAACAGGAAAAGTGAACTAGCTGCCATTTCCCTTTGTTGCTTCTTAAGATAAAGGCAGTCTAGGACTGGTAGAATTTGTCCTTCCAATAGAGAAAATATTTGACAAAAATACTTTTCTTCAAAAAATATATCATCAAAACCAAAAGGCTCCAAAGACAAAGCCATATTGAAATTACAGCATGGATTTTTTGCAATGAACAAGTGGGCATAAGACCCAAAGGCTACATGTTCATGTCTTCTCCCAAGTCTCTTGCAAGCGGTAGACAAAATTGAGTCATGTTTGGTTCTAGCACTGAACAGGCTTGTGAATGTGTAGCAAGTGCATACTCCCTTCTGTAAAGGGAGATTTGAAAAGCCATATGCTGGAGCGTATGTGCTGCAGAAGCATAATTCACATCTTTGTCAACTGTCCTTAGATGTATTACTTGGGTTATGATCACAGCAGGCTTTGACTTAATCAGAAAATTACGGTTATATTTCAACAACATGCTTGTAGCGTCAGATACTGAATTTTTTGATAGGGAACAAAAAAGTAAGCCTTTTTTGTTGCAGATAATGAAAATGAGAGGGAGGGACTTGAGAATTCCTATTCATCTGCTTTATAGAATATGCATTTACAAAGCTTGGAATTCAAATGTTTCTCCTCCTCCTTCACAGCAGAATTGTGGAACCTGGCTGCCTCTCTTTCCTCTGACTCTTCTAGTGCCCTAAATCCTCAGCTATTTTCAAGTGGGCAATGGTCCTTTCCTTGTTCTGGTCAAGAGATTCTGTTCTGAAAGCGATAACTCTTCCTAAGTCAATTAGGAATTTGGGGGCAGTCATGTGTTTCATGGAAATCTTTTCAAGAAGGTTTCTTTGTGGTGCTGCTTGCAGCTAACGAAAATTAAATCTGCTCTGTCTGTAGAAGCAATTTCCCTTCCCTTCTGTTTTTATACCCAATCTCTTTTGCAAAATGTTGAAACTCCACTTTTGAAAGCAAAGTACTTTACCACTCTGCTATGGCTATTATGCAAGGTAAATGCGTGTTAGAAAGAGGAGAAGGTCATTTAGGGCAAGTAGGCTCCTACATCTTGCTGAATGACAAAGGCAGCTATGTACCTACCTGACATTTGCATTTGTTACAGTATCCCTGGATTTAAGATAGGAATGGTATCTTGTATCGTGTTTAAGTCAGTGCATATCCATGCTGTGTGAGACTGATTTATTTTTACCTTTCCATTCCACCAAATATAACATGAGTTGAAACTGTGAAACTTAGCATCGAGGTCCATCAGGCACATAACTGAGCAATTATTAAGGCACTACAAAATTATTTCTATTGATCTTGAAACAGCTAATAATCTGTTTTATAGAGGAATTGAAGGAAATGAACATTATTTTTCCTTTTCATATTAGACTTTCTCTATGGTATTTCTCAGTCTTAGCAGTTTTCATTCCTCTTTGCCTACCCAAGGAAAGGAGCTGGTTTGTATGCTTGATCATTTTAAAATGGTGTATTTGGAAAAAGGTGTGTCTACCAGCTCGGCATCACCAGAGCGAGATGTTCTTTTGTTTTGCCTTTCCTTCCTTTTTTTTTTTTTTCCTCCCTCTCTAATTTGTCATATAAAGGAATTGCAGAGATGCATGCCATGCTTCCAGAACCCACCGTGTAAGACTAGGGCCATCCATCTCTTTCTTGAGGAGCCATTCTAGTACAGTGTAGAATACACTTCGTTTTCATAGCACTTATTTTGTACAATGTGTCATTAGAAACAGAAAAGAGAAACTTATTTCAGTAATGAGAGAGAAGAAATGAAGATAAGGTCTGCAAGTGTCGTTGCAAAAATCAGCACAAGAGATAAAGGGAAAGAATGTCCACTTTGAGAGGGAGTGGTGAATGTTGTATAGAAACACTCGGAGGACATCTTTATAGGTTACAGAAAAGTCAAAACACAATTCCTTCTCAGTTTTATTTCCCGGTTTTTATTTTATTTTCTTTTAAACATGGAACCATATTTGAAAGAAAAGTACTGTTCCATTTCAAGAAATAAAATCCCCCTGTGTGAAAAACAAACAAACAAAAGAATCCCCCAAACCTGCAGATTTCTCAAGTGAAACAGTCTAGCTATTCAAATTAAACTACTTGCTCCCTGAGCCCTTTTTATATGCTGCTGGTACCATTATAAACATCTGACTAATAATTTCTTCTCTACTGGTTATTTGAAGAGAGTGGTAATCATTGCATTAAGCAGCTTTTGCCTAGCAGGACATATCACATAAGAGTTCTTGGTTGAGGACACGGATCAGGAAAGGAGGAAAGCGTGAGGAATAACATGACAGTAATGCTAAATGATAAGCTACTTCTGCTGCTTATTCAGGAAAACGAAATAAACAGACAGCATCTTTGATTTTTCTTTCACATTTCTTTGCTTTAGCATTCACCAAGGTCGTATTTTGAGTACAGGCATTTGACATAAATAAGATATACAACAAGGGATTAATCCTACAAGTTTTCAGAGCATGTAATATCCTCTGAAGCTATTGCTAAGTAGTAGTAGTAAAGTCATACTACTCTTGTAGTGGAAGCAGGAAAAAAAGAATCAGAACCCCTACTAATACATGTTCTATGTATGAGTATTTTGATTTGCAATATGTTTTGCAATTCTGTCATCTTCGAAGTTGTGATGGATTAAGTTTTATAGGAAGCCAGTTCTCCATTGTGTAGCAAGGAAATGAGGATGATAAATGATTAACTGATAGAAAAGTAGCTACTCAAAAGATTTTTGATGGTTACTATGAAAAATAACTTTTTTTTTTTTTAATTTTCTGATGAGTTATGCCTCTAGAGTCTATCCTCTACTAAAGGTGCAGAAGATACTTTTTTATATTATCAGCAACAGACTCAAGGTATTAAGTCTGGGAAAAGTTCAACCTGTAGTCTAAAGAAATGCTTATGTATGCTTTTTTTAAAAATTGAAGCCAAACTATGTTTCAGTCAATATGGCCATTCATAAGCTACGCATCAGAACTACTGTAAAAGCAGAATTTAAGTTATTTTGAGTATCAAAACAGTTCAAATTTTACTATAGAAAATGTTGATTTTAAAGGAACCATCTTTTGTTTTGTATACTCACACACATATAAAGATCAGATTTAAGTAAGAACAAGCGGTCCTAAGGAACAGTAAGTAAACAATAGATTTACACAGTTCATGTGTAGTTTCTACTTAATATATATGTGCATGTGATACTTAATTGAAACGTTTACAGCCAATATATTCAGCATATATTCTGAATTCAGTTACTGCTGCAGTAACCTGGCCTTTACTAGCTAGTTGCCGTAATTGACAGTTAGTTATTGGTCTAAAATGGTCATGATATACTTGAGGGGTAGATCTTGGGAATTATCAAGGAATTGGTTTTAAAGTTTTCACCTTTTAAAGATTTTAACCAATGGAAGAATAAAAATGGTTCTGCTGGAGAATATACACGTGGAGAGATTTAGAATGAGGTTGTTCATGTGTCATAGAGAAGAGAATGTAACCTTTTTAGCAAAAGCATGATTAATGCAAATCATACTTGGTATTGTTTTCTGGAGTTTGCCTCATTCAAGTCTTTTGAAATCAATTAAGAGGAATTATCTTTATATTCTGATCCAACAATAACCAAAGGAACAGTGCTTAAGGATAACCTGAAGGGTTTTATTTTCTACGTGTTCCACATGAGTAAAAGATGAAGAACCTTTATTATGAGACAAGAGTTTTTGCATTTTTTTTTTCTCCAGCACAGCTGGTTGAAAGATACAGATTTTTTTCCACTGTGAATGAATTAGGCCCTATTTGTAGGAACATATGGATAACCATATATTAATTTATTATGTCTAGTATCTTACTTAGAAGATTTATGCCATTCCCCAAAGCTCTAGAGGAAAGCAATATCTATTTTTCAATTTAATTGCTTAATGGAAGACAGTGTGAGGTTTCTTAGTATATGATGCTGCAATGGTTGCTAACATTTTTTGTTGGATGCCTTATGAGATTAATAATATGCATATTCCTAAGCTTTTTATCTCCACTTCACTAATTCAAATGTAGTTGAGGCTTAGGACTGGTAGGCAGCAACTAAAAATTGTTCACAGTCTGATAGGCATTCGTTTGTTTCAGGTGTCTCCTTGCAGGCAAACTAAACTGTAGCAAACAGCACTAAATTGCACTCCCTTGCAAACAGGGGACTACACCAAGAGAACCAGCAAAGGTGTGACTGCCACCTGCACTGATAAGTGCCAGGTTAAAATTAGCCACTTAGGGTACTGGTGGTAGCGAGTGCGTTTTGAGTCCTGCCGTGATGAAATCTTCCTGCAGTAAATGTCTCGGCAGCCAGAATTGTTGTCTTTGAGAGAAAGCAAACACACTGGTTGGTACGTCCTGTGGCTACACTCACTCATTCCCCTGGAGCAGGGAACATGCTGGGAAGCACAAAAAAGAAGTGCATAATGTAGAATATGCCTGTTGAAATTTTTTTTTAGTACGCATCATATGGTCAGTGGGCATCTAATGCATAGGCAGGGCAAAAGTTTTGTCATTGGGATGCTTCATAGTCCTTCAACAGGTTCAACTCTTGCCAGAACGTCAGTTGGTTTCTGCGCTGGTCCCCAAAGGAGCTTGCCTGCAGTGCGGCTCAAGATATTCCCACCAAGCTCGCAAGGATTATTGCCTTTCCTGAGTTCCGCAATAGGAGACAGGGCAGTAAATTCATGCAAGGTGTAGGGAACTGTGACTCTGATCCTTTCTGCATGCGACTGAAGGAGTGTAACTCATCTCTCTTGCCAGGGGAGCCAGTAGCACCCCTTATGCAGAGCATGCTTCTCTCTGCGACCGCCAGGCTTTCTCCTACAGCATGGCTTCAGCAACAAGTGTGCAAAGCGCTGTGTTAAGCCTGCAGGCTAGCACTTAGGGCACGCTTTAGGGGAGTGAGTTGTGTTGATGTGAAACGCCTTCAGGTAAAGGATCAGTGTTCTGTGTGCTAGAGACACCAGATGTGTAGGGTACAAAAGCACAGCCTGCATTATTATAAAACAGAAAGGGTCATCTCCTCTATGTTTAGAGAGAAGTTGTAGGTGCATATGTTCAAGGTAAATATCAGACCTATGAATAACTCGAAGGAAAGCACTAGCTTGCAGCCATAAATTGCCTGAGCTTCTCTAGAGTTGTGATGTATCTGTTTTCAGTTATATTTTTGACAAGAAAAATTCTGTTTTTCTGGTGTACAGTTTGCCATTATAAAGGCATCTAACTCCACCTGTTCCCACATCACTAACATAAGGTATTGAATTTTTTTGGTAAGGAGTCAATCTTTTCACTGCTTACCAATTCTGTCCCTATATATTTACATTGTATATGCTATTAGTATTCTTTTTTATGTTTTGACTTAAATAAAAAGGCAGTGTCTCTGGAATATTCCAAACAGAGTAACACAGAAATGATCTTAGAATGGGTCTCCAGCAGCATTTAGGCAACTGTTTTATCAAAAACTTTTTATTTCTTCCTCATTACCAAAAAAAAAAAAAAAACCAACCCAACATGCCTAGTCCTCTCACAGAAATTTGGCTTTAGCAGCAGCTAGAAAATCACTGAAATTATCTTGGGACAAGGTCGGACCAAGGTCTTAAACTTCTGACAACTTGCTCATGTTTCAGGGACCTACTGAAGGAGGTCTCTGAGATACCTGCCGTTTGGGATGTGAAGGCCAGAATATTAAACAGATCAAAGATTCTGCATCTCCCTTTTCTATAGCTAATTTTTATTTCTGCTTAACAGGTGATCTGTATATTGGAGGAGTGGCCAAAGAAATGTATAAATCCTTGCCAAAACTGGTGCATGCAAAGGAAGGATTTCAAGGCTGCCTTGCATCAGTTGACTTGAATGGACGGCTCCCTGATCTCATCTCAGATGCTCTCTTCTGCAATGGGCAAATAGAAAGAGGATGTGAAGGTATTAAATATACAGATATTCTTATATCTTTTTTTGTAAATATTGTGCTAATCCTGCTGAGTCTTTTTGATGTATACATCTCCATACAGAGAGAGTCTTTTACATGGTTTAATTTTTCTGAGCTGACCCTTCCTTATAGAAAGGACCACAAATGCATTAGTACTATGGAAGTAAATAGCTTACAGCACACAGATTATTCTGAGAATAAGACTGGCAGGATATTTTGGGTGTATTTTGTTTACTTCTGGCATATTTTAATTAATGATAGAAGCAATAAAAATTAGCTTCAATACAGTCCTTTATATCTTCATAGTACTTAGACATCAGCTAATGCTAAGGTGTTAGCTAATTAATGCCATTTTTAAATAGCTATTTGGAGTTTATGAATTCTCAGCGAATTTATGATACCAGTTAAGATCAGTGTTCCCTCCAAATCTTTTCTGTATTTTGTGTTCACCTCTGAGATTTATATTGTCGCAAGCCTTCCTATCTGAAATCAGTAATAGCCAAAATATGTCTTATCTTGAGTTGTGTATGACTTTATTGACTCAAATGGTCTATCATGGGATGTAAACGAGGTGCACAAGAGGTGCGTTTGTAATTCAGGAGTGTCAGTCTCTAGCTATCTTTTCTATTAATCCCAGATTAGTTTTACTTTGATTTATTGAATAATTTGATTATTTTACTTTGATTTATTGAATAATTTCAGTAAATTCTCTGTCCTTGCTTATATATTTTATTCACACTGTTCTGAATTTTGTGACTCTTAAATTTTGTATTTTCTCCCTCTCTCGAGTGTCATTCTCCTCTGGACGGAAGATGTATAAATAACATTGTAGAATCTCTTGTTTGAATCTTTGTGATTTTGATGTCAAGTTTACCAAATTTACAAATAGACAGTAAAGAACAATCCAAGCAGTACTGTTTTTTTTTATTATTATTTAGGTTTTATTATTATTATTATTTCCCTTAATGTTTCACCAGATAAAGCTTTCGGGCAGCTAAATTTTGTCTTTTATTTCACTATGCCTGCCGTAAGTCTGTGCAGATAGAATTTACTCGTTCTTTACCTAGCATTTGATTAACAGCTTAAATTCTGTTGCTGAAACATACAGATATGCAAAACCCACCACTTATTTATCCCTAACTTTGCTGACTATGTATTTCTATCATGAACAGAAAACTGTTTAAATGGGGTGTCACTTAGTTTAGGAAATTACAGTCTGTATTGTGAATGATGTTAACAAGTTACATGTGTACACTGCCCCTTTAGAGACGGAATGTACACCTAATTCCCTTCTGCATTTCATAGCTTCTTTTAAATTTGTATAATCTTCTAAATGTTTTCTGTGTAGTTCAAAGAAGTATTGCCATAAGCTTTGAATTCAAGTCCGCCATATAAACCAGAGGCACAACTCAGCTATCAGTGAACTTAGTAAAACTACCAACAATTTAATAAAGATGCTACAGATGTCTCCTTTGATGGAGAGTTAGCCTTTTCCACTACCAAAACCATCTAGCACAAACAGAACTGATAAACCAGGTTTAGTCTGGTCTCTTTTGCCCATAGAAAGGTGCCCTTGACAACATGGACTAAAATATCCCCTTCTAGCTCTTTCGCTGAACCCTCATAGATAAGTTTCCACCTCGCTTACGAGGACTTGCCTACTTCAAGGCTCTCCCTGACACGTTTATTACTCTGTTATATGCAGACGATAGATCAGAGCTGTAAAAAAGGCTCTGACACCTGAAGTATGATTTAAGTCACTTGCAAATTTTGCTGCCTTCTAGGAATCTCTTTTATGCCTCAGGCTGCCCACAGTTCTGCTGCTGTGTGTGTACAAGATGATCCCCATCCTTCAAGAGGGAGCAGTTCCTTATCTGTCTCATGCTTAATCCTGCTGAGATGCATGTGCTGCGTTACATCCCCTGGGTGTCTGCTCCCAAGAGCTTGGAGCACGTGCTAGCACAAGTAATTGCAAAACCAGAAATATTAGTCCCAGCCTTTTTCTGCTGCTAGTGGGTAGATGCCTTCTCTTAATTCATCGGCCTGCGCTAGAGGTGTTCCCAAAGACATGAGATCCTTGGGTCTGGTGTTCTTCTGGTGCTTTGAGGATTGACTTCCCCACCGTGCAGGTATAACCAAGCGAGGGTGAAAACTCCTTTCTTTCTTCCATCAAAATGAAGCCATGAAGTACTACTAATTATTTTCAGCTGTTAGAACTTGCTTCTTAAACCATTAATATTTTTAATCACTTTACCACCATAAATATGTGCTAAATTTTCTCTATTTGGAACATATGTTGTATACTCACACATAGGAATGGGGTGGCAGCTTTTAAGGTTTACATTTAGAAGTCTCAGCCACATGCAGATATCTGCATTCTGTATCATTGTGAAAGTTGAATAAAATTTACACTTGGCTGAATCCACCTTGTTGACAAATTTTCAATGAATAGAATAGATAGAAATAAACAGCTAAAATTATAAAGTACTAAATAGTTCTTCCAATTGTTAGCAGTCAACCCCAGAACTAAACAGTGAGGGTCAGGCCTGGTTTTCCTTAGTTGATGCCATTGTAATTTCTCTATATGCCTTAAATAAAACAGTGCAGAAATTGCAGAATTACAGAAAATAGTTCTAATGCTAATATATTAGGAAGATAACACAGTGAGTGCATTACATACATATATATGTAGCATATATATGTAACATGTATACTAAACATGAACTATATAATAAATTTCAACGTATTTTTAGTGAACATGAAGATTATTGGTGGAACTTGTGTTTGTCATATATAGTAAATATTGTGCATGCTATATAATAAAAGGTGTTTTGTGTAATGTGTGTAGCAAGTCCTCACATTGCACAAATCTGAATAAGATGCTAAATCCAGTCAATTAAGAAGTCTACAGTGAAGACTGAATAAATTAGAATATCTAAATAGAATGTGAATCAAAAGGTGAGTGCTTGAAAATGGATAATATTTTACTAAATAGCTTGATTCTGTAGTATATATAGAAAAACGTTATGGTAGATATTCTAATGGTTACTGACATTAAGCAGCCCTCCTCCTTTTTTTTTTTTCCAAAAAAAAAAGGTTTTTTTTTTAAACGAGGTCTTGTTCACTCTTAAGCTGGTCATAATGTTGATTTTTGAAAAAAGACTACTACAGATAAAGCAAAATCTGAGAATAAATTTTATAAAAAGCAACCTTTCCACCCTGTTTTTTTAAGAAAAATGCAATCTGTATTTTTGCCATACATGTGTTTTTAACATGCAATCTTTAATGTGCTTATTATAAGGTCCTTACAGTTTTTGTACTTTAAGTCCTTGTGACTTTTGCTCCACTTTTGCAAGGATGAGGAAATTTAACATTGCATAACTAAAGTGTAAATAAATGCATGAATATATAACATTTAGACACCTACAGATATTTTCACTTCATCTTGGTAAAGTTTCCGAGTAGCAGAATCTGGCGAGAAAAAAATCAAAGTGTCTTGTCAGCTATGGAATTCTGTCATGATCGTTCCCAGCTCAAAGAAAGAGTGATGTAATGCCCAAATGTTTAAAGTGGAACGTCTGGGCTCAGAGCTCCTCAGAAAACAAAATCTCTCTCTTTTGTGTGCCTGTGGCAATCAAATCGGCTTTATCTCTCAGTTTTTGGTATTATTATTATTATTATTATTATTATTATTATTATTATTATTATTATTATTATTATTATTGCAGTCAGAGAGTGCTGCACTTAGCACTGTCCTCCAATCGTAATCACACTAATGACTTCTAAGCCCTAGTTCAGTGGTGTGCTCTAGTGGCTCATTTAAGATAAGTAGCCATTGACCTGGCATATTCCTTTGGATTCCTGCAAAATTCAAAGAACGTCCTACACTGAGATCTTTGAAGGAGCTGTAAATTGACAGAAGGGTTAAGTGGATCTCTCTTCAAAATAATTCAGATTTTGATAATCTTTGGGCCAGTTATTCCTTGTCATCAGTGGCTAGCAGTGGAAGTTTCAAATGGATGCATATGTCTCTCCAAAATGACTTAGGAGAATATTATAACCCCAGAAGCAAATTTTTCTTGGTAGCATTTAGTGTCGGGGAGATCCATGCACATGAAGCCATTGCAATCTGTGCTTCATGATCTAGGTTTCAATCACCATTCACTACTTGCAAAGAAAGGGCAAGGAAAAACAAAGACCAGAGGGGCTGATGGTGCTAATTATTCCTGAATTCAGTGTATGTCAACGTGACAAGTGGCTAGTTAGAAATCAGCCATGCGTTTACTTTGCTGGTACATTCATATCTATCCAAGAAAAGAAAAGGAAAAAAACTTTTAATTTTACTTCATTACATGTCATCAGCTCAATTAACCATTGTATTTGTAGTACAATACTAGCAAATTACTGCTTTCTTATTTTTGGCTTGCCTGAAGATTTATGGCTATTAGCGTTAATTTGTTTGCATTATATGGCATTTCTTTCTCTCTTTAACAGCAGCATGCACTTTACTCTGAATGTGTTTTCTGTGTTTGCTGCCATTTCAATATTGCTTACTAACATTTAATATATTTTGCTTTTTTTTTATTTTGCTGACAAAGTTGCATTGATGAAAGCTGATTTGCAAGGTAGATAGACCTGTATGTATTAAACAAGACTGAAACCCCCAATGCGCAGTTGGTTTTTTTTCCAATAAATGCTCTATACATTTCAGAATCAACATATTTGTTTCAGATTTTATCTTTCACACCTCTAAAACAATGTGATATATGAACCTTCATTTTACAGCACAGTTTGCATAAAGGCTTTCAGTCTTGAATATGTTTGTATAGTGGTTGCTTTAGTACTTTGATCATACCTTTTTAAATTTCTTTATATTTCAGTAGTCTAGTTATGATTCTCTACAAATAGAATAGCTTTGTTTTTCATGTGTATGTCACATTTTGGCATGCCAGTTCATTAGTAGTCTGATTTTCTTCATTTCTCCTTAAAAAGGAACCTGCATGGGATCCCTAAAGCATGTGAATCAGTACTTGCCAACATTCCTGCAAAATAATCCCAATCTTCTCTTAATTTCAGACCCGAATTATTTTAATATCTGGGATTAAAAGCACTCTATAATGAAGCCTCCTTCTTTGTTATTTTGATTTGCTTTGTTTTTAACTTTATTTTCCAGTCTTTAGTTTCCTCTCCTGGAGTTTTGTTTTCTGTGACATCTGGCTCTTCTGCTCAAAATGTATTTATAGGAAAAAATGATGATGATTTTTTTAGAAAATATTTAGCCAGTTTGGTCTGAGATGGAATTAACAAATAACTTACAACCAAGTACTTGGAATTCCACTGTTCTAGGAATAACTCTACGTCAGTTTGTGCATTTTTTATGTATTTAAAAGCTAAAGAAAAAAAAAATCTGTATAGTGTTACATGCTGCTATGTAAAACAGCAAGTTTATGTCCATTTTACTGGGTGACTCTTTGCTCGTTTGTCGTGAGATGTTGGCAAATAGTTTATGTGGTCCAGTACAAGACAAAGTGCAAGTCTGCTTTGTGTGTTCTCATCAGGCCCCAGCACAACGTGCCAAGAGGATTCCTGTGCAAACCAGGGAGTGTGCTTGCAGCAGTGGGACGGATTCAGCTGCGACTGTAGTATGACCTCCTTTAGTGGACCATTATGCAACGACCGTAAGTACACGACCAAACGCGTATCGGGAAGCTTTAGCGCTCTAAGGTAGCGTTCGCAGCAACTGTCTGAAGGTTTATATTACTTTAATGCTTAAATGAACTGTCAAACCCTGTGATAATCTGTAAGGTTTGTGGGAAGGACATAGCAAAAATGCACAGTATAAATTTTGGACAATATGCAGTATCTAATGCTGGCAGAACCTGATTCTGTTGCGCTTGATTGCGTGTCTAACGTGCTGATGGTTCCCTGCTTGAGTCGGCCTCTTCTTGTGTGAATGTTGCAAATATTTTTTTCTAATTGGAAACCTTTTATATTGTATTGTCTTAAACTATACTGTAATTTTGTAGCATTATATCATGAGGGCTATAATTACTGTGAGGCAGTTGACAAGGCTCATTATCTCCCTTTGTAGATTTCTTTAGGTGACACACCAAGCAAGCCAATAAAAAAAGCAGTCCAAATAATTTGCTTTTTTAAAAATCATCTGAATAAAGCTACATAACATACAGAGCTACGTAGCAACCATCTGGTCTTTCAGGAAAGGTTATTAAATGTGTCATAAATATGGGACCTGATTCACCAATGTCATAATCTAGTTTTATTCTCATCCTTATTTACCTAAATAGAATTATGCTGAAGTGAAAGTGGAAAAATAATGCAAGAGTCACATAATGGTCTGTGGTAACAGATTCAACTAAAATATTGAGCTTTCTTTTAGATCAGCACTTTTGAGATAACAATAACTTAAATATTTTTGTATCACTATAAGGAGTAAATTTCTTTTAGTCTTGGCATTTTTATTTCTGTGGCCACTTCTATGCATTTACCTGGATGGTGGTAGGAAGTGTAGGTAACTGTCTATTCAAGACGGAACCTTTGTCATGTTCTTGTTCACCAGTCCACAGCAAGCTGCACCTTCTTGGACAAATTTTAAAACATCAGCATAATTGTTATCATCTCAACAGCTTTTGGTGGAAATTGTATCTAGCCAGAGACTAGAAAGTAAAATATACACAAACACTAAAATAGCTATTCTCAAGAAAGTTCCACCTTTTTTGACCATGTTAGAAGTGCTGTTAATAGATTCATCTCAATCTTTTTCCCTGTAGTTGCTGGCATGGTAGAAATGAGCTGGTGACATTAAAAAAAAAAATCCTTTAGATAATTTGCACTAGTTTGGGTTTTACTTGATACATGTGAGTTTGCTCTTGCCAACAATATATGTGATTGATCCTGCTGTTAGGCATATATTCTTAAAGATTTCAGTTCAGTTTACACAAAATGTAAATTTAGCTGCTAAAATGCTGAGCCTGGTAGGCATTTGACTAATGCCTGTCTTGGCTCTGCAGGTTAGTTCAGATTTCAAAGATTTGCAGTGAGATCTCTCTCTAATGAGGGAGATTTTTCATAATAGTATACACAAGGGAAAGGAGGAAAAATGATGTAGTAATTTCAGTATCATATAGATGTGCCTAAACTTCTCACTGCTTTGGAAAGGGCACAATGAAAAGAGAAACGTTGAAGTGTTACTACAGTTTTTAGTAACTTGCATAGGTTACAAAACACAAGGAAAACTTTTGTAACACTTAAGTAAGCTGAACTCCTTTCATATCAAGAAAGGTCCTAGTGACAGCTTTGGAATAGCACCTTCTTGTTGCTGAAAAGCACTGTGCACTTCAGAAGAATTTTAAGTGTATTTCTCGTCTATGTTACCATGTTTCTGTTGAAAATCATGGAGCTGTGCTCGCTTACACAAGCTGAAATCTTGCTATATAGACAAACCTTTGACTCATTTTCCATGTGAATGCAAGTAAAATGGAATATTCAGGACATCAAAGTCTCACAAATGGGTTTTAGAGTAGCAAAAATCTGAGAATGTGGGATTAAAATATTACTCTAAAAAGTAAATGTCAGTGATGGTAAGAGAAACAGTTAAAATACACCTTACAGAGAATGGCATCCTTCCCCATGAACTGTTTTGCATCTCACACTGGTAGTTAACCTATTCTAGCACAGATTTAATAGAGTCTCGGGAGGGTTGAGAATGGAAGAGACTTTTGGAGATTGTGTAGTCCATCCCTCCTGATGAAAGCAGGATCAGCAAGAGGAGTTTACTTAGGGCATTGTACAGGTAGTTTTGAATTTCTCCAAGAGTGGGGACTTGCCCACCAGGACCCCCAGCTCCTTTCCTGCTAAGCTGGTTTCCAGATTGTCAGCCCCAGTACCAGTGCATGGGGTCGCTCCTTCTCAGGTGCAAGTGCCCTGCATTTCCCTTTGAATATCATGAGATTCTTGTCAGTTCATTTCTCCAGCTTGTTGAGGTCCTTCTGAATGGCAGTATAACCATCTGGTGTATCAGCTACTCCTTCGAGTTTTGTTCCTTCTGCTATTTACATAAACTTGCACAAATGACCTTACTGTGTTTAAGCTGATATTTTCAGCATGTCTCCCAAAGTGAACTCAATGCACAAAGATTTGGCATGCATATCATTCCTAGGCTTTGCAGTGTAAATGTTTCACATGTATCATTCTTGTATTTAATTTCCAAAAGATAGTTTGGAGGAAATAATGAAAGAGCTTTTTTGAAAAGAGTGATAATGCATTCTACTGATACATTATACAAGAAATTTCTTTAATCTTTTCTATAAAAGCAAATTATTACTCTTCTACTGTTCAATGTATTATTTCAGGTGAAAATGAGCAGAGCTTGAAATGAACCTTTTTTAAAAAAGTTCCTTCAGAATAAGCAGCCTATGAAGCAAGTTCTTTCTTTTCCAATCCTAGAAAGCTAGAAAGAGGAAGATTTTATTGGCCCTGGTTTAGGAAGCATAGTCCCAAGTGAAATGACCTGTCCAGCAAGGACAGCACTACAATTTTACAGCTGTATTCAGGGATGCCCACAGTTTCAATTAAAAGTTTCAATTAGTTTTAAATCTCGGTGCTCCACTACGATGAGTGTGGAGTGCCTGTCAGCTCTAAGTCTCCACGCCGGCACGGGTGGGAGCATTTTGTGAGGTATGGTTTCCTATTTACTGAAAAAGAAGAAAGACAGACAGGTTTTGACCCCAAGATGACACACAGATTATATTTTTTTTTTCTTTTGGGATGATACGGCACTTGGAGATGCAGGACAACAGTGCTCTTTAGATGTGATAGGAAGGAAGCGCTGTGTTGGTGAGTGTAAAGCAGACCGATATCAATTGTTCTGACAAAACGGAATTATATAGAAGACTGTGCAAAAAGGACAGTTAATGGCTGTTCTTACAAACGGATGGCTACTGCGACTCCTGTGAGAAAATGCATCGTGAGCATCCTAACTATTTCTAACAGCAGGTTGTGTAGTGAAAGCTGTCCTCCCAGGGTGTTCAGTCTTTCCGAAAGAGCAGGGCTGGAAATGATTCAGGCAAAGGAAAACAAATCTATATGAGAGGATCTGCTTTCTGTAAGTTTACGTCTGTTTTTACTAGCACAGTCTTTAAGTATGACTGTATTAGTGTAATGTCATGTTTGTGGAAACAAATACAACTATTATGGCATAGAAAATAGCAGACATAATAACATTGTCACATTACATTAGTATAGAAATGTTCTGTGCCAAATTACAGGGCAGCTCCAGCACTGTCTGTTACCATAAGAGAATAATATATTGGAGTAGTACTCGTGATGGTATAGCTAACACTGTGTCAACGCTTCCATTGTCATTCCTTTCTAAGGGGTTAGAGCTTCACCACGCCAAATCTTCTGACTATGAATTTGACATTCTCAACAACTGCGAGTGAGGAACTTTCTGAAAAAGCTCTCCTATTTTATTTTAAACTCTTCTTTTACTAAGAAAAATCGAACTGCCTTCTTTAAATGGCGAATTGTGTCACTGTTACAAAAATGGTTCACTGAACGCATGTTCAGTGTTTTCTGAACATGTTTTCTGAAATTTGATAGGGTTGTAAAGATGTTGCCTTTCAGCTAAGATGATTTCTGTTGTAATGGTTAGTTATTACTTCATATGAATTTAGATGTTAATGATACTTGCTGTGTCGAACTTTATTGGAGACTGGACAGGGAGTTCAGGGAAGGACTGCAGAAGTGCTTGTGCAGAAATGGGGCTCAAACGGGAGGAGTGGGGGGCTGCATGCAGGTCAGGGCTACGGCCTCATCAGAATCACAGGGACTGATGTGTCGGGTAGTTCATACAGCGTCGGATGGATGCAGGTTCTTTAGGAAGGACTGGGGTGATGAGGAGGTAGAGTCGCTCTTTCTGTGCGAGGGCAGTGCAGATGTGTGGAGTTCTGCCTGGGGGTGGATGAGGAGCCAGATGAGAGTGTTTGGGATCAGGGTTAGAGGGTGGACCAATGTGAGTGGTTGTCTACTGATCAGACTGCCTGATCTAGAAGAAGGAATAAGTGAAACTTTCTTCAGGCAGCTGGTGACATCCTCACCTTCACAGGCCCTCGTCTTTATTGGGGACTTAAAGGAAAACATAGAAAGGAAATGTACAGAGGTTGAAGCAGGGAGAGTATCCAGGGGGAGTATAAAGACATCCTCTGAATATGAAAATATGGAGTTAGGATAGTCAAAGCCATGGTGTTTAATCTGATGGGAGACATGGAGGGCAACAAGAAGGTCCTCTACCAGCAGCAAGAGGAAGACTAGTGCATACACAGGATGGCTACTGAACGGGGCAGAGGACCTGCTGATGGACATGGAAAAGGACAAGGTACTGAAGGGCCATTTTACTTCGGTCTTTACGAGTAAGAAATGCTTTTGACAGTCCCAGGCCCTGGAAACCCACAGGAAGATTTGGAACCAGGATAACTTAGTGTTGGTGGAGGAGGATCAGATTAGGGAACTCTTAAGCAAACTGGACACGCACATGTGAATGAGATCTGATTCAGGAATCCAGGATATAATAATTTTCCCCTCAGTTTAGTGTTTGGAGATTGCACTAGGTAGTACTGAGGTTATACACTGACCCCGAAGTGGGCCAAATATACTTAACTTCTGCAATAAAAGAACCATTTCATAAAAAACAATCTTAACTGGAGAGCTGTGGTCAGAATGGGTGCATTCTTAAACTGACTGAGACAGAAGTCTTATACTATGTGAACATGTGATTAGATATGATATAATCATGTGCAAGAGGGTGAGGGCCTGATTTAGTGTTGCACACAGAGGCGTACACCTGGCTTTGCCAAGATTTGTCAGCCTTATCCACGAGAATTCATATCACTTGTGTGTGTGATTGTAAGAAGGGAATATTTATCCCTTTTTTTGTCATCATCAGTAACTTATTACTGAATTAAAGTTATGACTCTGAACTATCATATTACGTCTGCATTGGAGTAATCATGTTCTTCTCACAGCTTTTCTTCTTTGAGAATGTAAATTAGAGGGTGATATTCATAAATTTTCTGTTTATATTATTAGTCCAGTCCTACAGAAATGATGGTTTAGATGCTTTTACCACATACATTTCTGTCACGTTTACTGATTAATTTACCTTAATACTTTTCTGGATATTGCATCTTTTTGACCTTTTGCCATTCTGAATATAGTGTCAGATTTATTGCTATCTTTGTAAAGTGTATAAATATATATATATAAGAAATTTAAACACTACAGATTAAGGCTTTGCAGTTGCTAGCTACCAGTAAACATATAACCCAGTATGAAGAAAAGGGATGGAAATTCCTATGAGTACTTTAAAACAATTTCATTTCTGACTTTAGTAACTGAAAATTAAAAAAATCTGTCCTTGATAACATACCAGTGTAAATACCTTATATGATTATTTGCCATGGAGGCTCACAGTACACAGGAGAAATAAAGATAGCTGCACACAAAATTACAACTCAGGGCAAACTACTAGAATGAACTAATTGAAGAAATCTCAATTTCTTTGGCTTATCTTATCAAAGGTCTATCTGTAAGGAATAACTGGAATTTTGGTGATGAATGTCAGTGCCCTAATTGGTATAAAATTCTAAGGAAGCAGGATTTAATACGTGTGATTTTGAAAATGCAGGATTTGGGAAGTTTAGGAGAATTAGAAAAATTGTTTAAAGAGCCAGGAGAGCAGGAGGTGCTGCCTATGAGCTGTGGCTCATCCGCTTCTTGTTGAGATCCTCATGCGAGTAGATCGCACACACCATGAGCTATCAGGCTGAGGGGCTCTCAGCGTGCTGCTTGAGAGCCCTGGACAGCACTAAGGAAAGGAGTGTTATGTAGAGATGGCGTTATTTTTGCAAGCTTTTCAAGCTTTAGCAGCTCACATCTGATGGAATTTATCCCTCCCCCACCACCCTCCACCCCCATTTCATATAGGGAGTATGTGGTATATATTTTGTACTATGTACATATTGACTTTTCATTAATGTATTTTCCATTTTTATTAATTGTGAATGAACAAACACACTCTTTATGATAGTACAAAAAAGTTTTAGAACAGTAGAATACGTAGAAATTCTGGAGTAGCTAGCTTGTTGAACTATCTATACCTAAGTAGTTAGCTATCAAGGAATTGCCATATTCCTGAAACAAATTAGAAACTGTACCTTAAAAAAAAAAAAAAAAAAAGGTTGGCAATGACTGGAGAAGCTCTGACATGTGAGAATTTTCATAATAAGGGATGCTTCAAGTATGAGATACAACAGAGAAAGCCAGAAAGAAACTTTTCAGATAGCCAGAATAAATTGTTATATTTGTGCTTATATCTCAGGTGGAAGCAATTATGTAACATTCTGGCATACTCAAAGGTATTTTCTCTTCTGCAATTTTAAAAATGGAACATAGGAAATTGCAAGCTTCTCTATGCCTTTGCAAGAATCAAGGGAGTAATTCCATTGAATTTTGATATGTCAATAGTATCTTTCTCTTATTAATGACATAATAATTTTGTAAATCAAATCCTAGAAGTTTTTCCAGTGTCATAGAGGTGAAAGTGATTAAGGGTTAATTAAATATAATCTCATGGAACTAGAATTGTTCTATTGGGTATCGTTAGACTCCTTTCTCCAGAATTTTCAATTATTACAATTTAATGGCATGCTACATACAGTTCACATCTGAAACCTGTGTGGCTGAAAGCTACTCAACACAATAAGCATATTGGGCTAGTGTTGTCGCTCTTCCTTCTCATAGATTTCTCATAGATTTCTCATAGTACTAATTTAATTCCCTCCTCCTGCGAAGTGTAACATTCTAACAATACCATGTATTAAAATCAACTTTAGATAACTAGGAGGGATCCTGAATAAGATTAATCATTATGCATGACACAGCTGGAGCAGTTGTTTTAGTTCTGCAGTGATGTCAGTCACTCCTCTCCAGCAAAAAAGGCTTCATGAGTAAGTCGTCTTTAATGGATGTCAGCTGCAGGGATCACAATAGCAACTGCAGCATCTTTATATTCAAAGAAGAGAATGAAGACGATAAAGCTGTTCCGAGCAGCGTCTTCTATATCACAGAACATGAGAAGAGCTCGAAGTATGTATGGGAGGTTTGATGTTAGGAGTCTGTTTTGTGTGTAAGATAGGTGAGCACAATGGCACGGTGATGGGTGGCACTTCAGAAAGATAAAATTGTTCAGTCTGTCTGAAGTCTGCACAACTGGACTCGGGTTACTACGGCAACCAGGTCTTCCCCACCGTGAGTTCTTGCTTGATAGATAGACGAGTAGCTTAGATTCAAGGTGAAAACATACCTGTAAGGAAAGAGTACGCTCGTTACGGAATAGGGTTTTGTGGCTTGGTGTGATCTTTGGGGCTTTCTTTTGTGTTTTCGCATTTTCTGGGTGCTGCAGAAAATTCAACTAAAGGAAACCTTTCTGTGAAAAACAGGGTGTACACCAAAGGTTCAGAAATTACCTTAGTCTTATTTGGGTAAATCAAGTGTTCAGGGGTGCATATTTAAGATTTTGTGGAGTTTCTCAGCAGCTGAGTATGGAAGCACATGCTGGAGTATTGCCAAGGCACAGAAGATAATGAATTATGCAGATATTTTAGCTGATTTCATGATTTTGTTCTGTTCTTATGTTTTTTGACTTTTTTTTGACCGCCTCTAATTGCTGGGGAGACGGAGCTAGCAGGCCAGTTGGAACAAAATTTCCATACTCTTCCTAGCAGGTATATCCATAAGCTAGTTTATTGTTTCTTAGTATCACATGTGATATTTAAGATGCTTCAATACTTCATTTCGAGTGTCGCTTATGAATTTTGTACTAATGTTGTGTTGAGAAGTCTTCATAACTATTTTCTGCCTGGGCATTTGAGGAAATTATGAAACAAGATAACAGAGTCAGTAACAGCAGGATGCAAAAGAACTGATGGAATAAGTGCTCTTATGGTTGAAGGAGTTTTCTAAGGCTTTAATATTTGGCTGGCATAATGAAGCCGACTGCAGAATGAGATCCCAGGCATATGTAGAAGCACTTCATTTTGCTGTAAACTTCCACACACCAAAAAACACTTAAAATGCATGATATACAGTACTCAATGTCAAAATGCATTAATATTTACAGATACCGTTTGCAAATCATTGTAGGCGCTGAGTCTGCCTTGCCATATAAGGAAGTTCTATCTATAGCCGGTGTTTGTTGTTTTAAGATTCTCTCCCTTTTAAGCGATATAAATCTTCAGAAACCTTCTAGGCAAATCACTGGGCTGATATTTGGGTTATTTAGAATATTTCATAGAGAGATCAGAGTATGCCCGGTTTGGGAACTTTATGCTAACTGCGAATTAGCAGCTATGGGTTACTGTGGTCTCCAATATAAAATCTGTGATATAAAGAGCCAATATAAGGAACTGAAAGTGCTCAGTCCCTCCGAGAATCACTTTTTTTGGTCACTTGTATGAGACAAGTGTTCCGATGTGCTAGGGGCCAGCAGTGTGCATACAATCTGAGATAAGGTCAGGACAGGTCCTTGCTATCAGGAACTTGAAATTCAATCACGATTCACCACCGCATTTCAGACTATTGAAGTTCATAGTCGCGACATCCAGTCATGATGTCATCCCTTTTGCGAAGATGTATCAGAGTTTTGAAATTGCTTGATCTTTCTGCTTTGCTTTGCTTTTCTTCTGCTGTTTTCTCCCATATTCTGAATGTCTGAATCACTTTAGCCTGGGTCCAATTGGGTTAAATTTCTTTCAGACCAGTAGTAGTTATAGGTTGACTTTCTTATCCAGCCAAAATTCCTTGGAAAATTGATTTTAACCGCTGATTCTGAAGTAGCAGATGGTCATATCTTTTTCTCATGTTAGTTTATTTGTTTCAAACACTTTTTTTTTTTTTCCCCTGCTTACTGAAAGAAGCCTTTTCTTGAAACTTTGTGACCTGTAATTGTAGCTGCTGTTACCTATTTGAACAGGTTTATGGCCAGCTTGCACGCCTGTTTTTGACCTGGGGCCAGTGTCCTCGGGAGAGGAATCAGAAGCAGCACAGCGCAGGGTCCCATCAGGAGCAGCCCTTAGTCCTTCACTGCTCTCATGCTGTAGAAGCAGCCACCTTGTAATTAAAGCTCCCTTCACTCTTTCTCTTTCAAGCAATTGCTTGCTACTATCCAAGCTGGTAAATCAGTTTTAGGATTGTCTCACTTTCATGTGTGCCTTGTACAGGAAAACCTTGCTCACATGCAGTGAATCCAGCACATTTCGGGCTCAACTGAGACCTTTGTGGATGCATGGATCAGCTATACAGAATATGCCTGACAGTTGCCCCTTATTTCTGGGAAGCATCAGAACCCCTGCACAAATGTACTTATGTTTTGCCCAAGCAGTACCTTGGGCACTTGTTAAACAAGTTAGGGTTGCTGTGCATGTACAAGCCATCTGAGTGGTGGCTCTTGCACCGAGGGTTCGAGAGGGCTCCAAAGTGTCAGCTCATCACGCACCTGCTCGGGAGCTGATACTCACGTGGGTGGAGGACAAGTTTGGGATTCCTAAGAAAACAGCAGTTCAGTCAAAGTGTTGGGTATCGGAAAGTATTGGCCCAGTATGAAAAACCCTCCAATTTTACCCATCCATCCAGGCTTCAAAGGCTGAAAAAGAGGATGTTTGGGGGTCACTTCGAGATCGGAAAATGTTGTCCCACCTGATCTCTCTCTTAGACCAACTTCTGTCTGAAGCATGAGCTCCGGTTTTATTCAGTCTTTTCATTTTTCTTTGTCTGTCTCTTGAAAGGAAGGGGAAACATTTTAATAGGCTTCCTTCTGTAATCCCTGAGGGGAAGTCTTTATGGCAGGAAAATATTCAAAATGATAGTATCACTGTAATTGAATGCACTACAAGGAATAAATGAAAAATGTTTCTGAATTTGCTAGACCAGTAGTGGCATGTCAGATCAAGTTCAGATGCTTTCAGTACTGAGTGGATTTAATTTCTGCACAACTGAGGCCAGAAATATTTTGAAAATCACAAACAATTTTGAGAAGATTTTACTGTTCAAACATAATCCCTTTTCTCCCTGAAATTATACCCCAAGCCCTGTATCTTTCTAGTCTCTACTTGCTACCAGTGTGCATTATTACTGATATTTAATTGGAACAACTTAATGCAGCTTTACTGAGATGACAGCCAACTTCAAAGAAAACATTCCTTCTGTAACCCTAAAAAATGCACAGGGCTGAGAGATAGTATTCTCACTGAAGGTTAACCTTTTCCTGTGAATGATACAGTGTCAGACAACAGGGTAAAGCTTGTAGGTACTACTTTGTAAGACTATAACACAAATTATTTGTATTGCACTTTCAGACATCTAGAGAAGGTATTTCTATTAATTTAAGTTTTTTAGTATCTGCACTGCATATGTTTTTGGTTATATGTTGACTGCAAGATAATTATGTTATTCAAGGAATTCCTCCAGTTTGCTTCTCGGTCCCATTCTCTAATTATTAAATCAGGATTCATTAGCAATTAATTCTGTGTAATACTTGCAATGTTGTAAAATTTATTAGTGAAACAGAAGGGGCTTCTCCATGCTGGAATAGCATCCAAAGTAGCAACATAAAATTCCCGCAACACTCCGCTAAATGTAACTTTACAGGAAAACTGTCCAAAAGAAGACTATTCCTTTATTTATTTTTTAAAAATTTTGTTCGTTTTTAAAAACAAAGCATAAGAAAGAAAGTAGGAGAATGGGGAGATGATAAGGAACTAAAGCCTCGCCATAGTATAACCCTAGCTCATAAATTTTTAGGGGACAGTATCTTACTACTCTCAACTGTGTTTGGAAGTATTCTAAGCAATTTTAATTTATTTGCAATTGATTCTCCCCAGTTTTTAAGAGGAAGTTTTGTATTAGTTTGCACATTGCAGAAATTCCGATGTCTAAGCAGCAGTGTGAAAATGCAGGCATTTCATTAGGTGGGTATGTTTACCTGGGAAAATATGCTGGCGTTCATCCTTGTGGGCAGGTAGAAATCTGAACAGGAGTACAGGAGAAGCACACTCACTGCTCAGAGGTCCCCGCAGACCTTTGGGCTTTCACAGTCATTTGCTTTTTATAATCAGTTTAGAATTCCTTCTTGTTCTGTGGAAGCACGTGGTTTAGTTCTTCAGCTTGGTGGTTGGTGGCAAGCCTGTGATTACCGTCGTGGTTGTATGCTGCCAGTGCACAAAGGGAAACCATGGCAATCCACTCCAGTGAGTTTTCAGGAGTCACTGAATATTGCTCATGTTTTGTTATGTAAAACCCTACGTAAGTCTCACTATAGTATAAAAACAAATACATATATTCTGAAGTTATGTAAACAAAATAAGCATTTTAACTTTGGGAGAAAGCATCATAAAATTCATGAGCCATCATATACCACTCTGTTGCACGCCGCAATAAAAATGTTTAAAAAAACACACGAAGAACGTATATTCCTGTCCAGACTATGCCTATTTTGCTTAGTCTCAGCTAATTAACATATAAATTATTTAATTTACCCTTGTCTTTAAAATATAACATTGCCATCATTTATGTTCAGTTTTAAATCATTTTTTTAAAAGGAGACCATTCACAGTGATATTTGTTTCCATTGCCATCTGTGCTGTAAAATTTTTATTTATTAGTGCTTTTATTCATTTAGATACAGTGAGTGATTTATCTGGTTCCTTGGCTTAGTAAACATTTGGGTAGTAATTCTCTGAAGTTATGACTGAATTTGAGGCTGTTTTCAAGCACTCTAAGACCTTTTTGTTATTATTATTAGTATTACTTTTTATTCTGATTGGAGTGGCATAAAAGGGTTTTAGGTCAAAATCATCAGAGTTGGAGTAATTACCTAAAGAAGGTTGAATACAGTGGTGCTGTGGGAATTTGAAATCTGCCGCCACCCCCTGCCCCTCGCTATAGAAAGGCAAATGAGAGACCCCAAAAGGAAATCAGGATTTTCCTTCTGGCTCTGCCTATGTGTACCTGAGTACTCCCTGAGGTGTGAGAGGGACACATGAATGGAGAGGTATCCCCCACTTCACTCCTCAGTATGGCTTCTCTGACAGCATTGGTAGGAGCAGTGTGGGGCTCATTCATCCATTCCGTTGCGTTATCTAGAAAACGGAAGAGTGAAACTTTTCAAGGAAATCAGCATTATCTAACAAGAGACAGCTTTGCACACTCCAAGCAGTGGTATTCCAGAGCTCTTTATGACAAACACTGAGATGGGATCTGAGTTCTTTTGTGTTAGATGTAGTAGAAAAATGTGATATTAACAAAATAATTATTCATCCTTAACCTCTTTAGATGCACTTTTTTTTTCCCCCTGAAAGGTTTATGTTATCCCCAAATAATATTTTTTGCACCATGTTTTCCATTCACGCTGACATTTGAGACAGGGTTTAGTGAAATTATGCATATGAATACAGGTATCAGTTCTACAGACAGTGGAAAAAAGCATGCCGGTCTGTCGTGGCTGTCGTGATTAAGTATCACCTCTGAAAGCTGCTTCCTTTCAGCGCTCTGCGTTTGTGCTGTGGATAGTCAGTTGTGAAGGTGAGACTGGAAGCAATTTCTTTGATGTTTCTTAAAAGTAGGATTTTTTTTTTCTTCTTTTTACCTATCTGACTCTCATTTTGCTGCAAGTAAATTAAAATGCTACAGAACTGAGACTGGTGATTATTGCCAATTGTAACTTGAATGGAATGCTTTGGTATTAGTATTCCTGGAAGGACTTTTTTTTTTTTACCCCTGGTTCTTGCAACATGTAGCTTATGTATATCAATATTGCTCAATCTATCTCGAAACTGGTATAAATTAGTATAGTGATCAATCAGCTGTAATAAAAATTTTCATGATGTTACATTTTTATGATTTTGAGATTTTTAAATGTTTGCCAGTCTGTTTTTCACCTTGGACATATTTCAGGCCTTTTCTTTTGGGGCAAAATTCTGCAGACAGCCAGGCCAAGCAGGCACCTGAATGTGGATGTAGCACCTAGCTGTATAAGCAGTACTGTGACATGGGGCGATTATTAAATTTGCTGTATTCTTCTGTGGTTCCTGGCATCTCGTCCATTGAGAAGCCATCAAAACGAGCTCCTCAGGCAAAACATCCATTAAACTTTTTTTAGAGGAAAAAAAGAGAAAATCCTCTGTTAATTTGCTGCCTTTCGCGTTTGCTTTGGGACTCTGCAGCCAAGCCTGTCAGTGCAACTGTGCTAGTCATGAGGAAGTTAGTGCCCGTATGTGCTCAGGGATCCTACAAATACAACTCCGTAACTAAAACAGTATTCTAAAGGGGTTTGCTTTTGTTTTTCCTGCGTGGTTAGAGGCTTATAGCGTGTGATTTTGTGCTCTTTTTTTTTTTATGCTCTCCTTAAAAATCCCTGAGTATTTTGTTTGACGGAAATAACTGCTCTTATAGTGTACTTTTTTCTTTTATATAGTGTAGTTTAATGATAGAAAATGGATGTCTCGCAGATAAAATTACATACCACGTACTGCTATGTCCTGTCTCAAAGATTTAAGCTCTGTAATCTTTTAAAAATTGATCATTAGTCGCTTATCTTTCATAATGTTACCATTGGCTAAAAATTTGGAAAACAGTTAAATAGAAAGAAAAAGGAATAGGAGGCAGTAGGTAGCATTTTGTGGGAAGAGCATTAGAAATGAGTAGGAAGTGGGCCTGTATGTCCTATTAAAGGTTTCAAGACCCCAGAAATCTAAGATGGAAAAAGAATTATTCAGGCTTTTAGAAACACTAGGTCAGTTTTTCTCCCTGTTTACTGTACTACAAATGTCTTTGCAGCCTCAGGAAACCTGATTATCTCATGAAAAAAAAAAAAAGAAAAAAAATCTTTAGCTCCATCTGCGTTGTGGATAAGTGGTTTCCATTCCACTATTCCATTGTATTCCCGCACAATTGAAATCCACGGCTCTGTTGCTCTTTTGAGAAGCTTAATTTCCAAAGTTAATGCAAAACTATTTAAATCGCCATTTTTTGAGTTAGACATCTCAAGGGGGTGGTACTTTCTATTGATATTTTAGTATTAGTTTGATGAAAATAGACGAATTCTCTCATCAGACAACCATGTGAGTGCAGCGATGAGATTATATTTGTCACATGCAGCAAAGTTTGTTCGGAGAGCCAGGATTTTTCAAATGAGTTGATGAGTCAAATTCATACCAACAGCTAGAATTAGCTCTGGTCTTTCTGTTTGCAAGAGTGTGCAGTGTTGTGTAGTGAACGGTAACATACAGCTTATGTAATTAATATCTTGCTTTTTCCTAATTGTTTCTAAATCCTGGAAAGATACTAAGAGTATGTTGTGCTGTTTGAAACTAGGAATACTTATTTTCTTAGCATTGATTTTAGTTAAGAATCAGAACATGCTCTATTGTACATTATTGTGCTCTGATGATTTTCTCATTTTGATTTCAGCACCAAAATGAGAGCAGAGGCTTTCCCATGTTAGGCTTAAACCCATAGTCTGTCTAATCCACCCTTTATTGTTGGCTTCTGAGGAGAGTTTAAGATCTTAATAGCTGAACTACCTACAGGAAGTATTGAAATTTAAAAGATACATTTACATTTATTCTAGTGCTAGCTTTTCTTTCTTAACCAATTAGATATCTAAAGGAGGGATATGTAGACTCATGTGGCTAATTTTATATCTGATGGGGACTTTCTGAGGGGAGGGCAGGGATGGAGGCAGAGGCATTGCTGGTTTGATGTCTTTATTACAGATCATCTAGTTGCTTAATCCTTGTTTACAGCTTCTCCTAATCCTGTTCTTAGGCGTACAATATAACAAAGGTTGATTTACTTTAGCTACGGAAATTCTGGGTATTTTAATTAACTGCTGTTTCTGTTAAGCATTTTAGTCCACAACGCTCTGTACTGAAATTTCAGTTTGCTTTAGAATTTGGTCCTTGTGATTATCAGGGTAGAATTGCAGCCTTAGCACTCTCTGCTAAGGCTGGAAAATTGCTTAGACTGAAATGATTTGCAAATTTCTGCACATCAAGGGGTTGCCTGCCAAGATGCTGCTTTTCACAAATGTGGTTCTCACGCAGTGGGAACGTACATGGTCAATTGCTCTCCAAGAGATGCTTTACTCTCAAATTTGCTTGCCCTACCTTGAGGCATTTTCACGTTAGTTCCAGGTGCCTGTCATGGACAGCTACATCTGACCGTCTACATAATCATTTTAGGTAATTTTGCATCCTTGTGAAACTTGTTAAAAGACATTTTAGAGAGGCTTTTTGGGCTTTCCAGCAAGACAGCTTGCTGAGAGGTTAGAGGGAACATGTTTGTATGTATTTCCAAAAAAATGGATTGAAAGACCAAAACAGCAGGACAATGGGAGGAAAACAAGGCAATGGCTCTGTGTGTGGAGTCCCCATCTAGAGACAAGTGCCCTTGGGGGAGATCAGAGGATGAGGCTGCTCTCAGGGAGCCTTCTGTAAATGGAGGGAAGAATACGAAGTGCAAGGTGCAGGCATGGGCTGTGATGTGGGGTTGCTGAAAGCAGCCTTTAACCTTTGTAATTTAAATCTCCTGACCTGTGGAGCACAGCTTCCCTTGGCTGCATTCGCATGAGAGAAGGAATAACATATTTTCCTTTCTGTTGTCTTTCCCCTCTTGCCCACATTTTTTTTTTTTAAAAAAAAGGAATAACTAGGTAACCATCCAAGCAAAACCTTCACACTCTGCTGTTTTTCTTAGCAATATCTTTTGGAGAAAAGTGTTGAAATTTGAGGTAACAAGTCTGAGAACAGTCTAAGAAAAATGAGCACACCTCAGCTTTCCAGGGGAGGAAGAGTTTTCCTGATTTGGTTGTTTTTCATAAGAGACGTCAACCAAGCTGGGAAGATCATTGCCACAAAAAGGAGATAATTTGCCTATCTTAAAATATGCCATAGAAGGCAAGACAGTATGGAGACCATAAAGTGGTTTCTGAAGGAGTGCTGGTCATACAGATGCTGAAATACAGAGGTCTTTTCTTGCAGCGCCTGGTAGCACACCACAGTGCAGCACTTGTTGCAGCACTTGCCATTGTGTCTTCTGATTTAATTACGGCTTTGTGCCTTTCTGCTTTGAGGAAGCAGATGAACTTACCCATCTAAATGTACCATTGTCAGGGTGAATCTTAACCTAGCATTTTTTTAGACCTTCAATGTCAATCCTTCATAAACAGGTGAAATTGACAATAATTCACAGTAAGTAGTAGATGAAGGAGAAGAAGAAATAATGGGTCGTTTAGAGGGGTTAATACAGCAAACTAGGGAACAGAAAGTGTATAAGTGCTAAGTCTTGCAGTCATCTGTTATTTGGTAATATTTACCAGATATTAGAATGACTGTGATTCACTTTTTTGTCTATCTTTTTCCTTCAAGTAGAGTCAAGAGTCTAGAAGGTCCCAGATGGATGTGTTTGTGGTGCTAATCATAGTGCACAGCTAGAAACTGAAATTACAAGGGCCAACAGGGTGAGGAAACTGAGGAGAAACAGGGTAATTTAGATACAGGAAAGCTTCGCTTTCTCTGGGATTGTGATCTGAGAATGAGTGCACCTGTGCAAAGCAGTACCAGTGCAAGGCTGCAAACGAAAGCGCTGCCACAGGGCAGCCTCGGGGTATGCGGGTGAAAAGCTGCAGCTCAGAAGACAGGCTAAACCTGCAAGTGCAAGGCACTCAGCAGTGCCTGAGCTAAAGCATGAAAGCACCGAGCCATAGACTTAAACTCTTGTTTCAGTAAGTGTCCAAAAGCACTTCAATTCTGACGGCACAGAGCAGGTTGTCACTGACGACACCAGGGGGTCAAGCTGGTGATGTGACACAAGTTTCCCGGGGTACATGCCGCAGGAACCCTCGAACAGCGGTGTGGTCCCTTTCCTTCTTCTTTCCACTACACATCTAAGAAGCACTGGATCCAAGTTTCTCTCTAAGGAGGCCTTAGAAGATATGCGCCCGAATATTTTATTTCAGATGTTAAAGAAATCAGCTAAAGTTCACGTACCCTGCAGAAAATGAACACATTTTTCCTTTATTTATGGCTCTGTTAAAAGCATTTATGTAAAGATCTGAAATAAAACTCCCAATATCTGCAGTATTCGTAGACAGTGTTTTTATGGAGATGAAAATGGAATGTAAAGCTGAAATTCATAATCTTCTTTTTCTTTAGTAAGAGAATAAGATATAAGACAAATGGAGAAAAATATATAGGGAATGTGAGATGACTATTGCTAAAATCCCTCATCCCTCAATAAGAATATAGAGTTTGTCAGTCTCATTAAGGAGCTACTGTAATTCAAGGCAAACATAATGATGAGAAAGAGTTAACTGAAACTGTCAAGACCAAAGGCAAAAAACTTGGAGAAAATTCGGAGCTGAATCTGTATCTGATTCATGGACATGTTCATTATAGACGTTTCTATTCAACAACAACAACAACTCGCTTTGAGCTGTAACAGTTCAGTGACAAGGACCTTACGTGGCACGCTGTTAATTTAGAGGTGAGCCAGCCCTGAATAGCGTTAACTGTAACTAAAGCTCTTAAGTCGTGGAGTCGGAAAGCTTGATGTGTTTCTTTTCCGATGAACTTTAGTTCCTTAATTCTTTCACTTGATCTTGAAGTTGCACATAATTTATTCCCATGTGCTTGTCACTGGAACCAAACCAGAACTGTGCAGCTCCTGATCTCTGTGATGTGAATGTTTCCTCTTGACCAGTTAGTGTTCAGATCACCTTAAATGGTCTTCAGGTCCAGTCATCTGCCAAATTAGGGATGCTTCTTAGAGGACCTGTCTATTGCTGTTTGATTTTTCTCAAGTTCTTATTTCATTAAATAGACAGTCATTCTGCCAACCTGGATTTTAAAGAGTTTTACCTTGTTATCTTCCTTCCTCTGTTTATTATTTTAATGAATGTTTCTAACTGAGTAGCCAAAATACATGATTCTTGACTGAGCCTGGTAAATTGGCAGCTATGAACAGCTATGAAAATGTAAACTTACTAAGAAATAGGGCCACAAAAATGTTTCGTTAAGAATTATTTTTCTGTACCATGTTATAAATGCAATTATATCTATATTTGAGGCTCATTCTATGTTTAAACTAGATTTATTTCTGTCCATATGGCCTAAATCTACCATTTTCTAATATATTGCCTGTCTGATTGTAAGTATTTTGAAACTGATTTTTTTGCAAGGTTCTCTCAGGTGGTGAAAATTTACTTCTGATGAACCATAATTCTCACCGGTAAGAGCACAATTAAGCCTCTGCTGTTTAGCTTTCATTAATTTAGAGGGGATTTATAAGAAAGCCCAGTCAATATAAAAGCTTCTAGTTCCACATGCCTCAAAGAAAAGTCCTGATGTCTTTTATTCCCTTTCTTCTTTTCACATAATGCTGTAGTGCTGCTTAAGTTTTCTTCTGGGTGCCTTAGCCTAATGAAGTTTTCACTGACACATCTCTTGTTACTATTTGGCTTCTTCTGGGTCTGAAGACACTTTGCATTGTATTGTGACTATTTTACTTCTACTTCTTTTCTGATTTCTCCTACATAAACTGTGGCTCTTTGTCCCTTTGTAGCAATAGTTTACACAAATCTTCTAACAAAGTAGCATTTAATACTAACTTAGTCATGACCACTTCTGATGCTGCCTTTTGATGTTTCTTGGACCTTGCATTTCTCGTGTGACACTCAAATGCCTTGTTTTTCTGTGTTTCATATGTTTTTGCCACAGATTAACTCCAATTTGTCCTGTGGTCTCACAGGAAGATCACTTCCTCTTTTTTCTGTATTTGTTACCTATTTAGCAGTGAAAGCAGGATAAAAAAGGCTTGCTAAAACTCCAGTGCTGACTTTATGGGGCTCCTCTACCTTTTTTTTTTTTTTTTTTTTCTTTAGAGGTCAGGAATTTGTACTTTCTGTTTCTGCATGGTAATATCTATGTCAAAACAATGTCAGGAGACTTTTATTTCTTGAGAAAAGTTTTTAACCTTAGCGTATGCTTCAAACATCTGTCTAAAAGTGGCCTTATTGGTCCTATGGAGAAAATTTCTGTAGAATGAATTAGACATTAAGGTTTATAAAAAAGGAAAAGCAAGGATGAACTAGATGTAAAGAAAGAAAAAAAAAGGAGCAGCATATGTAGAAATTAAAAATAAGGCAGATAATAGAAGGATAGTTGTTGATAAAGAACAGGTAGCTAAAATAACATTACTCACTAAATGAAAATTCTAAAACAAGGAATGCAAGGCTAAGACAAAAGAAAAGGAGAGAACAGATTAGTCATTTGTTACAACTAAAGACTCGCTTTATGATCATAAGGAGAATTAAAATAGTTAAAATCAAATGTTTTGATCTATTACCCCTCATGGCTATTGTCTGTAGAAGTACATTAATATTCTTTTGATGAGGTTCATAAAAGTAACTAAGGCTTTACATGGTTAAACTTAGAAAACAGCTATTTTTTTGATTCATTGAGATATGATATGCCCATATCATAAATACTAGCTAAATTTATCATAACTAAATTTATCATAAATACTAGCTTATTAAAACTTTGTCACTATGCTTTAAAACCAAAACATGGATATGGAATGTGTGTATGTGTGCACTTGCATATGTATATTTTCACATTATGCAAAAATATTTCTATTTTTCTAGACTTATTCCCCCAGGAAAACATGTGTGAAATATATATATGTATTTTTCTTTATAAACGGCATCGTAATTATAAGAATAGAAAATGTGAATATCCTCAGCTGGTTCTATAAAACTCATTACAGAAGATAAAGCCTGAGCAACCTTTCTGTTTCTAATCCAGTGGTTTCCTTATGATACCTGTGCCTTGGAGCATTTCTTCTTTTTAAAATCAAAGCAAAGAAAAAAGTGAACTGCCATGTATTCCTTTGTCAAGGCAAGGCTACTCTGTTGCTTATTCATTTTTAATGCCTCTGTTAAATTTTAAGATACAGCACATTTAAAGCCATATCAAATGGTTCCAAGCTGCTATCATTTAGCAGTAAAGAATGAAGAAAAAAGCATTTGATGTCCTCTAATAATTTAAAAAATACCAATTCCCTTCAGTAGCTGAATAAATATAAATGAAACATAATAGGCATTAAAAATCTCTCAGAACATCTGGCATTGTAGCTCAGCCTGCTGGGGTGTAGCGTGTACATCCTGCTGTTCATGAAACAGGTTGTGCTGTTAACAAGTTTCTGGATGCCTGTGAACATGGCTTTATTCCTGGCGCGGGTCAGAAACTGTACTTGGAACAAATGTCTAGTGCAAAAGGAATGTAATAGAAAAAGATAATTCCCAGAAGGAGAAGAGCACAGTTTCGTGTGCCTGACTTGTGGGGAACTAGAAGGTGACAAAATGTTTTGTAGAAGGTGAAGGAGAAAGCATCTCTTTGCTACGTTAAAATTCATACAGCACAGAGGTTTAACAAAGGACAAAGTACAGGAAAACCTAAAACTCAGTCCAAGAAACTTAGTAGTTTGAGATGTACGTGTTTGTTGCCTTTGCTTTCTTTTGTCTTATCTGTGTCTTTCTGAAATTCTTTGCAAACACTTTGGGTAGAAAGTATGATGTAAATGGAAAGAATATGAACCTAGTATCAGTGAGTGGTGAAAAATCATAGCTTTGGATATACTTTATATATATATATATATATATGTATATCTCCTTGTGCATGATGGTACTTAAATGAGCAAATGATAAGTGTCTAGAGGTGTGATCAAAAAGCCTTTTACAGGTCAGTCAGTGGGGCTAAGTGATGACTCTTAAATATCCTTTGAGGTTGCATTATGGAAGAACTTCCTAATAATAATAATAGTATGAGGACTTAGATTATGTTTCAGAATGTTCTCTCTCGTTATTGAAGCTGCTGAGTCCTTATGAAGTAAAATTTGGTGATCTCATTCAGTACAAAGAAGCCTGAATGCAGTTCTCCTTTGAGAGTAGATCTCTTTGCAATGCTCAAATACTTCATTCCTGTTTCCTTATGGTGAAAATTTGCTTATGGTGCAGAGTTTGCCTTCTCAGCTGGACCATTCAGATTCACACAGTAGTTAGCACCATATACATAACAGATTTTTGAATTCCACATTTTTAGAATGTCAAGAAATCTTGTTCTGTTTTACAAACAAAAATCCATATAATAGTAATATTTGATAATATATTGGAAATTCTCTTTTAGGAATAATAATAGGATATGCACCCTAATATTTCAGAAAGATTATGGTTCTAATTGTCTGTGGGATGTGTAAGCACCTACTCAGGTCTATAAAACACTATTTAAAGAGTATAATTAACATTCAGAAAATAAATGGTGTTATTGGTAATAATAGGGCTTTTATTATTTCTGTAAAGGCTTTAGAAGGTGTTGGGAGTATTATAACTGCTTTTTTTGTGGTTTTATTTTTTTTCCTTTTTGTTACTCTGATAAATATGCTTCTATTTGTTACTTAGGACAGGGTCTGTATAATTCAAATAGACCAAACATTTCTTTTATGAGGAATAGCTTGAAAGGAACACGAACAAAGATATTAAAAACTCTAGTCCTGCGGCCGCTATAATTAAGGACACAAACTCCTGGATATTCAAAGGCATAACATGTTCTGGGAATGAAAATTTTCCTTATAGAGCATTGGTGCATGACAGCCAACCACCCTGTCACAGCTATCGCTTGGGTTTGAGAATCTACCTGTGCAGAGGCGTAATTACAGAATTGCAGCTGTGTGAGAAAATCTGCTGGTCTCCATATGTGCTTTACATCAGAACCAGTTCTTGACAATGAGCCCTAAATTTTTGGATTTAACTTCGATGGTATTTGGGAATGCACTGGGGATTTTGTAAAGTACACTGTGCTGGGCATAGTACTTTTGCAAAAACGTTAATCTCTCCAAAACCCCAGAGTCAAATGGAATTGCTCTCCATATATAAGTATATTCTGGGTTTCTGCATAAATTCAAAAAGTATCAGTGGCAAGTGAACATGCCATGAGTATATAAATATAAATACTGTAGAAGTGGCAATTTCCTATGTATGCCATAAGTTATGATATTTCAATTGCTTGTTCCGTGAGTATTTTCCTTGCACCCTGTGGTGCCATGTAAGCGGAAAAAGACAAAATCTAAATAAAGCGCAAGGGCAACCAATCTACCCTAACAAGGAGAGAGTTGTTAAGGAGATGATAGTGCTGGTGAGGTCTAAATTTTTCACAATTAGGCATTCATTTGGAAACAGCAGCTGCTCTATATCCTCTACTTACTATTTTGATTATGTTGTTTACTGATCACAAAACACAAAATATATTTATATTGACTACAGTCTTCCAGGAGTATAATAATGAATATTCACATAGGAAACAGCTTCAAGGTTCTAGCACCAGCAGCAGCTGTGCTTCTTACAATGTCTGCAGTCACTTGGGTTGACTAGATGTAAATAATTTACATGCACTGTATATAGCAGCCCTTTCAGATCTCCATATATTTATGCTAATAAGTAAGATTTTGCTGGCAACAACTCAGTTGATCAAATTGAAACAAAAAGTAGGTTGTAGCTGTTCAGGGACCAGTCTTCTGGTTGCCCTGAACAACTGCCATGTGCGGTACAGAAGCCATCATAGTTGAGTGCTGAATCTCAAGGTCCCTGAGGAATATTTTAAAGCTAATTATCACTATCAAGAAAGTCCCTGAGGTCAGAAGGCACCGAAGTTCTCTGCAGAATTTTTGTAGATACCTATTACTTCAGAATTTATTATATCCAAGCACATGAAGGGGTAGACAGTAGGCTCTTTCTTTTGATATACAACAGCAAAACTGTTCCCTCGCATTCTTTTTTTGATGATATAAAGCTATATAGGAAGTGCAGAAAAATAAATTCTTTTTTCTTCAACATCAGCCGTGGAAATTTTGCATATTGTGACATACACTGAAGTTTTTAGTTCGAATGTATAACTCTAAATGCAAACCTGTGAAGGAGCAGTCTGATTACACAAAAAATATGCAGACACCTTGTCCCTACAAGCTGTGAACTCATAGAGCACTTACCTATGAATACGTTGCTTGTGTAGATGAAAAGCATTTTGTGTAATTAAAGGGAATGTATTCACATAGCTGCCTTTTAAGGTACGTGGGGGATGTAGCTGCGTATGCGGGCAGGGACGGTTGTTTAGCATTAATTTCAGCTCTGTCTTTGAATTTTGGTCAAAAGAGTTAATTGTTGCACATGGCTTGCCTGCCTTGCTCTCGTTTTGCTTTTCTGGTTTGCTGAATAGGGTGTCCTCTATTTCTGTCTGTTGTGAGCTCTTTTGCATTTTGCTTTCACCTGAAACTGCTAAATAGGAATGCACTGTGCCTGAACTTGATACTGTATGGAGACATACATGACTGGGAAGTTCTCTATGTAGAAAATTAGGTTGCAAATCAATATCCAAAACACTTTATTTATTAAGTTTAGAAATACACGGAAGAGATGCATGGAATTGCCAATGTGATAATATACTTGCGTCTTCCTAGCAGGAAGTCATCTGTAGATTTTTTTTTGCTTAATTTTAAGTTTCCTTGTTTCATCAGCCCACAAATACACATTTCAGTGTTCTATTTGATTAGTCACTGTAATTAGCTCTTCCTGTGCATACAGTCTTTTTGCAAACTGTAAGTGGAAAGAGATACTTCTCACCACTGTTGCCCAGAATAGTGGTGAGGACATTCAGACGTCAGTATCTCACGCTCTAACACCTAGGCAAGCAGGAAGCAATTGCTTTTGACAGAGAGATGTCCCTATCTGAATAATTGTGGCTCAGGATTAGATGTATTCATCATGCAAATACACATGCCCACTTCCCTGAAACTTAAAAATGTAGAAGCTCACTATCCAGATGGTAAGTCTTTGCCTCATTTCAGTCTGCCTTTCTCAAGACCAACCTGTTTCTTCATTACAGGCTGAATCAGATTCACCCCTCTGGCTCCCTGGAAACACAGGGAGCTGCAGAGAATTGCTGTTCTCCTGATGGACTGGGAAGCAATGGACTTATAGTTAGGTCCATTTTGCTGTTTTATGTCTGATAGTAGACTACCAATCTTTTAATAAATGACTTTCCTTTGAGCTCATGACAAATCCTGTGTTCCAAGGGAATGCATTCAGGAAAAGGAGTTTCAGTGACTAGAGAACTTATTAGCTTGTGTGTGTGTGTGGCAGGGGCTTGTTTATTTTTGCTGTTATTGTATGTTCGTTTTCTCCAGTTGAGCATACACAGAAAAAGCTTGTATTCTGCACTGGAGAAGGAGACAGCAGCAAAGAGTGCAAAAAATACATGGTGTTTAGTTGCATTTTGGAAACACTTATGCAGAGCCATGAGGATAGATACATGTGAGACAATTGACTCTCCAGAGCAGTAATCAAAATATTCAGCTGGGATTTAAATATGAAACATTTACTATCTATCTGGCACAATCTTTGCTCTTTGGAAACCTTTATGAATCACTTGGAAAGTCCTCTTAGGACACTTTGTATACGGGTTAACCATTCCAAATGGACCAAGAGACCACTTCAGCCATTCCTTTATTTATGAACAGAGAAAGGAGAGATAATAAATATATTTATGAGCCTAAACAAGCTTACCGTTTCCTAAAGATTTTCAAAAGAACCTAAGTCCCATTGGTTTTAATAAGAACTATTTAAGTATTTGTGAAAATCCTATTTAGAATTCTTTCTTTATCTCTATTTGACTATTAGAATTGACCTTTTTTTTTTTTTTTTTTAAGTTCTGTGTGGCTTGGATGCTTATATCCCACTGTCTTTTGCTTTAGCATTTAAATCACCTGAGACTGAGGTGATGAACAGGCTTGGTGGGTCTGATCATATATAAGCTGTATAGTCCAGTCCGAAATTTGTGTTGCCATGTTTATACTGATATCACTTGAGAGATCCATTCAAGTTTTTCTGTCTCGCTACCATTGCAAGTTTAAATGACGGTATAGGCATTCAGAGCTTTAAAAAATCTTTAATCCTTAAAGTAAATGAATGATTGCATGGTAATTCCTGGACAATAGCCATAATTCTCATTATTGCAGATCATTGATCAAACAAACTTTCAACATATAATCCACACAATTGTCCAAGTTAAGGCTTGTAACTAGAAAAGTGCTATTGCTTTACTGCTTTTTTTCCCTTTAGTAAAGTTCTACTGTCCAGGCTTATCTCAAATTTCATCTATCTCTGTGTCTCTATCTGTGGTTTTGCAATCATGTATTTTCTCCAATGCAAAACAATCCTGCATTTTCTGATCTTGTGATTTTTTTCCCCACTTCTTTTTTTTGCACATTAATATTTCAGTTTATTATAAGTGGTTTGAGAAATCAAAATAATAATCTTATAAACCTTTGAAACTGAGACCTTTAAAAAATAGTTGCTGAGTTAAGGAACTATAAGTAAGTTGAAATCATGCATTTGAATTCTTATCTTTTCCAACAGGACTTCTGTAAACTATATTCTTATAAATAATTAATTCAGCTTTATGTCTGGCATATACAATGCAGTGTTTCATTCTATCAACCTCTTGAAACCAAGCATCTCTACTGAAATAAATCTCTGTGGGAAAGAGGATAATTTATAGATAAGAAAGACACAAAGAAGGCTCCAATTGCAGAGATTATGAATTAATATATGGTTAAGGTTGTTCTTGAACTTCAAAAAATCCCCAGCAAGGCCATGCAGCAAGATTGTTTCCTTATCTTTGATTATCTGCTGTGAATTAGTATGTCAGTTCCACAGAAGATTTCGGTTAGAAAATTTCCTGCAAAATGTTTAGAACAAGGGAAAGGACTAACTTAAAGTGTCAGTAATTTCATGGTGAGTTATGCGTCTTGAATATCATAGTTCAGCACCACTCAGTTGACATGGTTCATTACTTATCATAAACCCCCATATCATCTTTGTGCAGAAGCCCAAAAGACTCTAACTGTGCACATGTACTGCAATTATGAAGTAATCAATATAAAATTTAACAATTTTGAAATTAAATTGAAAATAGATAGTCCTTTCAAAGCTGTAGATTAAAAGGAGACAACCATATGTAAATCAGATACAGCACTGCTGAATTATCTCGTTCAATGTCTGTGCTTTCCAAATAATAGACATGGTAGCTGTATAAAATGATTCCTTTGACGGATCTGACAAGCATGATTTATGGCATGCCCAAAACATTCTTTGCTTGAATATTCAGTGGAAGGAGCTTCATTTTCCCCAATTCTAATATTGTGGCATTATATCTGAATTGTGTCTTAACTTGGAAAGTCACAGGGGGGAGGATATAAATTACACTCTTGCAAAAACATACAAGAGATTTAAATTGGAAAATTGCTATTTTAGAATGCAAGACAGCAAGCTACAATTAATCACTGTTCTTCCTCTCATCAGACTTCACAGTGAAAATTCAAGAAACATAATACGGTATTCTAAAAGACTCATTTAAAAAAAAACTTTCTCAAATACCATAAACATCTGGAAAGAAGGACATCCTTGTTTAGCACAAATCATTCAATAAGGTAGTATCTTTAGAACCTAAAACTAATTTCAATTTGCCTGAAGCCTTCAAATTTAAAGAGCTCACCTCATGGAATTATTTTTATATTTATGGAAGTTCCTTGTAATCTCCGTATGGAAGGAGGAAGTGATTAAATAGAAGTATTAACCTCACAGAAACCGGTGCTTCAGATCGCTTGCAGTTTTTAAAGGATTGCCTATAACTGTTCCTGAAATCTCCCTCCTCAGAATTTCATCTGAGTCAATATTACAACTACAGGCTTCTTCAAACACCTAGCCCACAACTGGGTGTTACTGAGGTCCCCCATAGGAAGTGTCTCAAAGCTAAATATAATTTCTCCATCTAGAACCTTTATTTCTGCATGCTACAGACTCAACTTTTGCACATCGTGAAATGGAATGGCCTAGATAATAGCTCTGATAGGAAAATGTTCTCCTTGACCAACCTGCAGATGAAAAAAAAAATTCTAACACCAGTTTCTGTGGGGAAACAAACCATCTTTAAGCTTTCTGTGAGGGAATGCTGCCTTTGCCAGCTAGGTCTAGCTCCTTTCCATGAGCACCACAGGCTTTGTTCTTCCTTAACTTTGGCTTTCCCATGATATAAAGGAAAGACCTTGATTAAGAGGTGAGCCTGTGAGCCTGTGTATCAAATGCTCTGTCACTGAGTCTTGCATTCCAGCTGTGACTGGAGCACGTCCAACATATTCCATTGCAACATTCTGGGTTTTCCATTGTTTCTAAGCACAGATGATGTGAAACTATCATCAGGTTGTCGTTCAACCCATAAGGAAAGCAAACATGACCTGAGGCCTCCTGAGGAAGCAGTCTTTGGAAGGAATGTAGTCTAATTGTTTATCTGCACCGCTATATTTAGAGGAGGTAATTTATTGCTTAACAGCTGGAAAGAGGGAATCCCATCTAGATATTTATCCTGTATAATGAGGTTTTTCACTAATCCTGTGACTCAAGAGCAAAGAGGAGAGAGACATGCAGATAGCTGTTTTCACTGCTAATACCCACAAATTCATAAACTCTGTCTTTTCTATTATTAACAGGCTATAATGTGACAGCTACTCAAGAAGTGATTCAGTGGCCTGTATTTAAGTCTCTCAAGTCATTTCAGACACCTGCAAACCTGTCTCCCCCTGGAGTGGCACCTGGCATCTTGGTGTCTAAAATGCAACTTGACATCTGTACTCTGGTGCTTGAATTGCTTCCTTAGCATCTTAACTACTCAGACATAGGTTTGAAGAAGGGACTGAGGCAAGTTAGAAATGCTGCATGGAATCCATGTGATTAGGTTACAAGAATATCCATGAGAAAAGATGCAGCTTGTGATGATGCTTCTGAGGTTAAACATGTAATGAATTACTTCATGTTTGAAAAGTCTTTCGTATCAAAGATGAAATTTCAGCTATTTATATATACATATGTGTATATATACTCATGTATTTTTTGGACGGCAGTAACAGGACCCAGATGTCAGGCTTTGGAAGATTTTCCAGTAGTAGCAGCTGGCTTTCTGGCAGTCTCCTCAGGCAGTTGATGCTTATGTTGATGCTTTGGAGTTGCCTCTAGGTTTCTCCTGTAAATAGGCAGCTGATGAGCTGCCTTATATGTTTGTATGCAATGTCCATTATATACTTATATACCATTGAGACACCTTTGATCTTAGGAAAGATGTGCAATCTTTTTGTGCCTGTGTATTATATACAGTATTTGTAGAACTTTAAAATTCCACTTGCTAATGAGAACTTCCTGGCCTGGATGGTGCTTTGCAGTAAGTTACTAATATCTTATGGGAAGGTCTTATGAAACAATCAGTGAAGTTGTAAAAAATAGGTAGAACTAAGAGTCCAGACTGGCACTGCCTGAAGTCTGTGGCCATTGATGTAACTCATCAAAAAATATTCTTTTCTTTTGTAATATCATGCTGTGTGAGTTATTAGCTTAGTCAACAACCTCTGTATCCCTACCTAGGTTTACTGTGTGTGTGTGTTTTTATGAGTTCTTTATCAGCTGCTTTACTTTCTATACCTACATATAAAAGTTCACATATACTCAAAAATTACTTATATGGTTCACAAATTAAAAAAAAAAGAAAAGAGAAAGAGAAACAAGAACACATGTTCACATTATACCGTGCCATATGTTATAGTAAACTGGGTGTATGAATTCCCATATGTGGATTTTCTTATCTCTGTCCCTTACATAACTTTGACACGAGTGGCCAAATAGCCGGAGGAAAAGGCAGGGGATTATATTTTTAGATCATCCATGACAAGGCTGCCATTCAATGACTGCTCTTTCTTCAGTGCAAATAAATACAAAAGAAAAGGATGGCATCAGCAGGTATTTTTTGGTGCATTAAGACCACTTGAAAAAATGAAGTGTCTTTATGACTGCAACCAGGCATTTTGAGATTCATGTCATACCCACTGAGCCTACATTTCATTGCTGGTTTAAGTTGTTGCCAATAGCTGTTTCTCTGACTTCTGGGTAGAAAACCCAAGATCAGGTTGAAAAAATAATAAACTTCAACATGAGAATGATTCATTCTGAAAGGTGAGAAAGGATCCCACACATTCATAAAGCTATCCAAAACCTTGATGATAAAAAAAAAAATTCTTCAATCTTTGTCTTCATTTTGCTTAAGAAAGCCACTGTATCATTTGCAACCATCCAGTGTTTGTTGCACACTCCACACATCTTAGGAGACAGATGCTCCTACTTTGCTTTTCCGTCTTCAGAGTTACTGTTCATTCTCTGGTGGCCGTCCGGTTACGGCTTCAACCCGCTGTGCTTACTCCAGCTGATCTAGTGCTTTTCACAAGGCCTCTGGAGGAGCCTGGAAGGGTGGTGACGTTTGTCTGTAGGCAACTGCATTTAGATTAAAGGCAACTGAGGAAGCTCTAATAATAAGAAAGAAGCTGAGAATGGGGAAAGAATCATTTGATCAGATAGTAGTCTTATAATTTGATTATGTGTATATAAGGGACAACTGGGATTGAAAAGAGCAGAAAAGAAGAACCACCAAGAGAAAGCAAGATGACATTAGAAAGAATTTTTATTTCTATTGAATAGGTAACAAGAGCTAAAGGATATAACTTGTATTCTTGCATGAACTGAGCTGAACATTGCTGGTAATCTAGACTCATTATGGTACAAAGCTAATTTACTTGAAGTTCTGCCCATCCTGCTCACTTCCTTGTGCCTTTGTCCAGACGGAATGCACATGCTCCTTGTGCAGGAGAACCCGTGAAGAACCTTCTGCACGTGGAGGTGGGCTGGTAGGACACACAACCACAGCATGCTTCTCAGCCTTAGTGATCTGATAATAGGGTGCCCACGATGTTTGACAAGGGTTTGGGTACCTCGGAAACTTCTGAGGGTAACTCCATAAACTGATATTCAGGCTACATGCATGTTGCTCATTCATAGGGAAAGGAACAGTTTTTAAAACCCTTTAGAGATGTTTGCTTTCTCTAAGGGAATCTGAAGGCCTAAGCCAGTTATGAAAAGCATTTGATTTTTGCTGAGAATGAATGTAGGTATAATACACATATGAAAAGGAAAAAATAATATTTCTGTTAATGATAATGTTGGAATGTGAAATTAAACCCAGCAGGTAGCTAGGTGGTAAATGCCTTTCAAAGGATACTGCAGTTACCCTACAATGAGCTGACTGAGGACAGGCACAGAGCTGAGTTTAGGTGGCATTTAGGTAGCATTTTGTAAAGTGAAATGCAGGGACAAAAACTTAAAGAGGTTTCAGAACACTTGTGGCTTGTATTTTCCTTTCATTAATGATCTACTGTTTTGACTGAAAGGTTTTTCAATATTCTATATCTTGTAAATAAAATCTGTGAACCCATAAATTAACTGGGTGTGTAACAGTATCACCGTCCTGCTTGAGAATGCTGCAGTCTCAGTGAGATGACGTACCAGAACATGTCTTTGCTGGGAAGCAAAGTGTTATTTCTTCATGTTTAGATACAGCACAGAAAAAAAAATGACAGTGTATGCAAGTCCAAAATTTAAAAGGGTGGGAGTTACTTACAACTGATGGAGTCAGCCAATCTCCCAACCGTTTTCACTTTAATTGACAATTTGAATGAGAAGCATCAAAGTAACCTAAAACTGAACTTAGAAACTGTAGGTGGTAGACTCATTGTTAGACTTTGCAACCTATGTGGTTGTCCATTATGTAAAATAAGAGAAGACTTTGTGCAAGATGGAAATTTCACACAAGCAGCATTGCATTTACTTTCTTCTGAAGGAGACAATTTGAACCTCAAATGCAGGATTCTGCTGGGCAATGGTTATGTCCTTAGCTTCTGTGGCAAGGTCAGGGGCCAACTTTGAAGCTCCATCCTGCTGTGTGAAAGTGTATCAGCTCACTGTGTTAGAGCTTTTGTGCAATAAAATATGCTACATGAACCAATCAATTCATTATACTTTTTAGTTATACCGTTCATTGTGATTGTGATACATCAATATGAAAAGCTTTATCAATGGCTTAATTTTTATTTTTTTGTGAAAAATATCAAATCAAGTAGGAGGCACGTCTTCAAAAAGAAATGTTAAATTTTGTTCTGCTGAGCTTCATTCTGCTTTTATGATACCACTCACTCACTGAGTCATCTTTCAGAGGAACAAAGTTCATCTGAGATACAAACAAAATTGTTTTTCATCAGGTTTTAAAAAGTATTTTTAGCAGCATTTTTAGTGCTTTGTTTGCATCACTCAGTATTATCTTGACTTAGCCACAAAGCCAAAAGCCTTCAATCATTTGCATTTTCCATGGTATCCAAGAAAGCAATTCTGATTTTCTTCTTCAATTGCAGCTAGGCATAAATGAATATTCACTACAACGAAACCCTGCAAAACACCCTATTTCTCCAACACCATGTAGTGAAGCCCTGATGACCTCAGTTGATGCAGATTAGAGATTAATTTAACCCAAACCTCTTTAAGCAGTGATTGTCACCACCTACATACTCGCTCCCTGAGAGGTATGAGAAGAGCCAGTTCTGCTGATTTGCATCCATTGGCCTCAGTCCTGTAATGAGAGCTATAGTCATGACAGAGCTCACATATCAGACGTTTGCCAGTGTGGATCTACTGTCTTGCAGTGGTCATTACTATTTTTTCCTGAAAATATGCTGCACGTAGCTGTGCAATGTGATGAAATGACAATGCTAGTACAAGTAAGTCCAAGATCTGCTTCCATGTTCTCCTGTTGTCTCTGTTGACAGACCTTAACAAGGCAACTTTTAGACATGGTGGGAGAGAAAAAACACTGTCCTCATAAGCTTGATTTTTGATGCCCATTAAAAATGTAGCTGCCAGCTAATGCTATTGCAAACACTTAAAAGAGAGTACATCCATGTGCAGCAGTGGTTTCTGTGAGCACACCTACAGAGGATAGACCCTGTTATACCAATAGCATACAAATGTCTCAGAAATGCTTATCAGACCTCTGAACAATTCCTCAGTGAATAGGTTGATACAGGCAGGATTTCATTTCTGTGTGGAAACTTGGTTACAAAGGCTTGTTGATGTTTTTTGGCCACAGTATATTCTGCTGTCAAATTCTAACAAATATCATTTGAGGAAAGGGAAAATATCTTTTGATGACTTTTCACTAGAAAAGTTCAGAATTACAATTAGTGTAATTTAAATGCAAAACTTTTGGCTTTTCAGTCAAAAAAGAATTTGAGGGCTGCAAATGGAACAAAAGCATAAATGAAAAGGAGAAAAAGGCTAGTGGCTGCTTGCCATTTTGTTTCAAGAAGGTAAGTAGGGAGGGAGAAAGGGAGGAAGGTTGTAAATATTGATTCCAAGAAGTAGTGTGCTTTTTGAAACCTTTTGGAAAATAATTGAATTGATGAAGGTTAACAATCACGCTAAAAATCTGCTATGTAATGATAATTATTGTTAATTCTTATCAGAATTAACTGATCACTATATTTTAGATGGTTTAGAGCAGTTATTTTTAGCAGTGTTCAGCATAGGAAATTCCTCTTAGTCTTCCATTACAATGATAAAGGAAATGTGGCATGAATCAGTGTGATACTGCAAAACAGACTAGAAAAATTTTGACTCATATAGAAATTAGTTAATCATTTAACTACCTACTACATGGTTAGGGCTTTTGTTTTCCCTTCTAAGTAGTTGTGTAAAAAAGTACCTTTTTTTTTTATAGTGAGAATTTTACTTCTGATGGTGAAGATAGGAATTCTGTTATTATATTCAAGTAAATAACCTAAAAAAAAAAAAAAAGGGAAACTTGTAGCTTTTTATTCTATTCCTATATTCTTTGGTTTATCGGGAACAAGGCAAATGGCAGATGTCAGGAGTGTCCTATTGGAATGCTTTTCTTATATTAAAAAATCAAATGTCATTTTATTATATAAATTTTCTGATGTATATATTAATTTGTGGGCTGTATGTGGTGATGTATCCTAGAGATTACATGCAATTTTGTATTGTTAATAATATTATATTAATGACACTTCAGCACAGCATTGATTCACTTGGAGTGTAATTTCTAGAGTCTGACTTTAAAAATTTGGTGTTAACACAACCTGATCTCACCAAAGTTTTGGAGGATATGTGTTGGTCAAACCTCTCCATTACCCTGGAGCTACTTGTTTATAAACTAGTAAACTTAATTCATTATAATTAGTATGGGAGTTATTAACTATTGCTATTAACTGCAACTATATACCAGGTCTTTTGTAAAAGTAAAAACAAAGTAAATGTGGTTTTTATGATGAATATAATCCTATGTCTGTTGTAGGAAAGAACTGTAAGCAAGGCATTTAACCATCTCATTTGCTATTTGTATACCTACAAATATATTGTTAAAAGCTTTGGTAGAAACAATACACAAGAGAATTAAGAGCAAAACAGACAATTACTTTCACAAACATATTTTCTGTTTGATTGTTTTGAATGAGTAAAAAAAAAAAAAAAAGCCATAAAGCGCTTAGCTAATTCCACTTAGGATTTGACTTATTAACGAATGTTCAGGAATTACTAAATGTTAATAATAATAGCGGTTGGCAAGTTTAGGCTTTAAATCTTGAATAAGAAGACATAGTCAATTTTTTTCTCAAGTGTCCTTCATTCATATGATTGGCCCAAAAAAAGGCAGTGTTTTGCATTTTATCAATTCTTAAGAACAAATGTATCATTTCTTAGTTACTAAATAACTTAAAGCTGCTCCTGCTTGATTGCTGGGAGCTGCAGTGTATGTGCATAGAAAAGATTTAGAATGCATCATCTAGCAAACAGATTGCACTTGTTGTTAGTCAGAGCTCTTTCCTATATTTAGATTTTTTTATATAAATCTTTGTAAATGAAATCTCTTGTTCCATTGAAATCAATGGCAGAACTTGACTGACTTTAGCCAGGGTTTCACCCCTTTTCAAAGGATCTAAAAACAGAGGTTATAAAGTAGATCCTTTTAAGTTAGAGATGACAATCTCAACCATTTCCTTTTCATTATCTTGGAAAAGTTGAGTTATTTTAAAAATAGTATTTATTTTGGAGGACCTCTATATTGCATCAAGCTCTTCAGCCGTTGTCTCATGGCAAGTGGCATGAGGAGCTGTACTGGCAGTAAGGGTAGAGGTATTTCTTCCGTCCAGGGACCCACTTAACAAGCCACCTTGGATGTGAGACTCTTGCAGAGTCAAGGTAGGGGGTTATTTTCACTGCACCAAGTTTGCTTCTTAGATGGATAAACAAGGAACTAAACTCAAGTTTTAACCAGTAAAGTGGCTTGAATTAAATGCTATTCTCCATTTTATTAAAAAGAAGTATGCCGCTCCTTTTAAGTACATGCAAAAATTGCTCATTGTTGAATGCCAGCTTTCTATTCAGAGCTTTTGTTCACAGTTCAGAGACAAAACACTTGAAGTAGAAGCTTATAATGTGAATGCTTATGCAACATACTAGTACTGACAGGTGACTGTGATAAACCAAACTTATTTAACGGGAGCTTTTCTAGCCCTTTTGTATAGGTGAACCCTGTTCACTGCGAGGGTTCTGTGATGGGAAGCCCACCAAGGGTTACTTCACAAATTTTTATGTGATATATCTCAATTAAGACTTGAGACCAACACCCTAAATTATTTATCTCAGGCAGAAGCGTTGATTTTCCCTACTTTTTTTTATAAAGATGCTGAAAACAAATGAGGCAATAAGATTAGAATTTGGTTAGGACTCTTTCCTGAAATTTCCATGGAGAAGAAAGTGTACCAAAGTCAGAGCTACCTTTTGGAAGTTAGTTTACATTAATTTTGTTTTTACACCTCTGAGTAATATATTTGCTCTATTTTAGCTGCTCTTTCACACATTGCTTTGTTATTAGGTCAGTTTTATGAAGGTGGAAAAGTTGTTCTGCTTAACATTCCCGTGACTGTAGAAGCTAAAACAAAGTTATTGGTGTTTTAGATGAAAGATACACATGGCAGTTAATACAATATGGGGCTGGACTTGTGGAGCTAGGTTTGCAGGAATTGGTCATAGCATCCTCTCTATAGGATAGGAAAAATAGATGATAGGAAAATCAGATGAACTTTCAGGAACAATCTGTCTCCTTACAAATCATGTCCTTGGCTTCTCACAGCTCTATGAGCGTGCGTATCTGCCAGGTGGGAGAGCAACCACATGTGAAATGGGGACAGTTGGGCTAGAAATGGAAGTGGGAGAAAAACAAAACAAAACAGAAATCTGGTGCTTGAAAGTACAGATAGTAGAGTTTGGGAAGCCTTTTCTCCTTATTGTAGCCATGCTTAAACTCTCAGGTGCCTCTGGATGTACTTTTCCTTAGGTGTTCTCACTCGTGTTGATATAAGCCTCCCGTTTACGTCATGCCAGAAGAAAATATTTTCTCTGTAAATGATAGAACTGAACCATCTCTGCTTGCTTTAGTTTAATTTTCAAAGGAACCTCTCACTGAAATCAAATATGATGTCCAGTATTTCCCACATCAGTAAAGATGAATTTGCTATGGTAGCTCCTAAATACGATTCACTCATGAGAATACTCTGGGCAGTGGTGTCACTGGAAGCTAGATCTAAACATTACTGTACTGTCCCATCTGGATTAATATAAATATTTAAAATGCAACATCTGTAAGATTGATCAGAATGCATAGGTGATTTGGAAACTCTTAAAGATCCATGTCTGACTTCCTTTTATTCTCTTATTTATGATCTCTATAATCTCAATTTAAGTTTGCACAGAATTATTATATGCATGCTATACCACTATTCCACATAACCTTTCCTTCACACTGGATAGCAAAGAGTGTATTTTTATCTCACAGCATCCCTAACTTGTCAGCAGTGACATGTCTGTGACTCCGACTGTATTTAAAACTGTAATTAATCAAATGGGAATATTAGGCTAGCAGATTTTCAACTTTTCATATCATTGTTTTGTTTTAATTATTTGTAGAAAGATTTAAAAATACTGGACCAAGATTTAATATTGGGTGATTTTTTGTTTCCTGAGTTTAAAAATCTTTTTTAAAAGCATGTTTATACTATATAGCTTTGTACAATATTAAAGACAAAAAGATAGTTATTTTGAATCATGCATGTGCATGTACATATTTTTTATTTAATGGTAGTATAGCAGTTAGGTATAACTTCTCAGAGTTATACAGAGTATGACATAAATAACAGAGTGCTTTAAGTACATAAGTACCTTATAAAACACCTAGATTATTGCCTCTTTTCATCCTTATTATGATGGTTCCAGAACTTTGCCACTTCCATTAAAGTGCTGAGCAATCCCTTTGCTTTTCTGTGCTTTTTGGTTTTCTGTTTGTTTGTTTTGCTTGTTTTTTAATTTCGTCCTAGGTCAGTTTAAACTGACCCACCCTTCCAGGTTCATAATATTGCTAGAAGATCAAATTGTATTCCAGTGCTTAACAGTGTAACAACCTGTAGGGCCTGTAGGGTTTTGCCTTTCTTATATACATTTACTTATATTGTTATGTTCTTTCACTATTCTTTACTTTCTTATATTCTTTTACTTTACTTGAACAGAACCAAATGATGATAATAAAAAGGGCAAAAGTTCAAAAAATAAGAATGAAGAAGTTGAATTATAAACTTTTAATTTAAAAAAACTTTCTATATTTAAGGGTTCATAAGTAGGACTGTGTCTACTAGCAGAAAGTACTGTACTGGAAAACCTTGCCCTTATGTCTAATTCTTATGGGTTTTTTTGTGTATGTGTGTGTGTGTTTAGTATGCAAACTTTTAGTAAGCTGGAAAATTTAGACAGTAAAAGTAATGAACACAAGCGCTGGTTGATTCTTGTGCAGGTAGAAATTGCCAGCTACATACATTTTAACCAATTACGGCTACAAGAAAATAGTCTGAATCATTAGAGAAGAGTAAATACTAATTTTAGACAGGAACCATTTCAAGTAATACAGTTGTTTCTGGATTAAATTAAGGGAGTAAAATTAGTACAGCTCACCTCAAACTTTATAGAATCTGAGACACTGTCCATGTGTCTGCTTTTTGCTGTTCTTTTTTTTTTAATAGCATTTTCTTTTTTTTTTATAGTGAGGAAGGAAGAAAAGGCAAAGCGTGCAAGATGGTTTCCTGCAAACAAAAGCCTGATCCTAGTTTCATGCTTAATGCTGCTCCAGGGGCTCCTGGCAGGAGCTGCTGCTCTCTGCTCCCTTCCACGCAGCTTGGTCGTCAAGTCCCTAGCTGGCCATAGCGCATGTGTTTATCAATATGTTGTCTTCCTTGAAAGACGACTACCCAAAATGTTAACAATAGGTTGAAGATGGGGGAAAGGATGGCAGGAAGCTTGGAATTTGGAAGGTGCAGGCCTGGAAGCGGAGTAACACAGCCTAGGCAGTGGTGGAGGTCAGGGAGGAAGGCAGAGGAGTGTTGCCTGCCCAAAAGCAATCGTGAAGGCCCACAGTGTTTGTCACCTTGTGCAGAGCTTCGTAGCTGTGGGTGCGGGGTGAGTGGGGAGCTGCACTAGCAGGGGGCACTGGTGGACAGCGTCTCCAACAAGGCTCCACGCCACTTCCCAGGCATCTTTGACTACAGTCGTAGCATTTTTCTGCTTTATCCGCTCTCCATAGAAAAACATCTACATTTTAACAAAGTGTAAACTCGAATGTGTTTTAATTATTTTGATTATAACAAAAGTAAAACCCATAGGATGAGAGTAATTTTTCCTTTGAAAAAAAGGCTCAACGGTTGGGAATTCACAAAAGTGAGTGAGGAACAGAGTTTAGCTCAATTAGTTACTCTCATTCACTAGCTTCCTCCTGGGATAACTCCACTTTCTTATTCTATTGTGTAGACCTAATTCCACTGTCATGAAAGAGAAGAGATGAAAGGAGTTAAAGGAGTCTAACTACAGCAAACCTAGTACATTCATTTTCCAAACGGTACCAAAACAAAGGACTGTTCTTTCTGTACTGCAGCTTTTACTTAGAAAGCAGTGAAGTCCTCAAACATCCATCATCCATCCTCAGTTCCATGAGGCTCTCATGAGTCTCTGCAGATTTTGAAGGTTTCTAGGATTCCTACTTAAGGAATAAGGAAGCATTTTATGCATTTCATAGCATGCATGTGCAGTGAATTAAAGCTGAATTTTTGAACATTTCTGTTGAAACATTTAACCCATGCTGTCGTTAATCTAAATAGCCTGAGCAAAAGCAGTGAAACAGGCTCCATGGTGGGCTTACGACTTTAGCGCTGCAAAGTGCCTGTGGTCTGCAGGCTGCAGTTTGTATTTTGCTAAGAAAACATAGCCACACACAAGGGAGCTGCAGACTCAAAGCATAGCAGTGGTTTGTGCTCTCTGCACTCTGCAGAACCATCACAGACTCAGGACAGAAGAGCGTGGTCGGCTTTCTTGGTTTGTCTGCCTTTTGATATGCTCTTGAGGTAAGCTTTCCATCTGTGCATCGAGATTCTTCTTTCCTCCGACCGTATGGCAAAAGTATGTGTTGCTCTTGGCAGCAAGCTTGTTGCTGTTAAAACAGTGATTGCTGTATTACGTCTTCTTGCACTGCGGAGCATTTTAGTTGTGAAGCTTATGCCCTGTCTCAATTCCCAAGTGGAGCGTTTCCCGCTTCTCTCATTTACAAAGCCAATCCAAAGGTGACTGAGAAGGAAAGGTCTGTATGGGAACACAGCTACACCTTTCGTATTATTAGCCAACTAGCCCAGGTTTGAATCTTAGCTCCTTCCTACTGGAAGTAGGACTTACTGCTTGTCTCCCATTTCCCAGGAGGGTATATTGATCATCAGGCTCTTGAACAGCCGTGGTAAAACTCTCTCTGTTGAAGAGAATTCCATACTGCGTGAGTAATTCTATATTCATTGGGTCAGAGAAAGAGAAATAAAAGAGGAATTACTGTAATTTGGTGATTAAGGTATCCATTCATACAGGACATCCAAATTCACGTCCCTTTTCCTTCCCCCATGAATACAGAATCAAGCATATCTAATGAAATGTCTTCACTAGGGAAAATTCTGCTATAAAAACACCTTACAGTTTGGTATATTGGTGTTTTCCGGTGGGTACATCCTCTTGGATGTGGAAGGCTTTGGTTTGGGATCTTACATCAGATCTGCAGGACAGGGATAAAAAATCAGACCTCCTAAATCACTCAGCCTTTAATGAATGAACAACCTCTGGATGACTCTGTCTTATTACACAGGATGCAGGAGTGAAATTTATTTTCTCCCTTAGAAAGAGGCAACATTTGAGTGGTTTCATGTTAAAATCCACACGCTTTCTGTAGCTGCCCGATACGCATTCACAGGAGAAAACAATGAGGGTGTCGTGCTTGCTCTGTGCTGAGATAATGATACAGCAAGCACAGTGACCAGTGAGCTTCAGCGCAGGCAGGAATTAAAATATCTCATGCTGTCTACGTCAGTGATAAAGCATGCATTTAAATGGAGATAGCAAATAATGTAACATCAGTAAACAGTTTTGTGTCAGTTAGAAGTAATGAGGTAAACCTTTGCCAATGGAAGAGTCCCTTCTAAGTATAACGTAACAACAACAACAAAAGTGTTATATCTAAAGAATATCTAGTAGATATTCTCTGAAGGCAGTAACTAGTGGTTGACTGGGTGTTAACTGTACTTAGAATAAAGGAAATGTAAATGTTAGATATACACAGTCCTTTGCATACTTTTGTTCAGGTAGAACATGGCCAAATATTGTTACACCTAAGTTAAGCAGTTTATTTTATGTCTTAATCTGCATATACAGAAGAGGAAAAGTAACACTGATGTTATTTAGGCTTGCATAACATTTCTAAACAAGACATTTGGTCTAATAAAACAGTCCTGTACAGTACCATTTTGAGATTAGAGTTGGGTGATACTCTAAAGAATTAAAGCACCTCAAAGTTTTGCAACCACTTTTCTGAGAAACTGGGAAAATCAGATCTCTGCTGTCTTGGAGTGGTACAGGTAATGTGCATTAAAGAGGAAATAGGGGAATAATAGATATAGTTACCTCAATTCTTGCTTGCTTGAGAGAGAGATCATGTTTTGCTTGTTCTTAGAGTGAGACTTTATTACTCAAATGTGTAAATGTATAATATTGAAACTGTTTTCCTTCTCTCATTTTTCACAGATGTTCTTTATTTTTAAAGCAAATATCAAAGAAACTTAACACCAAATTCTAATCCCTGTTGTATCTAACCAGATCTACCAGTTTCAATGTAGTTGTTTAAGTGTGTCTGAGTGTGATTTTCTTTTCTTTAATATTTCCCACCAATTTTAGATCCCCAAGTAAATTCCAAGTTCTGTGTCTAGCATTGGATATTCCTTATGCAATTAGGACTAGGTTGTGTCATTAATAATAGTTTGTCTATACAAGGAGACTTCTAACGGAATATGTCTTGGTGGAAGGTCTTAACGAAGGCGAGGCTAGTTTTACCTTCTCTTCACTAGATTTCATAAGGAGGTTGCTATGTCATAGTAGCTATTTATTTGTAAATAACGCTTCCTTGTAGCATAGAAGATGTCATAAATACTCCAGAATTAGTTCATGGGTTAAAAGGTTTTAAACTAGGTCAGTGTTAGGTCACAATAAATGATTTAAGCAGCAATTAAAAAAGAAAGGAAAAAAGAGTCCTTGACCTTGTTCAAGAGATTCCATTTCTCTTAGTGAAAAAAAGGTTGTCAACACTGAACATTTCCAAAATTTTTATTACACTTTAAATTTAATTGAGCCTTAACCAGCACAGAAGAACTCAGAAAAGTGCTTGTATTAACTGAGTTTGTGACAACTGTTGTGAAGACTGTTTGTAAATACAGTAGGAACTTGATCCAGACCTGTTACCAAAGACAGTTCAAACCAAACCAAATTCAGGTACCTCCAGCTTATACTTTGTTAAATGCCTCTGATAGGGAAAGAAGTGCTTGTTACTTAGGGTACCTGGAAGCAGTCTGAAAGATATGGATTTTCCCTAATAATCTCCTTATAATTTTAATGTGATGTGCATGATTAGCACTGTTATTTTGGAATTTACAATTTTGTTCAAATTCTTAGTGCTATAAAAATGTATCTGGGCATATAAAATATTACCACTCATTAAGCATTTCCATGATCAGTTGACTTCTGAAATTTGTAATTGGTTTATCAATGATGCACAGTTTATAACTCAAGAAAGAAACACCTCTCTGATTACCCAAGATGATGACTGTTTGATAACTTGATATGCAAGTTTAATAACCTGCTCCATTAAGTAGAAGCAGAAATTAATCCACAGGGATGTTTACATGTAAAAAGAATGTCAATCAGTGATTTAATTTTTTTAATTATCACAACAAATCTATTATCAAACGAGGCAGTTTCTTTGGCTGTCCATTTTACAATTGCACAAAGGAGTACTGTTCAGTACAATGAGATCAATTAAACAGTAGAGAAAATTTGTAATTTTACAAATTACTGCTAATTATGCCAGCTTCTTTCTGAGTTATTGAGTCTGACAGATTACTCTGAAGGTTCTTTTGGAAGCTTTGTGATCAAAATCAAGATCATGTAATTTATAATTCTGCTAACCATCTTTTTCTAAGTTCATGCAAAATGACAAACCCTGGAGGAAAATATTATTTTATTTGATTACCTGTCAGACTACTATTCCTTCCCATTTTCCTAACACTGCTTGCCAAGCAGGCAGTGTTCCAGGAGTAACACAGATTCTTTCTTGTGAGTATTCAGATCAGAAGCAGGATAAATAAGCATCCAAATGACAGAAAAGCTTGTCATACAACTTAGCTCTGAAATGTTTTTATTTAATATTTTGCTAAATTTTATGTTATGTTTTGTGTTCTAGTTAAGTTCACTGGACCTTTCAAGATACTCTAATAGTGTACAAACAATATTGCCTGTTTGTTTAATATTCGTAAGTTTATCTTCTGTCAGTAGTTATCAAGGCCATAAATAACTTTTGTTCTGATATCTTAGCTATTACTGTAAGATCCGTCAAGCTTTGGAGCTCCCAGACTCCAACTTTTAGTTATCTTGTTTCCTACATGGATATGCTCTACAGCTCCCCAGCCTACTTTCAGAATATCAAAATTTTAGCTACTTCATGCAATTTTATGCTGTTTTCAAGCTTCACACAGTCTGCTGGATGTAAAATGTGGTGCCTAGTCAACATGCATTAGGCAGTATTAAGGCTATCAATTAAGCAGGTCTCTGCTGAGTAGAAGAATATCTTTATAAACCATCAGCTTTCTAATCTCTTCAAGCAATGAGTCTGAAGATTGTTTCACATTCCTACTACCCCTATTAACAATGCCACATTCTTGCAGAGCCTTGCTGCATGCTTTATTTCTGCATTGCCTCCCTGACAGTCACTTACCTTACGTTGTCGGAGGCCATCAATGTCACTAACACTGAGAGCCGGCTCCAAGTTCCTCTAGGACTTCTTAGCAAACTTACATGTCACGGTGAGAAAATGACTTGCAAATTATCAATTGTCATCCGAGATCTTACAAGTGATTTTTTTTTTTCTTTTTTAGAAAGGAAAGAAGTCTTCATATTTCAAGATTTAAGTGGGTACATAGGAAGAAAAAAAAAAGTTTCCAACAGACTTCAGAATAACTGTAGACTGAAGGGAATCTTGGTTTAGGAACACCTCTGGCCTGAAAAAAACAGAATGGGTAAATCAGGACCATTGAGGGAATGTGTGTTGTGTTGATGATGGGTTTACTTTCTGGGGCTTTTTTTATTATTTTATTTTCTTAAATGTAGCTTTATTCTCTGGCACACGCTTTTTTCCATAGGCACGTTCTGCTTAGTAGACGCTCCTGCTCAGAGCGTGAATCCTGCTCTTTTGTAAACACGCAGCAGGACGGGAAGCACTGAGCCTCTGGTCTTGAGCACTTACCCAATATCCCCAAGAAACCGGAGCTCATGCTCTGGAACTCTGCTTTTAATTACACTAGATACTTCTTCAGGCAAGCTCAAGGTATGTCAGGGAGTATTTTAGCATTCAGGAGCAAGTTAAGCTATCTGAGTAGACACAGTCTTACAAGCCTTCAATCCACTTGGAATTAATTGGCTGTAATTCTCTAGCTTTCCACTCTCCTGAAGACTCACTGATGTATTCTGGTGTGTCCTGAGTTGTGGGGTTTTTGGTTTTTTGGCTCTTATCTGTAGTTCTATTTGTTACTGTCAAAAGCTTTCAAACTTCCTGCGTTGCCTTGTTCCAAGTTACCACTGAGAGGTGTTTCCGCTGAAAAGCAGAAGGGTCTGGAGCAGCTCACAAAAGAGGGAATTCTGAGATAAGCTATAAAATCACAGTTAACTGCAACTTTGGATATTACCATTAACCCATCCTTCTTTAATACATGAATATAAAAAGAACAAAGGAAGAGGTCTGGGGTGACTAATATGAACTTGTGTGCAGGTGAAATCAAACCAATTAGACTTTGTCTGGAAACATAAGGTGTTTTATCAGATTTTTTTACAGGTTTTAAAATTATTATTCTCTACATCCTTCATGAATGCCAAGGAAACTCCAAAATGGTTAATGTGAAATAATGATATATAATGGTAAAAGGACTTATGATCCATGTTTTCTGAAGGTTTAGTGATATGATCCTTGATAGCTATATTTCCCGTTGTGTTTCGTTCCTTAATTGTGGGAGGATTTATCCACAGTATGTGTTGGCTAGTACTATTTTTAATTTGGTTATCTATGTGCACTAGTCTTTTCTGCCTCCGTCTCTCTTAGTTATTTTCTGCTTTTATTTAAAAAAAAAAAACATAGCAGTTGATTTATTTATTTTTGCTTTTTAGTGGTCACACAAGCCGTATTTATCTAGTTCTTTATCCTGGACTCAAGATCACCATTGCTTTGCACTGTAATGGATAGGTTACGTCACCATTAGCAGGATATATTTAAACCAAGAGAGGAAAAAGAGAGAGAATTAGATATTGACACTGTCACTTCTCAAACCCAGATGTGAGCATATAAAGCAGAGGGAGAGGACAGCAGTGTAACATGCACTGAAATTTAACTTATATGACATCCACAAAATGTGAAGCATATTATATGCAACCTAGTTTCAAAATAGCAGATCTGTTTCTATGCATACAGCAAATAGGTTTAAAGTCATAGAAATTCACAGGAATGTTCTTAGTTCTTTAACTTTATTTATTGGTATTTAGATGTATTATACAAGAACAAATCTTTTTATAGATACTGCAACAGATGGTCAAACACCATGCTTACCTACAATTATATCCAAAATCGGTGCGGATGGTTATATCATCAGAGACAATAATGGAACAAATGTTCACAAGCAAATCTGAACCATTAAAGGCCCAATCCATCCTGCAGATATCCAATAGGCCAAATAGAGTCTGGAATCTACACCTGATCCTGCCAAACACTGGCAAGTCTGTTAGACAAGCAGAAGAGTTAGATTTCCTCCCAGCTGAAACAATTCATTAATTTGTGTAAATTGGTTTAACTGTGCCAGCTGAAATAATATACATTTGTAAATTACCACTTTAAAAACCTTGTTTCTAAAGCAGTGTTTTGAAAACCTCAAAAATAACAAAGCTGAAAATGATAAAATGCTAAGTATATTTGGCTAGGAAAAAGAAATAGTTTTAGATAAACCACAACAGCCATTTCTTTTCACTTTGGAAAAAAGCCAGCAAGTCAATTATTTGCTGAGTTCTATTTGCGGCAACAGAAAATAGCCTGAACTTCCATATGGCTGCTGCTTCAAAGGTGAATTGTTCTGCTCAGAGCCATTTCATGGCCATGTTTTTCACAGAGATTGAGGATACTCCAACCTGGCCGAGTTAGTGGGTTACTTATACAGCCAAAACGAGACCTAATAGAACCTAAATATCTGCTAGTGGATTATAGCAACCTTGTCTTATTCTCAGGTAATTCCTCTCAAAGTTATGCTGAATAGTTAGCTGATAAAATAGTGCTAAAACATTTCTCCTCTATGTAGCAAAGTGAATCAATTCATAAAACTTTTTAATGTTTTAGTATCTTTTAAAGTGGACAGAGAAAAATATTCTGTGGCCTTTCAAGGTCAGGGACAGAGCTTTCCTTGCGGCTCTACAACTAGTCGCTGCACAAGGTGGAAAGCCAAACTTACACACATAAAGATTAGACTTGGCCCCTGCTTTTAACTTTTCAAGGGCTCACCTGTGTATTCTGTTGTCTACTGAGCTGCCCAGGGTGGTGTGCTGTCTCTCCTTTCCCTGTAGCATGAGTAAACGTGCGTGTGCTGTGTGAGTCCAAGGGAAGGGAAGTCAATAAAACTATAATATTACAGTAAATGATCAGCAGGGGTTTGGTTTTTCTGTCTATATTTGTTACAACTCCATCTATACCGTTTTTTTGTTGATAACTTTTGTTTGCAGTGGATTTTTGATAAAATATTTTGTAGTACAGACTTACTTACTTAGAAGTCTTCTTGAAATGCCTACTACATGATTGTTTTGAAAGTATGTGATGGTTTAGAAATACCATGAAAATTAACATGACCTGCTTTGAAAAATGCCATTAGAAAAATATCATGTATCCCCTCGAGGAAAAGCTTCTTAGGACTGTGCTTTCAATTGTCAATTATTTGTTCATGCTGTTCATGTACTTTTAGCCTTGAGCATCTCTAACAGAATTGTAGGTGAACCAGGCTTTCACTTTTGCTCTCTCTTTTGTACATGCTGCATTTCCTAGTGGTACAAAAGAGAAAGGTAATCAAGGAGAGGGGAGGGAAGATCTTTCCCCTCTTCCTTTTCAGAGGAATAACCAAGGCACCTGGATAAATGCCAGATGAGCTTCGATCTGCATGCACGTTTGCCAGGATCATTGCTGTGAGTGCTCATGCCGTTGGATCTGTGTGAAAATAAGTGTTGAGAGAGGGAGAGAGCACGTATGAGAAAGGAAGCAGAACTGGATGGTGAATGAGCAGCAGATTTTACTTGACAAACTACAGGTCTCATTTTTTCAAAAGGATCACGAAAAGCATTTGTGAGAATAGCATAATGGAATGAATTGGGAAGATAACTTTTGAATGCGGATTTTCTTGAAGGGCAGATCAAGCCCATTAGGCTTCTAATGAAAACCTGTATGTGGATCATCTGCACCTAAAATCTGTGCAAATGACTGGAAGAGAGCAAAGATCTCTTCCAGAGAGGAACACTCATCCACAGTCTTCCACCAATGCACCTTCCACCCAAGCACATCTGAGATGTGCTACAGGGTGTTTCTTTTCCCTGCCTCCGTTTTGCCTGGTAAACTCCCCTGGGAATCAAATCCCATTCTCAATACTGTGCTCACTTTGTGTCTCCTACGGAAGAGAGAGGAGCCCTTTGCTACCTGGGGGACATTCTGGAAAGCCAGGGCTAAAAGCTTAGCAGAATAAAACCCAGCAGCTAGTTAAGCTGTGGCTGTGACCACATTAGCGTTTCACTCCAACTCCGTAATAGTCTGTAGTGTTTTATGGACAGATTGTATCGTTAAGATTGAATTTCCGAATGCGATTTTTATAGATGAAAAACTTCTTAACACCATTTGCAAGGCCCACTCAACTGCCTGGTGGAGGGGCTTCATGTTCACACATAAATTTAAAGGCCATAATCCCCAAATGGTTTGGTCTGCTTTCCAAACCTACCAAGTAAGTTGGCCTGATTTTTTTCATTTCCAAATGAAAGGTAGATTGCATTCCTGTTATTTTAGCTAAACCCAGAGGATTCTTGCCTATTCTGACTGCTTTTCACCCCACTGCTTTTCAGAATTAACTTGAATATACAGTTAAAAGAGACACTTTTAATTTATGACATTGAACTTAAAAATAAGAACATGAAAAATGGAATGAGTATATAAAGAAGAGCCAGAGTCCCTGTAATGCAGATCAAACCTAGGTAGTGAATGCACAAGCATCTTCAAATTCCCATCTCCAAGCCAGTGTCCTGGCCTCCTCGTGACCCCCTGGGTGCACCAGTCCAGCTTGCACCTTGGTTTCTCTGGCAAGTAAAATGGAGACCATAGACCCAAATGCCACAGAGTCCTTCAAAGAGGCTCCTGACCACGATATCTAGGGCCACGCTGTATCACACACTGCATTTGCGGTCTACATGCACATTCATGGTCATGTCGGGGGAGCACTCAGTACCACCTGCTTTAGGGGAGGATGGAAGGAACTCAGGCTGAGAGCAAAGCTTTTCTCCTGTTGTCAAACCATTGATGGTTATTCCCTTTCTAAACCTTGCAAAATGTTTTAATAGCTAATGTTAGAGATATTCTCATTTCTTTTGTTTTTCTTCTGGCAAGTTACATAACGCTTAAGCAGCTGTAGCTCAGCAGAGGGCAGGAGAAGTTATAAGTCAGTGTGAAATTATCCAAGGATGAAAGAGAAATTCTTCTCTTACAACACTGGATGTCCACAGTAAATAAACTGCTCTCGATAGAGTGTCCTTGTATACACTGCTGTGCTTGAATAAGAATTTGGCTGTCTAGGTTCTAGCTTAAAAGAAAATATTTATAGCAAACCCTTTCATTAATGAAGTTGCTTCAGTTAGGCTTGCAGATGTTTATAGCATATAGGCAGAAAATCTTTAAAAGGAAAGAAAGGAAGCAGGGAAATTTGAAAGGATTCTTGTGGAAAAATAGCCTGGTCGTGCTGGGTGCCTGCCGGTGAGAGCAAGACTGAAATCAAGTTCAGTTCACATTGTTTTACAAAATGCAGGGATTTTGACACAGTGTGACCGTCTGCCTTAGCGTTTAAAAGACATCCTGGCATTCTCCTGAGCAAGAAGATTCTTTCTCGTTGGTACATTGTTTGGACAGTATTAGAATAAGCTAAGGCTACGTTCTGGGAAATGTTTGGTTTATATTTTTGCTTCCTGTGCCTTTTCCAGAAAGCCAATTTGTGTATTTTCAATATAATGCAAAATTTTGTTTCTTATGTGAACAGACATATTTAATATAGACCCAAATGAAGGTTATGCTTGTAGTCCCTGGCCAGTGTGTGGTCTGATGTACAAACTGTTACTGCTATATTAAAATCATTGTATGTGTGCTTATCTGCATCAGTTGAGCATTTATCCAGATACATTTTAGTTTTCGCTCCTAAAGTTTCCATTCTAGCTGTGACGGGATCTCCTTTTCTTAATCTTGTAATCTGAAAAGAGCAACTTGCCACAGCTGTGATTAAATTCACCCTCCATTTCTCTCTGTGTAAAAAATGAGATAATATTTTCACTTTTAGGATAAATTAAGTTTAATGACTTGGGATTTACATGAAAAAAAGCACTGCATTAATAGGAAATAAACTATTAAAAACAGGCTATTAATATTTGGGGAAATATTAAGTCACTGAAGAACACAAAAATGTTATTTAGGGGCCTTACTTTACAAAAGGATAAGTGCCATTCTCTATAGAAGATGATGGAATTATATCAGTGTATAGAGTAATTGTGTGATTTATGCTACTTGACACTGCTAAAAATGCATAAGTGAGAAGTTCTTGAGATAAAAGCTTAGGAAACCTTTTAGAAAAAGGAGAGGGAGAGGGGGGTGATGGCAAAGAATGGAAAGAGTGGAATGACAATGCAGTTGTAGATATATAAACTATTTATATTGAGTCGCTACTGTGCATGTGACATTGTTGACTATAGGTCATTCTGAGGTGAAAAAACGAGAATTTAATTCCCAGTGTATTGTTTTCGAAAAGCGATTTCACGGTGCTAATCATGTAGTAGTAGATTTGGATGCTTAAAGTACATCTTTCACAACGGCAGTAAAGCACGTACTTAGAAAAGGGGACTTTAACTAGCCTAAGTGCTCCATGATTGTTTAGTTAAGGTCTTCCTGAAAAGTATTTTGTTTTGTTTTCGTTTAGGGAATTGCTCATTAATATGACATTACTTCAGTATTTATTGCCTTAATTAGGAAAACCTACGAGCAGCAGATTTCTTGGGGTTGCAGAGAATCCCTGAACTGAACGTACTAGAGCTCTTTCCTCCCTTCCCTACACACGCACGCATGCGTGCACAGGCAGGCACGCAGTCTTCCTCCTTCCCTTCTTATTTCATAACCCTCTGCCTGGTTTTATAGCTCTGGTGATTTGCCCAGCAGTCAATATTCACCCTGCAGGCTAGATGACTTCTCAGGAAGGCAGAGAAGCCTTTTCTGTAAAGGAGGGTAGACTAAACAACCTAGTCGTATTGCTGTGTCTTTTTTGGAAACACAGTCCACAGAAAAATTAATCTGGAGAGAAATACAACCCCTAATAGATACTCTGTTGAAACAACTGGTGCTTGGCTTTCTGAAAACCACAGGGAAAGCAATACATAAAAATTGTCCTTGGTCGGGAACAGTAAGCAAGGATGGTGTATAATTGGACAGTTATGAATCAATGCAACTGTGGACTCTTTTATGCATCTTGGCAAAACGTCAGGTTTCCTAAGTAGGAAAAAAAATAGAATCAGAGCACTTCTAAAATAAAATAATTAAATTTATTAACTTTGTGGGGTTTGGGATAGAACTAGATAACTTTGATCTTTCTATTTGAAATTTATTATTTCCAATTTTAGTGCTGAAGGTTTTCTGAAATGTGATGGAAGGAGCTTCGCTTTCCTTTTCAAGAAGAGCAGCACTAAGTTTAGCTATTTCATAATTATATTAAAAGAATAAATAATTGTGAATTGATTTCATGTCTATGTATTGTGCAGATATTCTAAAATCACTTGAGTTTATTGATAGAATTAGAGTCTGGTAAGTTAAATGTTTCTAGTTTTTATTTCATGGTATATCATGGATTCCTGTTTTTCTTCTGCTTCTTTTCATTTTCTGATGCTACTTTCTGCACATCTCTTCAATGCCCCTCCAGTATGTCCTAGTTCTTGTGACAGCATCTTATTGGATAGGCTTTTCACACTGCTCTAGGGATGCTGATCCTTGAGTTCGATGGATATGACATTGTAGCTGTGAGTTTGATTAGATAATAATGGGGGTTTATTTTTATCCAATGCCTTTTTTTTTTTTTGTCACTAGAGTTTCATATTATTTAGATCCTTTGTGTATATGTGTGTGTATTGTGTATATATGCATATATAATATAGTCCTGGTGAAGCATTTGAAATAGAACAATAGTAAAGGTTTATTTTTTAAAATCTCTGTTTAGAAAATTGCAGAAAAATGCTATGAAGCAGACAGATAATGCTTTCTGGAAAGTATTACCTGCTTGATAAGTGTAGTTTGTTTTGTGACACTTGTTTTTGGAATGGAAGCGCAGCCAGTCACTGTGGAGGAGAAATGAGCTGCAACAGGCTTATTTTTAAGTTGTGGAGATACAGTTAGGTTATGGATCAAAGGAAGCACTTTGTTGAAGAGAAGGGGAAGGGGAGTTACATTGGGAGTGTCCTGCTGCAAGGAAATCCAACAATCATAATGATATCTAATGAGTCTATTAAACGAGAGACAAATCCTGAGAATACCTGCTAGCAAAAAGACATAGTCTTTTTCAAGTGGGGACGTAAGCAGCAGGTAATTTGCTCTGGAGACACTCTCTCACCCTTCATTTTGGTGCAATATAGCAGGGAGGGAAGGAAGAGATGATGAATGTTGGGAGACTTGTCAAGGGTGTAACCAGTATAGATTTAAAAGGATATAACTCCAGGAAGAGACAGGGAAATTCTACTCCTTCCTATCTCCAGTAACAATAGATCATAACCTTTACCTTCCCCTGGGTTGAAGGTAAGATCTTCTTCCTCATAGCCCCTGCAAGCAGATTTAACTCATTTTTACTTTGAAATTTAAAGGTAAGCTATTTCAGTCATGTTTTAGTCCACTTTTAAACCTTTCGTGTACAGCTGTCCAATTTGGCTTGGAGGAAACTTCTTTATTTTGTACATTCAAGTAGCTGCATATCCATCAGGGCATCAGGGTATTCAACTGTCTGAACCAGTAAGGGGAAAGACAGAGAGAAAAAGTAATTTAGAGCAAGATGCCGAGATTCCTGTTGTTCAAATGAGTAGAGGATTAAAAAGATTTGGAGCTGGAGATGTCCCTAAATGTATGGGTGAAGCTTAAATCACGTGAAAATTGAGTATTTAATGAATGTCATTAAGCCCACTGGATCCAGGAGTATGAGAGAGCTTAAACAACCTGCATGTTATTCATCAAGCACAAACAAGGCATGCAGCCTTGGTACAGGTCACAGTAAATAAATAAGTCTAATCATGACAGATTTTTGTCAGTGTTAAAACCTGACACATACATGCATGTGTGCTCGTGTGCATATCAGCTGAATGTTCATATATCACAGGTTATTCATCTAAAACCAAAAGTGGATCGTGCAACTTCGTTCTGTTTTTCTGCTTTTCTAAAATCTTTGTGCCTGATGCATTCTCACCTTTCTTGAATTCATTTGGAGTTCTTTTGTTTGAGATCTAAAAAAGAAAATCAAGGTGAAGTGATATTTTGTTTCCTGTTCATTCATTTACTATAGGCCTAGCTAAGTGTGGTGTCTCATTTTTATTTTCTAAGAAATGTTTTGAACTATCTGGGAAACAGGCCTGTCATCTCTAGTAACATCATATATGGGGCAAAAAGAGACTGACATTAAGAAGTTTACTCCTTTCTGTCTCAGATCTGTGGAGGGGGAAAGAGAGACCTAGAAAAGAGTTATTTTCATTTCTCTGGTTTAACTACTTACAGTGCAAACAGCTGTATACGGCATATGTACATATATGTGTGTGTGCATATATGGTCTTATTCATAGCAACAAAATGATAGAGGGGACAGCAAGAAGTCTGTGAAGAGCATCGATTATATTTGAGTAGTTCTAGACAAACTTGTGCCTAACCTGTTCTGAAATAATTCCAATGATGGAGATTTTGCAACCTTCTAGGCGATCTTTCCTAGTGCTTCCCTATCCTTGCTGGTGAGATTTTTTTCGTAAAATCCAACCTGATTCATAATTGCTTTGGTTTGACACATTTCTTTTTGTCCTATCCATCACGAGAGGAGGCTATTTCCTTATTCTTTTGACACAGCCTTTTTTATGTTTGAAGAGGATTATCATGTTCCCTTGCAGTTGTCTCTTCTCTAGCCCCATTCTTTCAAGCTTTCCTGTAACTCATGTTCTCTAGACCCTGGTCATATTGCTCTTCTCACTGTTCTCTCAATCAACTCATATCTTCCTGGAGTGCCATGTCCAAGACTGTACCTAGTATTCCTGCTGAGGCTTTATTAATGCTGAGCTGGAGGGAAGAATGACTTCACATTTTTGCAGGCTATATTTGTGTTTATACATTCCAATCTGCTGTGAAACAGATGCCAGCCCACAGTGTCACCCTGAGCCACACTAAGGCATGCAAGCTCTCACTGACGCTAAACAACTAACAGAGAAAGAAGCACTCACTAATCATTTTATATGCCCTCCCACATATCTGATCAAGATTAATTGACTATAAAGATATGGAAGAAAAGTCAAAGTCTTAATCTTGAAGAAAAAAATATGTTTGTTTTTTACTGCAGAAAAGTATCATCCATGTTTACTGCACTGTTAGTGAATCCTATTCACTAACCCCTGGAAATTGAGTACTTGTACCGAGAGTGACTGAGTGACTCGAGAGAAATCATGCATTGCAGGTTAATGACCAGCTTCCTATTAATGCTCTGCATTTTCTCAGTCATTGTGTTATATAGCCAACTAGGTCAGAACACTTCCCAGTGAAACTCATGCATTCTCCGCTAACCATTACTGAAATATCTGACAATCTCATCACTATGACCATAAAACTTCATAGGTATGCCTGTTTATTCTTTTGATATGAAGAGATCAATATATAGAGATAGTAAATAAATTAACAACATTTATTGCCCGGGTCCATTCTGAATAGTAATTCAGGGATTCTCTTTTGTTAATCCTTTTACATTCAACACTTTTACATTCCACATTCTCACACAAATGTTCTCCACATTTGTTCTCCACAAAACCACAGCAGTGCTGGTGAGGAGAAAGAAATTTATTTTAAACATCTAACTAAAAATTTATTTCTGGAAAACTAATCTTGTGACTCTGCTTATTTCTGAGCTTCCTCAGTGAAAGCAAGCCTGTGCTGTATTGCTTACACATTATAAATCTTTTTTGATGAAAAAAGAAAAAAAAGAAAGAAATAGAAGCTCACAATAATACATGCTGAATACACCAGAAACTTTTTAATATAGTGAATTGTATAATTGAAGTCCTCCTTGACTAGGAAGGTTACTAGAAGTCTTTAAAACTGTGAGCTACATACCCTGTACCATTCAATAACTCATTACCAATTAAATATAAGGGTATTATACTGTGTATAGATCCAATCTTTTGGAAGAATTCCAGGAGAAGCTATTGCACTTGTGGGATATGCTGTATATATAATGGACCCTTATTTTAATGGCTTAATCATTGCTCTATATCTTCTTTTGCTTTAATGATAAATTGATTATTAGTGTGAAGAAGGTGAGAATAAAACATTCTTTTTAATAATTTACAGATCATCTTGATCGGGCTAGAACATTTTAGCATGAAGAAAGTTGCCAGATAGCCAGCTTGTTTAAATTCAACTCAAGTCAATGGGAAAACATCTGAGCGCCTGCCCTTCAACTCTTACACTGTGGCTTTCTACCAGATCATTTGTATCAGGTCTCAAAAATATGTGGCAACATGAGCCTTACTCCTGTGTGTGCTGCAATTCATAAACCTTTTATGTGATTGCAATTCTATCTTTGACGCTCGCTCTTACCTGAACTAAGGCTGGTCATTGATCCATATAATACAGTCTCAAACGCTACTTTCTGCTGTGATGGGAAAGAAAGAAGCATGGATCCTGGTCCCGAGCTTTCTCTCGGGTTGTGTGATCCAAGGCAGGTACCATCGCAGTTACATGGCAAAATGTAGAGTTGCAAACCCACTGTGTGGACTGTTGCCTTTAGCTGCTGACACAGAAGGTGATCTCCTTCTGCCCGACCTGACACAGTTCGTGTGTCCCCCATCTCACACTGAGCTTTCTTGCCAATATTTTGACAATTTAAATCTGGCAACAGTAAATAAAGTTTAGCATAGAGTAATGTTGTTTTCTATAAAGCTAATTTAAAGGAGCAAGGTAAATGGAAAGGGAAACTCAACATACCTAGTATAGTAAGTTCATTCACAACGTATTTTAATCTTCCTTTAGTGCTTCCATAGCAGGACGTTATTCATGACGTGGTTTTCTGGGCATTACCCGGAGCAGTAGTATTCCTCAGTAAAATGCACTGATTTGAGCTATAGGAATAACTAATCTTGAGTTCAGAAGCAGTTCTGAAAAGAATATATTAGGTAGAAAATTTTGATCCCAGCTAAAAATTGTGAAGAAAAAGGAAAGGCATTTTATTTATTTATTTTTACTAAAGACACAGGAAATAATAGAAGGGATTATCATCTTCAATATAAGAGATTTTTTTTAAGTGTGGTGTTGCAATTTTCACAGGGGTTTTTTTGTAGTGTGTTACCTTCTAATGTTACCAAACAAAAAAAAAAAAAGCTTCACTGACTATTTTTGTCTCAGCTCCATTGCTTACGCTACTTTGTAAAGTACTTTGATATATCTGGGTGAGAACTACCCACTGAGCTTGCTTTAAAAAAAGCAAGCAGAAAACAGTAGCACGTACACTACCAACTCTACTAACAAAACAACGATTCAGAGAGAGGCAGGGGTATGGAAAAACCATGATAATTCGTATTATGTGATTGTCTTCCTCTGGTGCATGGCGTAATTCTGATTAAAATTACTGGCAGCACTTTGTGTGCATCAAAGGAAAAACAGCTTCAGGAACTGACATCCTGTTAAATGTGGAGGAGCTATTATAAGCTCTATAGTGCTTCAATATGGTGGGGTTTTTTTCAAAAATGTCCTAATGAAAACCTAGTCTATTTATGCCCCTAAACTTTTCCTGGGCAGCAGTACTGAACTGTAGAGCCAAAGGTAGCCATGAGAACACCCATATTTTCTATTGAAATCAATGATAGTTTTAGCGTGTTCAGGAATTCAAAGGATCAGATGATTATCCTCTTCTAGGTCTCCTTTCTTCTCATTGCCCTTATTAAAACAAAAACTAGATCCAAGAATGTTAAAAGAAAATGGCTGAATTTCAAAGACTTTAAAAATAAATACACATTGGATATATTTTTTCTCTGAGTATATCTTTTATTATAGACCTATTTTAAATAGGTGAAATTAGGCAGGTTCTGATAGAGCCATAAACTTGCAGGTGAAAGGTCTTGCCTTTTATTTCTTATTACAACCTGGTTTTGAAAGATAAGCAGTGACTCGTAATTTTAATTGTATAGTGTAGGTGCCCTGTCTTAGCCAACAAAATGTTTAAAGTAATTCATTAAAAAATAGAATACCATTATGAGCTGAATTAAATGATTTTCTGTTTCCATTCTCCTCCTAGCTACAGCTATTCCTTTGAAGACACGCTAAGGAGAATGGGCTTGATCCTGCAAAGCCCCTTTATGGTGATAGTCCTTTCCCATACTAGTTGCCCCACTAAGTAAAGTCAATCAGATATTTACAGTATTCCTATCCAGCTCTGTATAAAAATGATGAATGCCCACGCATTCATAATTATTCAAAATATTGGCATTTAAGTGATCTCTGAGTACGTTAAACATAGTACTGGCTCTAATCCCATACTGAATGTTCTTGTCAGAGCTTTATAGATACAGACTCGTAGGTGCAGAGGGTTTAATCCTGCGCTGCACAGTTTTATAGCAAGTGAAGATGAGAGCATTTGAAACCTTCCAGCACTGGTGTTAAGGCTCTGCTTTTGCCAAGCTTTACACATGCAAATAGTCTTTATCCTTGTGACTGATAACATTGATTTAGCTTGTCAATCAGCTATTAAGGGACTAATGGTGTGTAGGGATTTGCCCAAGGTTGCACTGAAAAGCTGTGGCAGAGCCAGTTGTCCAAATTTTTATCTTTTTCTTACTCTCGATGAGAAGTGTAGAATAGTATTAATGAAGAGGGTATGGTCCCATCATCCACAGTCTACCAAATACCATCACACAAGTAGTTAATTTTATGGTATCCATGGATGGAGGAACTTGTGTGCTGAGACAGTAAAATGTGGGCAGTTGTCTGTCTTTAAACCTTTATATTTCCTATGTTAGAGTCACCTATATTTGTCCTTTGCAGAAGAAGAAAACACATGTATCACTGAAAGTTCTCCCTTGCTTAGGTAATTATCTTTGGCTTGTGGAGCAGCTTAATTTTTCTTGCTCTATCAATAGGCCTGCTCAAAGAATCACAACATAAAGGGTTTTATCTGTGTTATTGATTAGCTAGAAAGTGATGTGTTTGGGGCTCTGTTGGAGCTTCTCTAGTGACTGTTTATTTAAATTGGAAAAAAAAATCAGTATTATTTGGAAAAAAAATAACTAGAGCTTTCATTTAACATTACAAAAGAGGGCATTGCTTAATCCCTGAAGTAGGAAATTGCTTTTCTTCATGATCCATTGCTTTCATACTGTTTCTGGCTGTTGGTGCTGAAGGAAGGAAAACCTATGTTCTCATCTATTTTCACTGTATCTATTTTCTTATGCTTTACTAAAACTTGGCTATTAAATTGTTGTTCAAGTATAAAGGGAAAGGGGAGCTTGACTGTCTGATGATCTTTTAGCCTCAGACAGACATCTGCAAATATTGAAGCCAACCAAAAATTTACAAGGGAAACTGAGAAAAGGAAATTGAAGATTTGAAACAGTATATCAAAGCTAAAGTCATATGTGATGTTGCTGTTCTTTGAGATGCTGCTATGAGCTTATATCTAAATTCAGCAGTACATTACAAGAAGATGAAGAAACATTTTTTCTTCTGTTCAGATCTTGTGCATATAGAGAGAAAAAGCAAGCGGCAATTAAGAGCAAAAGACAGAGCTGGTTGAAAATGATGCTATCGTGCTTTATCTTGCTTAATTTTTTTTTTTTTTTTTTTNAACTATTGGTTTAATTGCTTCTAACATGCATTACAAGAATATAGCATGTTACAGCTCAAAGCTGGACTAAGCAATATTACACATGGATTATTATTATTATTAACAGCAGAAGTTACAATACTTAGTTAATGATGCCTCTCGGGACAGGTCACAGAATGCTTTCTGAAAGTAAATGTAAGTTGGCAGCACTGATGGTGTTTTTTCCTTAGCAGCAGCACTCGAAGTTGTCCTTGTGCACAGTCGTGAGCTGTTCCCTTTTCCTGTCAGTTGTGGTGGTGACTCCTCTTTCTTTTCTAATTTGAGAGCTTTTTTTTTTTCTTTCTTTCGTCATTTAATCTTCCAAGTTAATAAGATAATCAAAGGTTATGCTAACAAAACAGCAATCTGTAAATAATTATGACAGTGAGCTTTGATTTCGGTATGTAACAGAAAAGGTACCTGTAGCTTTTATTGTGAGTTTTTGCTTGTGCTAGCTATATGAGGAAAATAGCAAGACCGTACCATATGCCCAATAAAAGGTTCATTAGAAAGGCATTAGTAGACTAATCCAGCTTACTCTGTGGTTTATTTTATTTAGAATGTAATAAGGTAAGTTCATTAGTTTGCAGTCTTAATGTTTTCTACTGTACCTCAAAGCAACCAGTAGCAATTCCATTGAGACTTGGCAGATCTCGCTAACACCTGTCAAGATAAGCACATGGCTCTCTAGGGGAATCATCTTGGCAACATAACTGAGCAAATCTGGAAAAAAGTAAGTCTTTCACACACAAAAGATTGTTACCCGGTATAAACTTGATTAATGATTTCTCACATGCCTCTGAGGTCATATATATCTTTTTAAAGTGGAAAAAAAAGTCAAATCAATCTCTGAAGAATAAATATTTTGGAGCATGCAATACTACATTTGAAATGTATTTTAAAGAACTCGAAGGCTGTAGAATAATTATGTAATTTGAATTGAGCCTCAGAAAGGCTGTCTGAGACTTGCAGTTGAATCTCCATCCCCTCAGGGCTAATACATTAGATTACAAGGATTATTGTAGTGCCAGTATTTGTGCCACTACATTTAAGGCTATGGCAGCATTTCTGTTTTAAACCTGTGTGTTCAGAGGTTCATGATTTAGCTTGGCACTACAGTTTCTGCACAGTGGTATGATGATACTTTCTTCTTTCTTTTTAAGCAAAATATGTATTTAGACGCTTTGAACTTACAAAGTCAAGAATTTAGTGCTGCCTTCTTACAACTCTGCTTTTAAATTCTGTCATTCCCACAGCTGAGGTGTAACTGGCATAATCTGGGATCTAAAACAGTATTCCAGAGCTAGAAGTGTAGATAGAGTGGTAGCAGGCCCTACCTACCCTTTTCCTTGCCGACACTGTCACAGAGTATTGCCTTTAGGGAAGGCAGAAGGTGGGGGTCCAGGTACACTCTCTTCTCCATCAAGGCCCAGAAAGGAGCAGGGATATAGTCCTGGGCAGGGAGACAGTCATGAAATACTCCTTGCCCTGCTTGAGTACTACAAATGCCTTTCATTGTGAAGGATTTGTAGATTTGTCCTTCCTGTGAGTTTGTATTGGATTAGAAAGGGAAATCTAGCCAAAATGTTAACACTTTTTGCAAAAAAAAAAAAAAAAAAAAAAAAGAAAAAACAAAACAAAAAAAGAAATAGAAACATAAATAGTCTGATAGCACTGGCAATCAACTGGCAGTCAACAAAAGAGAACTGTGAGCAGAGTACTCTCCACCCTCCTCAAGGCAGGTCAAAGGAATGCTAACCCAAGTAACCGCAGATGAACTTGGCAAAGCGCCCTGAAGGCTGATAGACCTGGGCTATTTCAGACCCGAAGGGAGCTTCCTTTCAGAGCTGAAATTCCCAGTGGGAAAATGTTCTGCAGTCAGCCCCTTCTATTCTGAATTGAGGGATCGGGCTTATGTACCTGATTTCAGTAAATGAAACAAAATAAAAATCAGCTTGCTTTTGACAGCAAGGAATAAAGAGAAGGAGATTATTGCTGTCGCTGTACATACACAGGTGATGAAAATGTAATATGAAGATTTAAACACATTTGGATGGGCAGACTTACTATTAACTGAACCAGGATTTATTTTATATGATATATATATACACATATGTATAGAGAGAGAATATCCACACTGCAGCAAAAGCTGCCTAGACATTGCCATTGTAAACTTCCATTTCTTCCATAATATATCTTTACTTCCCCCAAATTTGATATCTCACACACACACACACAAAAAGAAACCTACATATATTTTACCACTGTACAAATACTCTGCCCATATCTCTTGTCTTTTTTGCCTTGTGAGCCACTGAGTAGTCCACATGATAAATGTTTTTGGTAAACTGAAGTGTTTCTGGCTTCTTGCTCTGTTGTGTAGTGTTGGGACACAAGCTGGCCACAGCATCTGTGTTACTGATTGTCATCAGGCAACCTGGCCAAAGGTTCAGCATCTTTCATCCCACTGACTTTTGAAAGAAGCACTTTCTCCTATCTAAAAGAGGAAAACTTTTTTTTTTTCCTATGGAAAATCAGGCAATTTTAGTATTGGAAGATGCTGTGGCATAGGTTCTTAAATTCCTCAGAATTTGTAGCAATAAGCTAGATTGCTGTTAGGTTGAACAAAATACCTTCACATTCTCCTCTAAGCCATTGCCTGTAGGGCTGATAAATTTTGGCCTGCTTAATTGCCATCACCACATTTCCACAGGTTTATAAATGAAATCAGATTCTACGCTCAGCTGTAGAGGAAAGCTATACTGGAAGAGCATAGCAGGTGTGTTAAAGTGTTCAATGAATAGTATTCTCCGTAAATGGAAACTTGTTTGTTTAGCTTTCTGCCTGAGTTGGAGCTTCAGGGCTTGAGGTCTTGTCGTTGCAGCGCGAAGTGCAGGATTTTGTTTCCGGAGAGCAGAGACGGACGGAGGAGCCTGGCTGGGTTGCGTAAGAAGGCAGTTAACCTGGCGGAGCCCTGACAAGTGCTGCTGGCCTAAGGCACGCTCTGCACATCAGTTTTGCCAGGGTAGCCAAAGTTATTAATTGATACAGTTGTATTGGCAAGGATTGGTGTTTAGGGAAATGCAGTTGTCACTGAAAGAAATATCTGTTTTTTATCCAAGGAAGTCATTTAAATTATATTTGCAGAAATACCCTTTATATTTCTATAGGTCTCCTTTAGGAGCATTTGGTATAGTTCAGTAAAAGAAGCCAAACAAAAGATGTGCTTTTGCAGTTTAGAGTATGCTTATAAGCAAGATAACTTGGGGAGATAACCTGACCGAAATTGCATTAAGCATCAATGGAGCTTGGACAGGGAACCAAAATGGGGTTAAAAGGGGGCCCAAAAAACAAACAAATCAAAAAACTCCAAAACCAAAAGCCTTTACTGAGCTCAGTCTTGGATGCATGACCACAATATTGAGAGGTAAACTCATTTTGGAGCACCGTAGTTTATCTGCTGAGTTTATTTGCTCTGGCTGCAGCAGAACTTATATTTAGCTTCACAGAGGCTCTGTTTTTGCCATTTTGAACCACTTCTTCATTCTCGGAACATGGCCTGCACAGACTGGTGCTGAAATGCTGCCCGGGTTGTGTTCTTAAATAAGAGGTAAGAGCCTACATAGCTTTATGGAGATTGACCTCCGTGTGCTTAACTCTTGGTTTGAACAGGAAGGAGCAAAATAATCCATTAATTTAACAGTCCCTAAGTAGTGTTTAACATCATAATGTAACACCTAAAAATGACCCGTTATAATCCATCTGATGAAAAAAAGTGTGCTCCAAGTAGTCTCCAAACACAGATTTGAACTAGAAACTTTAGTGGCAGTTATGGGTGTGCGCAGCATAAATAGTACACATTTAATAACTCTGAGCACTTAAACACCCTTTTTATCTTCACTAGAATATTAAATGGAGTACTTTCGAGGTACCTAAACATTTTACTCATTTGTCCTTGATGTTTAAGCACTCCATGCCCAAGATGATGGGAAATATAGTAAGAGTTTTCACTAAGATGCTCCAACGGCAGCCACTGCCGAGCACACAGAGAAGCACAGACGGTCTCCTGCTGTACCCACACCCAAGCGTATTTTAGTTGCTCTATCAGTTCAGAGTCTGACAGGGATCTGTAGAAAGACCCTGTGGCAAGGCTAAATCTAAGGGTCTGCTTAGAAATCCTGCAGCGAGGTCCGGACGCTTTCCTAGTTGGTCTTTTCTAGCAAAATTCCCACCTCTTTAAAGGGATGGTAGAATAGAGGTCTTGATGAAAGGCTTCAAACAGCCCAGCAGGAGACAGTCTAGACAGGACTTGCCAACTGGAGTTCCCCGTGCCAGCAATATTGTTATCCTGTTGGCAATACTGGGTTCCTATTTCAGCAAAGTGATGGCAATTTTAAGTTACTCATCTGTAGGATGTCTAGAATCATTAGGAACAGTCGGTTAACTAGTGCATGTTTCTAAAACTACTGAAATGTGTGAAGAGTTTACTGAAAAACTGGTTCTGGCGACTGGCTGAAATATTTGTGGTTTATGAGTCTGTTTCATGGATGGGAAGAAAACCCAACAAAACAGTGGCCTTTTTGGGCTAAAACTTGTGGCACACGTTACTTGCATGAACAGAAAGTGCACAGCCGCGTCTTTGATTTCAGGAGAGTTGGCAAATCCAGGCTGACATTTCTTTGAGATTTCTTTAATTTTGCTTTCTTCCCTGAACTCTGAGTTAAGGAAAGCGACCGTGCACGGCAGTTTCAAGCTGATAGTTTGGAGGACGTGGCAGGAGGGGGGGTTATACTTGCCCTACCCCAGGGCTTCTTGAGAGAGGTTGGCACGTCACTGCATCTCCTATCCGCTTATAAATTGCTCTGAGGCTCTCCCCCAACCATCTCCCTCTCTCCATCTCCCCGGCGGGGGGAAGGCAACCCAGCCTGGGCTGAGCAGAGCCGGGGGCAGATCCTCTCCCTTTCCCCAGCCCGGGGAGGACTGCGCCTTGCGTTGCCTTCCCTGGAAGAGCGGCTCCGCGCGGTGGTTCCCGCGCCGCGCTCCGCAGTCGCGGCGGGCTGGGGCGAGACGCGTGTTCGCACCGCCCGCTCCGCGCCCTCTCCCTTTCACGCCCATGAGCTCATGCAGCTGAAGGGATCCGCAGGCTGGAGGAGGCGCAAAGTGCGCGGCTGCAGCAGCGCCCGCCGGCGGCGCGGGAGGCACCGCGCTGCCCCACGGGGACACGGTTCCCCGCAGGGACTGGGACACAGGTCCCCTGGGGGAAAGGGCAGCGGCGCCCCTAGCCCCACGTGCGGCAGGGGGGGCTCCTGCGCGGCGCTTGGGGCACGGTGCGCGCTCCCGGGGCCGGGCTGCTGCATATAAAAATAAAATAAAATAAAGAGCAAAAAGAAAGGGGAAAAAAGGAGGGGGGGGGAAAGGGAAACAAGGAGGGGTCACTCTTTGTTAGGCGTCGCGTGTGAAATTACCGGACGGTCGGAGCTCCTGCTGGTTTAGGCGTATTAAGCACCTAAGGGAAGAAGTTTAGGCCGATTGACAGCCCCGGAACGGGCCCTTTTGCGGCTGCCGGGGGTCGGAGCGGCCGCGGTGCCGGGCGGGGGGCAGCGCCCGCGCGGAGCGGAGCGGAGCGGCGCGGAGGAGCGCGCCGCGCTCAGCCTCCCTCCTTAGCATAGGCTCGTCCTCCGCATTGCATCCCGGCGCCCGTGATTTGCTGTTCGGAGACTGCAGATTTGCATAGCCCTGCTCTCCGCGAGCATGGCTATTTTTTTATTTATATATATATATATGTATTATTTATTTATTTTCCTCCCGCTCCCAGCCTCTTTCATAAGGGTGCACTGTTCTCGCTGAGAGCGAGCTCGGCGGGCATCGCTGCCGGGAGCGCGGGCGCGGAGCTGGCCGGAGCCGCCTGAGCGGTGCCCGGCGCTGCGCGCGGGCGCGGGGGCGTGCGCGGGGCGTGCGCGCGGGCTGGCAGCGCGCGGGCGCAGCGCTCCGCGGGCGGATGGAGGCAGGAGCAGCGCTCGGCTCCGCGCCCGCTGCGCGCCGTGGAGCGGCGTCCCCTCCGCTGCCGCCCGCCGGGGATGTGGCGTGACCCGCCGAGGCTGCGGGGACGCGCGGCGCTCGCCTAGCCGCCGCCGCCACCGAGAGCTCGTCCCGGCCGGGACCGCCGGCTGCCCCTTCTCCCGCTCGGATCGCCTGGATACCCCCCCGCGCCGCCCCTGACTATGTCTCGGATTGCTCGGCGCAGGAGAAGACCTGGCGAGAAGGATCCGCGCGCGCTTTCCCGGAGGGAGGCGAGGGCTCCCCTGGTGCGGTGAGGAGCCGCCGCCGCCCTGCCCAAACTTCGCCGCCTCCTCCGCGCCTGGGGCCGCCGCTGCGCCCGAGGAGCCGCGCCGGGCGGCCCGGCATGGGGGCTCCGCGCCGGGGCAGCCCCGGCCCCGGCGGCAGCAGCGGCAGCGCCGGGGGGCGCCTGGCCCTGCTCTGGGTAGCGCCGCTCACCCTCAGCGGCCTCCTCGGCGCGGCGTGGGGCGCCTCGAGCCTGGGCGCCCACCACATCCACCACTTCCACGGCAGCAGCAAGCACCACTCAGTGCCTATCGCGATCTACAGGTCACCGGCTTCCTTGCGAGGCGGACACGGTGGGTCCTCCCTGCGCGCCCCCCGGGGCTCCCCGGGTCGCCGCGTGGGGACAGGGGGTCCCGTCCCGCAGGGGCGGCGGGGCGCGCGGGCAGTGCCGGGCGGTGCCGCGCGGAGCCGCCGCGGAGTTGCCGCCGGGTGCGCGCGGTTCGGGCGCGGAGTTGGCGGGAGCGGCTTCCTCGCGCGCGCGGCGGCCCCGCGGCAGCTCCGCGCGCGCGGGTCGGCGCGCGAGTGGCCGGTGCCGGAGTGGTGCCCGGCGTTGCCAGCGGCAGTGCCCTGAAATCGGAGCCTGCCTTTGTCTCCGAGGGGCGAGAAAAGAAGGCGATAAAGGGGAAAAAAAGAAAAAAAAGAAAAAGCACACCCCTCTGGCTTCTGATTAGATTACACAGCTTCATTCTTCTTCATTTTCTCATCTTGCCTTGCTTCATTTGCACGATCATGCGATGTCATTTACAAGCTTGGCAGAGTAACAGATCTCACGCTTAACCTTTGCGTGGCTGTGCAGGATGACCCAGTTGCAGGCACAAGGCAGTTCGGTTGGACTGGATTTTTCTTTTCTTTTTCGCATGATTAACAGTGCCAGCATCAGTGGGTAGGGTACTATTGTCTACCTGAAAATTGCCACTTTGTGCTAAATACCCTTTTACATGAAGCTGCTGGAAAAGCCAAAGTGCCCCGAAATTGCTGCTCTTAAACATTTTATTCATTAACAAAAAGTTAGAAGTCTGTTTTAATTACTGAAAAAAAAAATCAGAAAGGGAGAGAGGAGAGATTCAGGCCACCTCTCTCTGCTGTAGTGCATCCAGGCAGTGTGAGATCGTGTATGCTGCATATACTGTACTGTATGTGCTTACAGAAGGAAACTAAGTATGTGTATGTGTGTGTATATGGATGCATTTTTTCTTTGAATTACTGCATGCTTTGAGTTGTTATTTAGGGGCTTGTTAATAATTTGGGAGGGGAGTAACCATAATCAAATAGGGACCATCTAGAGCCCCTAGGATGTGCTTTAAAACCATGCCTTTGGGCAGTTTTTGGAAAGCTCACCTTGGACACAGCTGAAGGCTGACAGTAGAAAAGGGCAGCTCTTGTACAGGCTCCGGTCTTGCTAAGAAAACAAATGATGAAGTGGTGGAGCTGCCACTTAAGAACTTCATAGGGAAGCCCAGGAGCCTCTCCAGAGGTAAAGTAGCTGATTTTACAAAATGAAGGATGATACATGTTGTAAGAAGGCATTTCAGAGTGTTTACTCGATAACTCTAAGCCTCTTTGCTTTTCTGTATTTATCGGAAGCTCTGCCATTCCACAGTGTTTTAAGATGTCTAATTCCTTTCATCGCGGATGCCTCAGAAGGAGCCTCCCAGCTTCTCTGAGCCCGACATTCATGTTTCTGCCCTTGGGCGGGCAGAGTTGGGCACTGCTACCGTGTAGCACATTGCTTGGGTATCCTTCGGGGGCATTTGGGAGCACTTATCCTTAGCCCAGCACTTCCAGAGGGCGCCGCCAGCTCAGCAGCCTCCTGATGCTCAGGCTGGCGTGGACCATCCTGATGCTCGGGGTTTCTGAGGGTCGAAAGGAGCCAAGGGAACTCGCAGGGTCGGCGGGCTGGTCGTGCCCGGAGCGCGCCGCCCGCCCGCCAGGACGGCGAGTCACAGGTGTCTGCGGAGCAGAAGCGGCCACCCTGCGCGAGCCGTTCAGCACACGTCACCGCAGCCCTCGCTCCGCTCCGTGGGACGTCCCCACCGCCCTCCTCCTGCGCTGGCACCACCTCGCGCTGCTGCCGACACCCTCACAAAATGCTCTGGCTTCCTTTTTCCTTTTTTTTTTTTTTTCTCCTGATTCTTTTTTTCCTTCTTCTTTAGCCAGCCCACTTTCAGCTAATAGTATAAGCAAAGCCAAGAGCCCAGCGTGATTGGATTTTTTTCCGCTTCTTTTGAAAAACCAAACCACAATGTTGCTGCTAACACTCTTGTTAGGTAATTTTGCTGGGATTTTGCTTAGGAATATGATCTCATGTGGCTTTAATTGCCGGTATTGTGCCTCCCAGAGACAAAAGCAGAATTTCAAATAAGCAATTAGCTCACCCTATTAGCTAAAAAGTAGCTCTGCTCACAAATACTTTTTTTTTTGTATATTGAAAGTAAAAATTAAACGTCCAGCTTGACCAAAATGATTTTTTGCTTAGTGTGTTGGCTCTCATCAAACTTGTGAAGGTGACAGATGGCTGTAGCAATGGAAAGTTTAATCACAGGAAGAGGCAAGACTATAACTTTCTAGATCATGATACCAGTGGCACAGAAATAGAGAAGAGAGCAAGTAATGACGTTCAAAAATGTAAGTGCAGGGCTGCCCAGCACTTGCCTGTGGTCTCTGCAGTACTGGGAGTATTTGGTGATTTATGAGTTTATCTCGGTGTCTCCCTCTCTTTTTTTTTGGAGTAGATAGAGCAGCACATACTGCACTGCCTCTAGATTCTGAAAGCATGGATGGTCCATGGCACAGTTCCTCCCTTCCCCTGAAAAAAAAAAAAAAAAGAAAAAAAGAAGAAAAGTGATTGCAACTCTCAGTGATTTCAAATGAAGAGAGGCATGTGATGGATCTTGTGTGGCTTGAGTGCTGCACGTTGAGTAATTCGGAGGTTTAAAGTGTAGCTATTTGGAAGTGGCTGACACTGTTCTCATTGACTCATTCATTGCCCTTCTTCCTGTGAACAGGTCTTCGGTCCCCCTTGGACGGGGCCTGAGTCGGTTCATTGTCCTCAACTCCACTTCAGCCACAAAGTGACAAACAGGGCATGTCCATTTAATCTGGCCTTTCGATGCTCACAGTGTTGTGCTCAGGTGGTGGTCTGATAAATATAAATTGTCTGTAGTTTTTGTTTGTTTGTTTGCTTTTATGTCAGTCAGAGCAGGATCCAGGAGTTAACTAATGAAATCTCCATGTTGGTAGGTGCATGTACTTGGAAAGAAATGGCAAAGATGGCAAGGGAATAGCATCTGTATGCTCCCCGGCAGGGCAGGAAAAGCTGAGAGGTGTGTGTTGAACAATGTGTCAGACAAGGACCTGGGCTAGAATGAGGCTGTAAGGGATCTGAGCAGGTGAGGCTTGGGTCAAGGTGTTGGGCAAGGCTATGGAGTGGAGGCTATCTGATGTAGAGGGAGTAGGGTACTGGGGGCAGTAGTTGAGAAGGTGGGAGTTTGGAGTTGGGAAGGACTGGGCAGCTTCCTCGTTGGAAAGCAGAGGGATTTAAGCTCTTGAGCAGAGGATGTGAAAAAGTGCTTCCACAGCGCAGTTAGTTCCTAAGTAGGAGGAAGAATTTGTGAAAAACAAAGGCTTTGGGAAAGAAATGATATTGCAGGTTTTGGAAGTGCAAGCTTAGGTTCAGCAAAGGGATTGTGTGTCCCTGTCTTTTCTAGACATCTGGCATTGCAGCAGGGACACTAGTAGAGATTTCCCACTTGTGAGTGAGGCCTCGTGCTTCAGATGTCTGCGTGGCCCCTGCAGTTGTGGTAGTTGTGCTGTGGAGAACTTTCTCAGTTTCCTCAGCTGACGTTGCTTGGAGAGCTTCGTGTTTACACCAGCCGAGATATCCATACGCAGAGTCACTGCTTTCCTAACGTATGTTTCCGTTTGTGATTTTACTTGATGTTATATGCTTTATAATTTTCCCAGTTCATCACATGTAAGCATATTACATCTACTCAGAAAATGAAAAGATGCCCAACCAAGTAGTTGGTTATCAAGCCTGATAGCATACTCTTCATCATTGGTAGTGCTCTTTTTTCCTCTTCTTTCAGAGCCCAGCGTTTAGAGGGAGATCCTTTCAAAGACACGTCTCTCATGCCTTTGAAAACTGTCTAGAATTGCGGGTCCAAACTGTGGAACGCTCTAGAGATAAGCTGGCCCAACGTCTATCTCTGTAGAGATTGTCTTCTTCCATTGTTGCTGAAGTTCATGTGCGCTGAATGCATCCAAATTATACCCATTTAAAAGAAGCTTCTGTAACAGTCATCAGTTAGCAGCTACTGAAGTGTCATACTGTGGGCTGGATTGTGCAGCCCTCATTCAGTGAAGTCATCCATTGAACTCCACAGGAGTTTTCACTAAGGAAAAATAGCAGGATTGGAATTTTAATACTGCAGTATAATCATTTATACTACTATAATGAAAATATAATATAAAAAACTTTGGGTGATGTGCGTATGATGTATAGATAGTGTTTTATCTGTGTAAGAAAACTGTAGGGAAAGACTTACTAGTGAAGGTAAAAAAAATCTATTTTATTTTTATTGGTTTATGAGTTGGAATTTCTATTTCTGCATATAGGGATAAATCTTCTTAGGGTTAGTGTAAGTGAAGTGGCATTTTCAGTTAGAATATGCTTACTGTGTTGCCAAAGAGGATTATATTTTGATTAAAGAAACAAATGTAAATGTTTCCAGATGCTCAAGCTCTGTAACGCAAGGTAGTATAAGATGTAGAAGTGAGAAACATCTAATCTTTAAATTTTTCATTGTTAGTTTTAGAAAGGTGTTTTTATTGTCTTTTCAAAACTGTTTATATAGCACAAAAGTATCCTTTTCATTCACTAGTTTCCAAACACTTCCCAGCTCGCCTGCTCTGAGTACTTTCTATACCTAAGTGGGACATTTTCATATTTTAAGACTGTAATGCTTGGCAGCATTCTACACATGTTTTTAAATTACATAAATTTTATAACTCCTTTCAAAATTTTCAATATGTTCCATCAGTTATTTTCCACATCAATTGCCAAAGTATTAACATCAGTTGGAATAAAATGAATAACAAAGCAATTTCAGTCAGCATAGTGGTTAATTGGTTGTGCAGTTAGATATGCATATTAGTAAATGTGGTTTCTATATTATTATTACTGTCAATATGGGTTGTCAAAGAGCCATACAGTCTTTGGTGGTATTGTGGAGAGTCTGGAGCACTTTAATCAAAAGAGGAATGTCGCTGATAGATTTCTGATATTCATCTTTATACCAACCCTGCTGCCTTAGTACATGCACAGCTATTGATTGACTGTGGTGCTTTTTCAAGGGCTAAATAAATAACAACACTCTTTTGTCACTTATCAGCAATAGCGATTTTGCCTTAGTCTACGGCAGACTGCCTCAGTCCATGTTCTTTTTAAATTTAAAACATGTTGTATTGTCTTTTAATCAAACACTGTTTGAAATAAGTTATCAGAAGAAATTCACTTAGCATTCAATACAGAGTACTTCCTGCTGCTTCTAATTTTCAAAAATGGATTTTTACCAATAGCAAGAAGTTGATTTGGCTTTCAGGATTTTTTTTTTATTATTTCCTCCATCTTAGTCCACAGGAAAACTCTGTGAACCAAACTCCGATATGAGACTCTCTGTGCCCGGTGTGAGTAAGCACAGCTGATTCTACAGTCCTAATGTTTTTCTTCAGGTTTCTCCCTACAGTTTCTAAGTGCAGGATGACAGGCCTGATCATTGTATTACATTTTCAACAAACCACTTAGTTTAGTTTGCTTGACTTCGTCTTTTGTCCTCTCCTTCGTCACTGCTTGCAACAGTTCTTAACTTGTTTGATTAATCAAGATGACTAACCTCTTTCTTGTCTCTGTCCTGTATCAGTTAATTTATCTCTATGTTATTAAGTCTTATGTCCTCAGGTCTGCTACAGAATTTATATCAAATCTTTCGAAGCTAACAACTTTCATTTTGGTTTGTAAATACAGTGTAGGCAGAGCTGATAGATCTTGCTGTGATAATAAGTTGACTTGTGAACGTAGCTGTGATTATAACTAGAATGGCACAGTCTTGTTTGATGAAAGAAAGTGTTCTATAAATAACAAGGCTATTCCATGAAGTTAAAAGCAACAAATATAAATAAGAGGCTGCATTTCTTATCACTTTAGATAATTCTTTTCTTTCTTTAGAGTAGTATGAATGTCTGAAAGTAATTTTGATGTGATTCTCACATCTCTATGTACACCTGTGTGCATGTGTACATATACACACATCCCAGAGATTTCCTGATGCAGAAATTGCTCTGGGGCGCTAAGCTGAAAATTTGAACAATTTTCCAATGGCTAAAAATCTTACAAAGCATTCAGCGGCAATATTAATTTACCGCAGGTATAATTGGTCAGAACAATATAGTTAATCATTCACCTCCTCCTTAATTGGCAAGAAAAAGAAAAGAGCTGGGGCCAGCAGAATGGGCGAGGAGCAGGGGAGGAGCAGCGCTGCTGCGTGGAGCTGGGCTGCGAGGGGCAATGCGGTGCTTGGGAGGAGGCTCTGCCGCCGCGGGGGCCTTGGAAAGCAGCAGCGACTCGTTCTGTGCTTCTGTAAGCACTAGCTGCTCCCGTAAGCACTCAGCTTTCCAAATCCACAGAAATGGACCAGATAAAGGGTGCAATTGGCTGTCACACTGTACCTAGGTAAGGAGCCAAAAACCTTTACTGTGCCTTAGGTTTGATTGATAAGAAAAATGTACAAATACAGTAGATACGTCATGTCTGTGATCCCGCATCTCCCAAGGGTGCAGCTGCCACAGGACCTGTACGCCCAAGACAAGGAATCAACATTACTGGAGCAGAGCTGGCAGCTCGTGAGGGCCACGTGTGGAGCCCTGGGCACCTCATGTGCGGGGCCGCTCTCTCCTGCACCACCGCTGGTGCTTGGCCCTCTGCACGTGTCCACAGGCAGCGCTGAGTGCGCGCCGTTCCCTTGGTGCCTTTGCTGTCACACCTATGAAATGAGACTGTCACGTGGCTATCGGGGTTGTTGCTCAAACGTGGAGCGGGGGAGACTTTTGCACTGAGATCCTGTTGCTCTCAAACCTGAGGTTGGACCTGTGTCAGGCCATCCGTCTTCTCCATCTTTGGGATAATCTCAACTACTTTGGTGTCTGGATACTCGCGTTAAAACGCGAATGCTCCGTGTTGCCGTTCCTGCACGTAGGCTTTGTGTGTTTGTTTGTTTTGGTTTTGGTTTGAAGTTGTATTGTTCCATTTATTTGGGAAGAGAGGAGTAAAAGGGTTTGTAGGAAAACATGATTGCAACTTTTGTATTTTTGTTGTAGTGAAAATACAGTGATGGCACAGATATATTTCCTACCTAGAGAGATACTACTTCCTAAAGAGATGAGTGTTAAAATTTGCAGAGACTAATGGCTCAGCAATGAAAGATTTGCTCAGATGTCTACTCAGAAATGTTCTCAGTGTTAACTGTTTCTCCAGGTTTTATTACAGCTATTCTTGCTAAAAGAAAAGGCCAATATGATTCTAAAGCAAGTTAAACACTTGTTAAACAGTTAATGTTTCTGTAGATATTGCCTGTTCCGTTATGTAGCTTATCTACAACTGTAAAATCCAGGATGGAAGGAAATGATAGAGACCAGTGGATGACTAGCCCTGAAGAGACTTGCAGAAAGTCTGGGGAGCCTTCTTTTTCTTCAGGAGGGGTGGGGGTAGTGTTACCTGGTCAGGCTTGCGTTGCTGAATTGTTGGAGTTGCTTGACTTTCTCAGTGACTAGAGCTCTAGAGGCCTGGGAAGGAGGTGGAGAGCGGAAGGGGAGGAGCAGCGGAGGGCATGGCTCCTCCTCACTGACTGGTGGAGGTGAGGAAATACGGAGCACGCAGGGACTAACAAAGAACTGCTTGTGATTGTTGGCCCTTGGTCTGGCTCACTCTTATGGAGCTCAAGCACAAAATTCCCACCACATGATGTGATCTCTTGTACCTGTGTTGGATCTGATGTCCCTTCTCCATGCTCTGCTTAGGGTATGTTCACCTTCCACTAATGCAGTGCTTCTTTAACAGATGAATAAAACACTGGGAATAATAATGAAAGGACATGTATCTTTAATGTGCTGCCACAGGTTTGATACGGTTAATAGATGTGTTCAGTTTATTACAAGAAGTTACAAGAATTATCAGGGTGCTTGCCGTGAACGTAATGATTTGCCGTATTTATGGGAAACGTATGAGCATAAATTGAATCACAACGTTATTTTAGGTTTGGGCAGTGAGTGCCCACAGAGAGGGCCTTAGGAGTTGTGACAAAACAACAGATGTGAGATTAGCCCCTTTGGCTGTGTCTAAACGGTTGCCTCCTGAAACGCAGACACCCCCAGTTGCTGAGAACATGCTGGGCTCCCTTCCAGTCCCTGTTCATCAGCCCCTGTCCTTACCAGCCTGCCGTGTGCTTGCAGCTTGTCTTGCTGCAAGCCTTGGGGACACCCAGGATGTGCACCCAATCTCACCATTGGGAATGGCACTCAACTAGTGCTGTGGGTAATTCCAGAGAGTGAGAAATGCCGTGAACTCCCATCTTCCCAAACAACGCTCACTACTTTTCTATCTGATAGCATGTATCATAGAATCATAGAATGGTTGAGGTTGGAAGGGACTCTAGAGATCATCTAGTCCAACCCCCCTGCTCAAGCAGGGGTCCCTAGAGCACTAGGTGCTCTAGTGTAATTGCTGTAATATCAAGGGAGTTAAATAAAACATGATTTGGGCAAGAGAAGTGGGAGAGAAGCCCATTGTCATTTTATTGCCTGGGAAATTTCACTTAACAGTCAATTGCAGTAGCATGACTACTCACTTCATGCCCTGTCAATTAGAAGACTTTATTTTTTAAGTACCCGGTTTGAGAAGCATGTGCAACGTGCTTTCCTTAGAAATTGTTGGCTTGAATGTATTATATATTAGGTTATATAGGCCAAATACTTATTTCTACCCTGCTGCCTGCTTCTAATAGAAAGTCAGTCATTCATTCAAGATTGAAGACAGGGCATTTTTTTAATGTTAATTTTTAACTTCCGCAGGAATTTTCTTGTATTGCCCCATAAAGTTTGCTTTTCTTTACTCAGCACAATTTCACAGCATTAGCTGATAATGTCTGACATGAGTATAATAAAATCCACTGTATAGCATTTGTAGGGAGAAGTTAATGAAGAAAGAACGGTAACACAATTATTTTCAACAACAGTAGCAACAAACATTGCGAAGTGAGAGGTTTGAATTTCTTAGTGAGCAAGACATTGTCAGCTTGTGTTGTTAAACATGCAGATAAGAGGAATTGTTAGTCCATTAGTAAGGATAGTGGTCTGTAAATATCTTGCTCAGACACTTATATTGCGGTTTCTGGTTGACTGTGGCTTGATAAGTTGGATGATTAGCTTATGATACCATTACTGGGAGAGAAAAAAAAATTGTGTCAGGAAGCCAGTGGGTAAAGAGGTGGTAAAGAAATTCTGAGAACAGACTTGGGTTTCTCAGAATTTGGACATTATTTCTTACTTGGTGCCTTACAGTGTGCCTTAAATATAAATGCAGATTGGACAGGAACACACAGGAACATTGTTCCACAGAGGTTGAGGTCAGCAAAGATAAATACCTATATGGAGAAAACCATGATCCATCTGTTGGATATTAGATCTATACAAGCAGTAACTTTAGATACAGAGACGGTTATTAACACTGATATAAATTGCAAGTGACTCAACTGAAGGCTGCTCAGATTCTATCTACTCTTTGTTCTCGTAGGAAAAAATTCACCTGTCAGAGGGCTTATGCCTTAGAGTTCGAGAAGGTGGGGTTTAAGTGTAATCTGTGTCGCTCATACTGCTTTATCTGGCCCTTTGGCTAGGGCACATTTCATTCAACTTCATTACAAGATCACTGCTGGAGAAATGGGAGAGGCTTATCTTAAGCTGTTGGGAGACAGCTTGAGTAAATAAATATGTTAGGATTTTGCAAAATTTTCTTATTTGTTCCAAGTCTTCAACTTGATCTCCAGTAGCTATTTCATAATCATTCTCCTCTTTTATTTTATTCTTTTGCATTTTTTCATATTTAGTTATTTGAATGGGAGGAAGACCTAAAAAAATCCACATTTAATGTAGGAGTAAATTTCCATACGCAAATCATTAGTGTGTGGTGTTACTTATATCTTTTCTAGAGGTCAGTTCATTGCCAAATTTCAAAAAAAGGAAATCTCAGGGAAAAAAAGAGCAGTCGTTATTGCCAGATAATATTTTGTATAATTTTTAGATATGATGATTTCTGATCTTCACTTGAAAAAAAGTGGCCTGCATTAACCCTTGTTGTGCAGAAGGTGCTGGTGTCTCTCTGGTGCTGTAGCACATCTCCACAGTTTGCTTGCCTGGAAGGGCTATTCCTGCTTTACAGAGAGGATCCAAGCACAGTAAGTCAGCTTCTCATGTGTGTTTCCACTGAGTTGAAGATGTCGAATAGCAGCCAGAGCATCTGGAAATTCCCCGTGTCTCTCTTGTGCGTTAGTCCCCGATACAAGAAGCATCTCTGGAGCATGGCCAGTGTGTGTAGCACTCGGTTGTCCATTAGCATAGCTCTGTGCTGAGTCCATGCTGGGTTAGCTTATGCTGTGACTCCATCCTCGCTCCATAAGCACTTCGCTGGCTAGTGCTGCTCCCGTAGCTCTGTGTCAACACAGCAGAGGTGAAGGATTTTTCTGTTCGGTCTTGTCTTTGCTCCTGATTTTTAGTAGATAGCCATCCATCCAGCTTATCTGAGTATGTGGCCTCACCTATCTAAGTGTGGGACTGCATCTGGCCATAGGGTCACTCAACAACCTAAAATGGGACTTGGGATTAAACAAGGAGCTTGTGAGTTATGCATTGTCACTTATTACTCTGGTATTGTGTTAATACAGACCCATCAGGACTGTTAAACCTATGGACTAGTTAGTGAACAAATGACTTCCTTCCTTCCTTCAGCCTCAAGGTCACACTGTGGAATTAATAGAATTGATTTGTGGAAAAAAAGGACGATACAAGGAAGTGGAGGAGAGAAAGAAGAACTGGAAGATGGATAAAGCGGACAGAGGACACCTTTGGTAGAGAGAGAGAGAAAATATATACATATATTTTCTCCCTGACACAATTTTTACTTTATTTTTTTTTTTAAGGGACTGTTTCCTCAGTTATTTGATTTGATTTTTATAGGGATATTGAAATTGTTTTAGATGTGGAAAGGCTAAAAATACTGATCTTTTTCTATTCCGGGGCACTAAACTTAAAGCTGTCGTACCTCCACAAATAAGGCTTACCTGTCTTCTGGTATAGGTGAAGCTTTTTCAAATTCCCTGTCAGTACTTACATTTTTGGGGCCATATGGGGGACAGTTCCTTTAAATCTTGTCTTCTTTTTCTCTTGTAGTTCCACTTGCTTGTGGTATCTGATATCTATTAAGTGAGCAGAGCAGTCATAATGCATTGAGTCCAGATTTGAACTGGTGGATTCACATCATATTATTTTTTTTTTACAGATATTACTTGCCATTTAAATGTTACCTTTACTTACAGTTGCTCTGGATGTTTGAATCCTGGAGTCCGTACACTAGGTATTTTCTCTGTTTTCCAGAGGTGAATGTGAAAGAAATGAGGATTTTATACAATGAAAACACACCTAGTTATGTCTGAAAGGAGTAGTTGCTTTCAGATGTTGCTTTTAGACTAGATTTTTATTTCCCTTAACCTTAAAATGAGCAGTTTATGAAAATGATTTTCTTGGCCACAATTAGTGAGAATTACCAGATGACCACTTTTCAGTCTGCAATTGGTTTGTGTGATTTATTGTCCCTTAAGCCAATAGATGTGAAGAGTCAACAATTACAGCGTGAAAGTCAGCATTATCTTTCTTTTATAATTTCATGGATTTTTGAGTGTGTAGGTAACACGTGGCTTTTGTTTCTTGTCTTAGCTGATATTTTATTTGTTTGCATTATGGTGGTGTCTACATGTTTCAGTCAGAGGTTGTGAGCTCCTTGTGCTAAGCAGCTGGATTGAATAGAGAAAGACAAGAAAGCCAAGGAAATAATCACTCTCTGCTGCTGACAGCACTCTCCAGGGTGGATTTCAAAATAACTCGAGAGCTGTGTAAAATTAATAAGCACTTTCTCATGCACTGAAATCCTATTTCATATTGCACTGGGCTGAGGGATCTCTGCACGGAGGAGGGGATGCAAATAAGACGTGCCGCAGGCTGGGGTTGGAGACAGGGTCCAGAGTTTAGTCCAACAGGCACCGAGTGCACTAAAACTGTGTGTAAAAGGGGATTGTAAGGAACGAACCATTGCAAAATCTCCTTGTCAGCGAAGCTAGATTAGTTACTCAGAGCAAGGTTTATTGGGCGTAAATTTGGAACCAGCATCCTTTTGTTTCTTTAGCATCTTTATAATTTTCTTCACCAATAGCAGAAACAGATGAAAAGTCAGGGATCATCACTTAATAAATAGGACTTACTGTTGAATTTTAGTAGCTTTAGTCGCTTTTTCAAGCCTGGGTCTTTTTCCACGCTCTGGTGTGGAGGCACAGTATCTTGGACTACAGAATTGTAGTGCCACATCAATTAAGTGTTTGATTTTGGTACAGTATTTTAAAGTTACTATTTTCCCACATATATTCCACACATAAACTCAGTACAAAAAAAATGTAACCCTGAATCATAATTAGACAAAAGGGGAAAAATCATTATCTACTCTGTCATGGAAAGAACTGAAATAATAAATACTTGCAATGCTTTTTACTGCTATCATAAAGACTTACTCAGCACCTGTCCTTAAGCTCAATTTATTACATCATATTTGCTTAAATGACCTTCCTACACACACACATTTTATCAAATTTTAGGTTCCTTGATTAATGGTACTGCCATATCTTCTTTTTTCTTATGTGCCACGGTCTGTCATTCCTCTAATCCAATTTTGAAATAAAAGTATTCTTACATCTTCATAACTAAGGCTACTCTTCTTACTACAGAAGAAGTACTACTATCTTTTTTCTTATTTTCTTGTAGATTGAATTAAGATTTAATAGTGATATATTTCTTAATAAACACAGCTAAAGGCAGCATCTTCCATTATCTTAAGAAATGCCTTTATTATATCTTCATCAGAGGCCATTAAACATTCTTGGACAGTCACTTAGCAATATATAAAATGATTCTTGTCGTTGATTCCAGCAACGACATCAATCCAAATGTTTTAGAGTATATTGCATAATTGTCAGGGAGTTAAATATGTGCCGTGAGGGTGCAGTAGTTAAAATTTACTGGAATGTATCTAATGTTTATAGATAACCCTTTTAAAGAAGTCAGGATGTACTGTCGTGTTCAGCCATTCTCTCTTAATTCTGTGTTGTATTTTCTCTGTTTTCCTTTTACTGTTAATTGGCCAAAGACACTGTAGAACATTTACTTTGCAGTCTTGTAGTTTTAATTACCCAGTAAAGTGTATTAAATTGTGCTAAGGGTAAATCAGATAACAGTTTATCAGTAAGCTCATGCCTTAGTAGTGTCACAGGAAAAGGAAATCAAGTTTATAGCAGCTTCGAAAGGAGGGAACTCCCCAATTCCTTGCTTTTCCTTTGCATTTTGGGCTTTGGTCTTTGGGTGGTGCTATCACTGGCACTCAGTGTTGTTTATCCTGATAAATGCAGAGTCTCTCGTCTATGCATACTTCATTCATGAAATTAAAATGAATTAATTGATAGGTAGTGTTTATCACAGGAGTAAAACTCTGCAGACTGGTGCTGTCTGTCTAATCTGGGTGTATTCTGCAGCGTTCTATGGACCTGTTTCCCAGGGAGATTGCAAATTCAGCTTGATGTCTATATTCCTTGTTAAATGTTTGTGCTGGCAGGTGTTTAGAGGACACAGGATCTTCCAGATGCCTTGGAGAGCTAGCTAATCAAAGGTGTGATTGAACCCTTGGATAAATATCTTCATTGTCATAAATTCTGAAATCAAGAGAACATTAAGAGCATGTGGGTGAGCTAATGCTCTGCTTTCTGCTGGACCAGGATCTCCCAGGGGGAGCTCCTGTGGGGAGCTAATGTGTCATATAAGGCATGGTTATTCCTGTTTAATTTAAGAGAGCAGACAAAGAGCCTTCACTGCGGCTGAACTCATGCTTAATGTTCTTGTGAATCACATGCAACAATAAGACTATAGTGAATAAAAAGTGCATTTGGTAAATTCTCATGCGAAGGCAGTCAGATGAATAACCTGTGAAGTGAAAGGTACATATTTGGAAATCTTATCCAGATATGGATATGTCATTTTATTTGCTGAGTATTTCTTAAATGTTCCATTAAATTGAGGACTCTCTATATAAATGCTAATTTAATTAAAACATCTTTGTATTTTAAATATAAATGGAAACAACAGCTAGAAGCCTTGTGAAAAGTTTGTGTGAATCTCTACTTAGCTCATGCATAATTTTCCTTATCTTCTGTAGCTATGTCTTTCTTTTTCTTTTATTTAAATGAGAAATAAGCAAGAACACTTGCTGTCTTTTTTCTTTTAAGGTTTCTTGTACCAGAATATTTTTGACAGGCCACTTTTGCTTTCAAAATTAAAATTTCCCCTGCAAATGTCTAGCAAGAATAACAAAACACTACTTTTTAACTTGGTAGGCATGATGGTGATGCTAGTTGGCATCTAGCTGTCCCATATACTAGTTCATGCATGTGAAACAAAATGATTATACTTAAAGGTTTTGGTCATTTCCTAGCTTCAAGCAGAGGCAATTACTTTAAATTTAAGGCAGTTATATATATATATATATAAAATATATATATATATTTTACCTTTTTTTTTTTGAGAAAAGAACATAATGGTTTCCTTCCTATGTGCATATGCTTTTCTAGGACCAAGTCAGTCTTTTTCAGGTGCTGTAAATATGCTGGGTAGGGAACCCTAAAGCAAAGCAGAGATTGCAGAATCAGCTGGAGTTCTTGATTCATGAGACTGCATGTACCAGATGTACTAATTTCTTTATCAGTATTGTCAGTATTATGGCCTTTTTGTATGAGAAACCTTCATCTGTTTGTATCCTCACTTTTGGTATCTGGTATCCTGGGTTCAACATTATGACCCTTTGTAGGGAGATGGTCTTTAGCCATACATATCCACTCATGAATACACATGTATATATTTTTCTTTTAATAAGACATTATAAGCTTTAAGAAAATGCTACTGTGCATTCTACTTGCTGTGTGTTAAAGCACAAGAGCCTGATGTAGCTATTTCAGTGAAATGTTTAGTGAACTAGGGTGAAATCTCGTGTATCCAAAACAATTAGGCTGTATTTACCTACAATTAAAAGTTGTAATCTATTTTGTGAAATTCACAGGTAAGGAGGAATATTCTGTAATCGTTAGTTGAAAGAGATTTACCTGTAGTGCTCTCAGGTCAAGTCCTTGCAGCTTTCAGTCGTTTGCTACTGTTAAAATATTCCAAAGCCGAAGAGTCGAGCTACTTTTTCTTCAGAGATTGTAGTGTCGAGTTTAACTGTATGGTGAGAAACTCTCATTTTCAAGTGGAAAAGGCACTTTTTCCCTAACATCAGTAAGCTAGAATGAAGCTAGAATGTGAGTCTGGTTAATGATGTTTCATATCCTCATGTTTTAGTGATCCCTGGGAGGGATGATCTCACTGCTCTGTTCATAAAATTTCCATTGATAAAAACATACGTTTGAGGCAGTAAACAGTATTTAGATCCAGATCTCCTATGAGTGAATTGACTAGAGGTAAACCAGCAATTACAGCAAGAGGACATGGCAGTAATGACAAACCATTGATTATTTTCCAAATGGAGAATCATCCTTGTTTATGAACAAGTAGAGGTGCTTCCATTGCCTTGCGCACTGCAGTCAGAAGGACCTTTTCATCCCCGTTCCCTAGCTCGGGAGATTGTGAAGTATCTGTTCAGCCTAAAATATATTCTGTGGTTTCTTTCTGCTCCTATTAACAATCAACTTAGGTTGTCGTGGGTATTTAACACACGTCCGTAGGCTCTGACTATGTAAAAGAGAAGTAGTCCTGATATTAATTTAACAGAAGAAGCATGGAAATGTTGCCGGTGCACATTTTTAAGGCTAATTGTCATGCTAAGGTCAGAAAAAGTGCTTTTTCCCACAAGATGATAAAGATGGAAGATGCTGTTTTCAGTTTCCCTAATCAAGACAAATACAACTGACTGTTGCCATGCACCATGTATTTTCCACTTTATACTAATGGATGCAGAGCTGCCACCTGCTCTGTCAGGACTTCCAGCTAATTGGAATAAGTTATGCGTGTTCCAGTTACTCTTATGATCTATAAGAGGCTGCTTTGTCCTGAGCTAGGTAATCATTTCTGATAGATTTCCTTGTGGCAGCAGGTACTGCTGTACTTGGGTGAGGACTGCTGTTTTTCACAAGCACAGGGGTTCTCTGCACAAAGGCCTTGCAGAAGTCTCTGCTTCGGAGCAAGAACTCCCCGAGTTCAGGCTAAGGCTGCTGCTTGATGTAGGTGGTGCGACCCAGGTCCAGGTGTAGTAAGACCTGAATGAGACATGAAGGGAAGCAAGTAGGACTGTATCATCTCTTGCCCTCTGTACTCATAACCACTAAAATCAGAAATGTTGTGCTTTTTAATAAAGTCACTCCCTTTTTTGTGTGTGTATTAGAGCATAGATTGGTAGCCTGATGTTTGCAATCTTCAAAGATTTATTTAAAAATCTATGTGACTGCCAGGGCACTGCTGCACAACTTTTTAAGTATATCTCACCCTATCATGTGCTGTATTGTTTTTAAAGGTATCAGACTCCTAGATTTTAGTCAGTGTCTTGTATCTGTGGTTGCAGATCTGGCATGGAAAATTGCAGAGCAAACTGTTTGGAACAGTTTATTTCTTTCTCTCCTTTTTCTCACAAACTCTTCCAACCTGCATTTTTCAGGTGAGATGGTAGATGAGACTGGAAATATCCTCAGTCTCAAGGCTAGTTATCATAGGAAGAAGATGGTTGTTAATTTTAAAGAAGAAAAAATGAGTAGTATTATATGATCATGGGATTCTATGACGCCAAAATATGAGAAAATGGAAATACATATTTTATAACAAAGTCTCATTTAGCACTTGTCATGACAGCAATAAGGAAAAAATGTAACATTATACTGGATATAAAATGGTGACATTCTTTGTAGTATGAATCTCATCTATACTCTTCTGTCTCAGCATCGTGACTGTTGCTGCAATGCAGTGTATGTAATGTACAATGGCTAAACAGTGAGGGGAACCTTCCAAACACAATCATCAGCCTTAGAGACTACTTGCATCATGTGGAAAACTTATGTGGCAAATGGTAGTAAATGTATTTAATTCTTGTTTTGGGCATTTTCATTAGTTCATTGGAGAACGGTCTGAAAAAATTAATATTTTTGTAAAACATGCAGGTTCTCTTGAGAACTCTGTGTGTCTGGACTCTTGTGCTTGCTTAATAACTCCAGCTTTATGTACAGACACATATGAAATGTGCAGAATGTCCAAAATGAATGAGCTTATATATTACATGAGCCTAATTATTTTATAAAACATAGGAAAATTAGTACACTTGCTCTTACACTTGTGAATTTAGTGAATGTATTGAATGACTTGAATAGATTTGTGGAACACTCTTGTTGATTCAAAAATATCACATAAATAAAAACTTTTTTTTTTTTCTCAACATAAACGGTTTCTAGTGGCTTATTATGGAACGATAAATTCAACTGAATATTGCTTAGTGCTTTGCTAGATACTTCTTGTTTGCAAACTTGATAGAAATAGAAAAATTCTCTTAAGGAACTAGAAAATTAAGTGCATAAATTATATAAATAAAATTACTGTAGTTAATTAATTGCTAGTCCAAACAGCCTCTGCTTTTTGGTGCAGTAGTTTTTGTCACATATAACTGTCAGTAGAAATGCGATTGAGCCTGTAATTGACAAAGCAGAATCTTGACTAGTCAATTAATCATTTTCCTTTACGTGCGTATTAATCAAAGCCTTCGTAATTTTTAAGTGTGAAGGATCTAAAACTTGCCCTTTATCTTTGATCTTCTCTTAATATTGTAATTAAAAGTATCTAAAGCTAACAGTTATTTTCCTCTAAAAGTAATCTACTAAGATGGAGGAATATGTAGAGATTAATTAATCACTGTTGTTGCACAGAGCAGACTTGGAAGACAGAGATGTAAGGTCTCATTTTATGCCGAAACCCCACAGCCATGCGGAATAAGATGTGGAAGGGTCTCCATCCAGCTTGCTATTTCAAAAGGCTTTTTGGGGCCTTTTTTTCCTCCATGGAGGAGATGGGAAGTAAAGATTAAGAAATATAAGATACTTGGATTCCTTCTTCTCTTCACCTTGCCCTGTGCAACTGTAAAAGAACTCACATAAGTCACCAAGGATTTTTCATCTTATTATTTGAATTAGAAAAAGGTAAAAGGTAAAAACAGATCATAATTAGGATATCATAATAGGTTATCGTAGTATGAATAAATCTCTTATCAATTATATTATTTTCCACTTATATTCCAGACTACTGTGTTTTGTGCCTTTTCTCCTTTCTTCAACTCTTTGCACTTCTTGCTTTCAAGCAAGTCTTTTTCAGCACCAATTTGTTGCCAGTTGGCCTAGAAATAGCTTTGGCCCAAGAAATTATTACCATCTGAGGGAAAGATAGCCTTTTTCCACACCAGACCCTGCAGCTTATTACTATCAAAAGATTCATTCATTTAATTCAGATTCTGTGATTCATAATTCTAATAAGATCTGGGTTATTCATAAAGTAGTTATTCATAGATTATTCTGATTTTACTGATGTGTGGAAACGCTGGACTGTGGTACTTGCTTTTGAGGAATGCTTGCAGAAATCAGTTCCCCCAAAGACATGTATTTTACATGCAGCTGTTTACCTCCTTTGTTTACTTTATTAATGCATGCTGTGGAGCCGAGCGATGTAAGTAGTGTAAAAATCCAACTTTGATAATATGAATTTAAGGAGCACTCTGTAATCCTGAGTAACATTTTGTCTTGCTCATTTTTGTCACCTGTAATTTTATACAAGAAAGGGACCTATCACTCCATATATGCTGGGAGAACATCAAAGTTATGATGATTCATATATTGCAACTCTACCGTAATAGAGAGGGAACCATACATAGACCAAGGTAATATGGTATGAAATAAAGTGGTGCAGGACAAGAACCGACAGTTGTATTACATTATTCAGTGGAATAGAAACTAAAACTGCTGCAGGGGATTGAATACATGGTACATAATATGGACCAATATATCATGTAGATCATTTAATATATTGAAAAACTGATGCCTAATGCACTATTGAAATGGGATATATTATGTATTCAGTAGGAAGAAATTTCATTCAATCCTCCGGTCTTAGACAGGGGCATAATGGAATATGTAGTTGTGCTAAGGAGTAGCTGACCTGGCCTCCATATAGAAAAAGAAGAATACATAAATAATCTGTTTCATAAAAAAAGAGCGCATGACTAAGAAATGTGGCTTACCTAAGTGGTAGCTTCAGGGTCAAATCAATCTTGGACATAATCAAAGAATAGAGATTTTTTTTTGTGCATGATGTAAACCAACATTATTGCATTTAAGAAAGATCTAAACTATCTATGGGAGAGTTTGCATTGTGTGGAATTAATGTTCAGTCTACAGAAAAGTTTTACATTTCTATGGGCTTTTTTTTCTCCTGGTGATGGGTCATATTGCTTCAGAGAGACGTCTGCCCACGTCTCAGGTCCAATTAGCTTTTTAAACTGCTAAGTAGTATCATTTCATGCCTCCCCATTGGTTTATAATAACAGGAACTAAAACTAATTATGAACACACCTTTTTTTTTTTGCAAAAGAAGTCAGAAGTAACATCTGATGGAGTCACTTAACAATTCAACTTAGAGCAACTATAATGTCTTGCTTGCTGAAACTGGAAAAAAAATGTCTCTGAGGATTATTAAATGCCTTTTACAGGTGTGAAAAAGAGATCTCATGTTGTTAACAAATACATCCATAAAGAATTTTCATACTTCTACAAAACCTGTTGCTAAACTGGAGAGAAGTCTTTTCTCTTAATGTAGGTGACTAAATGCTTCAGGAGACTCATCTCCCCTGAGGCACTCATTTTGAATGCCAGCCTATTTAATGTATTCTGTAACAGAAGTGGTGCAGCTTATAAAAAGAACATTAAAGCATATTTATACTCTGGAAATTGGCTGAGGATTGTACTATCAGCAAGTATAGTTTTTCTAGCCATTATTTTCCACTCATTAGTTGTGTGTATGCATTCACTTGTGGAAGAGTTTAATTTGTGGCCTGTATTTTGGGTGTCTTAGGGAGAGAGAAAGCTGGTTCACCAACTGGATATAACTCAATGAAAATTCTTAAATTCTTTAAAAAACACTGATTGGTTTTGACACAAGCTAAGAAAGATGGACTTTTTGATCCCGACAGTTCATGTTTTCATGCATAGGGATAGATAAAATGGGGCAAGAATTTCAGGAATAACATTTGGTATACCACAGCACGGTCTCAGAGACGGAACCATTTAAACTGGGCAGACAGAATATTTTGCAGTTGTTAGCTAGTTCTGAATTATACAAGATGATACTTGTTCTACATAAATAATTTTATGCTCTGGGGTGCTTGCCTAATCCAAAACCCATTAAAGTCAAAATAATACTATTTGGAACAAGGTCCTAAAGGAAATTTCTGAGAAATTATTGTACAGCCTGCAGAAAACTCGCAACAATAGCTGTTAAAATTAGAATGTTTACTTTTTTTTTCTATTTTCACTCCCACCTTTTTTATTTTTCTTTCCAACAAATATATTTTCTCATCCTTGTTGCATTTTTGTTTGACATTGACCTTTTTTTTCCTCTCTGTCTCTCTCTGTGCTTTGTTTTGCTTCTGCTTTACCACTTGCTCCAGACTCCTTTCTTTAGAAAGACCCTTTTCCCTTTCTTCTCCAAAGGAAATAAGCCTGCGGAACTCTTAATGATTGTCAGTGGTGGGGGTAGGCACTGGGTTTATTAGGCATCTGGGTTCTAAGGTAGGTGTAGGTGTTCTAGTGTAGCATATTTTAATGCAATGGTAAGTGTGAGTTTGGATGAAATGCTTCGGGTGGGAGGCAGGTGGGCAGAACACAATTTGTTGTGTAGTGACTGCTCTGGAAGGTCGCAGAGTCATCTGAAAACTGTTGGCTTCACCTACATAAAGTAAAATGCCTTCAATATATTAAAAAGCTGTTCTAAGCAGAGAATTTGAGATGAATTTCTTTCTCCCTTTGGGGGAACATATATTGATATTAAAGGATTATGCTGTAATGGAGACCTTTCATTTTTTTTTACTCAAATTGTTCAAAATAGATGAATGATTTCCAGCAGAGTGGAGGCAAGACCAGAATCTCTAGCAGGCTGGAAATGCAAGTCCAGCACAGTAAATGGCCTGGGAATCACAAAATCACAGAATGGTTAAGGTTGGAAGGGACCTCTAGAGATCATCTAGTCTCTGCGGAGCTGCTTTCCAGGAGGTCAGCCCCTAATCTGTACTGGTGCCTGGGGTTCTTCCTGCCCAGGTGCAGGAACCTGCATTTGTCCTTGTTGAACCTCATGAAGTTCCTCTCTGCCCAGCTCTCCAACCTAGGTCCCTCTGGATGGCAGCACAGCCCTCTGGAGTGTCGGCCACTCCACCCAGTTTGGGATCATTGGCAAACTTGCTCAGGGTGACTCTGTCTCCTCATCCAAGTCATTGATAAACAAGTTGAACAGCACTGGGTCCAGTACAGACCCCTGGATGACACCACAGGCCTCCAACTAGACTCGGCCCCATTTATCACTTCTCTCTGAGCTCTGCCATCCATCCAGTTCTCAATCCACCTCACTGTCCAAGGGAACAGTCATATTCTTTCCAAATACAAGTATTAGAGGTCTCAACATAAACCTGCAGGCCCTGTTCTTTCACCGCAGATTGGGATGAGCTGGTGCTAAGGAGGCTCAGTCTTTCCCAGAAGCTCTGCACGTGCTGGAGAAATAAATCTCTGGTAGGATGGCACAGTTCTTATTAAATGTATTGTCAAGCTGAAGAGTTCAGCAAAGTCTTCACTACAGCCTTGTAGCCAACCCACACACTTTAGCCTTGCAGGAAAACCATACTAGACCAATATATTTGAACAGATACCCACATTCATGGTGAAGGAAGACATGGGTGAGTCATTCATAGAAGAATCATACACCGTTGAACGTGGATAAAAAGCTATTCTGTAGTGTTTGGGAAAATGCTATCCTATTTACTTTACGATACTCTTCAACATCTCAGCAAAATCCCTACTTGCAATGTTGCCTGCCGTTACTCATGACCCGTTGTGTCCCGTTCCTTCTGGTAGACCCCCAGAACCCCTGAAGAGTGTTTGCCTGGAAAGAAGGATGCACCTGGCAGTCTGCCATAAATAGGGAGCCAGTGCACCGTGTAACTTTTGTTTTGGTTTTGTTTGTTTTGTTCAGTAACAGCAGAAGCCTCTAACTTGGTTAGTTTTTGTTATGTTTGCTTTTTCTAAAAGATAGAGTAGTTCATTCTCTACAGTGTAGGGAGAGCTTTTGGAGGTGTTTGTTTCTTGTTTGGTTGGTTGGTTGGTTGTTTTTTGGGAGTAAATCATTATGTCATTAGTAAACATAAGTGAGTTGCTGTATATACTGAAATCCATTACACAGAGCCTGCTAATGAAAAATGCGATACAGTAATTTTACATGAAGTCATTATTTGATAAAAATACTCATGTGCCTTTGCATTTTGAACAGGTGCTGTTCTGAAATGTGTAGGCCATCTCCATACAAATTAATTTTTATGAATGTACAATAGTCTGGTTTTCTAAATGACATGTTTTTATTATTTATTACACTTTTTTATTTTCTGCAAGTTTGTTCATTATTTTTCTCATGCTAGTTAACAAGGTTAATATTTAAAATAAACAACGCTATTACTTTCTCATCCATAGTGGATCTGTAATTAAATATAATCAAACCATTATCTGTCTTGAGTAAAGTGCAGATAGCAGGAATGAAAAACAAGAGCTGTTATGAGCACTGAATAGTAGTTAACACTAAATCAAAAGTTATTTAGTGAGATTTTCTGATCAATACAAAATGTATTAGCTTTATGCTTATTAGAAATTAGCATGCCTGTAATGTGTAGCTTTGCTTAAATATTTTAACAGTAATTTTTAGGGAATTTATTCTCTGAGATGGTAAATATGCATAAATGTAGGCAGCTGGGGTTAAAATTATGGTACTGCCTTCAAAAGTGGGCAAAGTATTGTTTTGCATAAAGAAGTCACACATGCTATGAAAATGTCTAAAACAGTATTTTAGAATAACTGGCTAGCTATTCAAGCAGTTCTTTTTTTTTTAATAATGAGCTGCATATTTGAACAACACCATAACTATAAATATACTTGTTTATGTATGCTGTTATATAAAATGAATTCGGTGGAATTCACTGGTGATCCCATTTTAAAATTACCTGTGTTTTCTATGGATTTTATAATAGAAAATTGTAGCCCTACCATCTCCGTGTATATGTGTATTTTGTAATTGCTATGCAACAAAATCACTACGTAAAAAAAAAAAGGCAATTTTCATTCAGATCTGCTCTACATGGAGTGCGGCACCTCTAGGAGAAGGATAACAGGGATTGCTCTCTTTTCCATTGATTTTCAGAAAATCTTGTGTAGAAAACTCTTGCAACATAAGAGTTTTGTTCTACCAAATAAGACAACAACCAAGCAAAAGGGCAATCTTTCTGTATGATTTATGAATTATCTAGCCTGAGTGTGACCTTCCTTTTGACTTGATAACAAGATAACAGACAACACAATGATGGCTTGAGTCAGTGCAAAACGTTACAGCTCAAGAAATTGTAGGAGTCAAGGTATTTGTTTATGCAAAGGATTTATTTTCAAAAAAAAAGGGAAAGTAATTTGAAAGCTGAAACACTGCTAAATTTGCAGAAAAGTATCAGGCAAATGTCAAGCAAGATAAGTAAAAAACCTGAGCCCACTGTACGCATGCTTTTTTGAATGCATCAGGCTGAACTGAACAGGCATTTGTGGAGTCTACGGATATATATAGAAAATGAAAGGAGGACAACAGTCCTGAACCTATTCTTTCATCTCCTTTAATTAAGCTACTTTAAAACAAAAAAAAGGGGGGAGAAAATATTGCCAGAAGTCAGTGGAGCATGCCTGGATTTTCTTATCCTCTCCAGGTAGCTTTGATCTTGTTTAGCAGCTCTGTAAAATTAAACAGTTTGCTACAGTTTTCCGTTCACTGAAGTGATAATGTGAAGGTGATTGTGGTTCTGTTTCTTTTTTCCTTTTTTTTTTTCTCTTGTCTTTCCCTTAGTGATTAATGCCCAGGTGAAAAAGTTGATGATCAGTGGGAAAGTTAAATGCCGTTAGCAGCGGCTGGACGTTTATCCCTGGGGAAAATTCCTGTGTAGGCAGTTGTTTCTTTTATGTAGTCTAGCTAATGAAACATTCTAATTTCTGTGCCTTGTTTTGAATGCGTCCGGAGGCCCCGGTGGTGCTGTGCCCGGGCCATGTGCCTACGCTGTGCGCTGCGTGTTTGCCTCACGCGCGGGATGGGCCGTGTTTTGGGATCGCTCCCTCGTGGGGTTTCGGCTCCGGGTGTTCCGTGTTTCCCCCCACCGGCTGTGTGGGGCAGCGGGCTGGCTGGCTGTCACTTCCGAATGCTGTCAGCATCATCTGATCTATGGATTTAATTACCTGCAGCCAGAAGCTGCTAGCACCAATTCCTTACACCACTGGGGTGAGCATTAGACACAACTGGGCCTTGGGAAACAAAACAAGAGCTAGAATGGGGATCTCTGCTGAAATGAGCCTGTTTTGGTGCCTCTCTCGTTATATTGGTGTAAAATCAGTGCAGGTGAGCTCTATGCAGACTTTTTTTTTTTCCAGTCTTGCCTGTTAAATACTGGTGTTTTATAGGAATATGCTTCCAAACTAATAGTTTTACTTCGGGCAGGAATTTAGGAATTGGTAGGGAAATGCAGTAGTAGTAGCAAGGCCGGGGGGACTTCCCTGAGCTGTTTCCTTCCCCCATGTGAAGGTGACAGTCTGAAGATGTGCTAATATTTGGTACCGATCCCAGTGCGGTTTGAGGAGAAAAGCTATGTCCTCATTTCCCTTGTCCTCGTTAATGGGCAAAATCCAAACCATAGAAATATCCCTCCAGTGGCTCCATAAAAGCCTAGAACTAATCTAAGGGCACTGATTTACTATTCCCCCCTTCTCAGGCCAGAGAAGAGTTATCATCAAGTGAGACCTTTTATATACTCAGATCTAGGAGAAAAATGAAGTTATAAATTTGTGGATTTTAATGCAAGTAGCAATAACTTTGAAGAGCTGACTGTGAAACTCTAACACACGTTAAAACCTTTATACCCCAGCAGCAGAACTGCCTATCGAGAGACAGAGTGAGAAGCATAGGTGGGACTCCTCTGGATTGAATTCACCTTACTTGTAACTCATGGACTTTCCAATCGCTCTTTTTTTTTTTTGGAGGGAAGAATGTTTAATACTCTTTCTTCGGGTCTGATTCTGTGAGGTGATGGGTGTCTTTTGGGTGCTTTTACCTTTCCTGAGGCTGTTGGATGTGTTGGCGCATTGCAGGAGTGTCTCACTCTGAGTCTCCTTTGCTTCTGCAGAGTGGTTAAGGGGCAGCAGTGGTGAGGGTGTTACACCAATCTAAACAGCCACGGGGCTACACAAGTGGGTTTTATAAAACACTGTTTTTTTTAAAATGCTATTTGACATTATAATTCCAGCAGTCATTTCAAACGTTTTTCTAAAAACTCTTTCTGTGGCCAGCTGGTGATAGTTTCTTCCCGTTGCACCCATAAAGTAGGCAGCTTAAAAAGGGCACACAAAGTCAATGCCTTTACTCAGTAACTTGCTTAGTGCATCATTGACACCTCTTCCAGGGATATTTTAATCAGGCTAAACGTGCAGAGCTTTAGCTTTGCAGAGCGTCATATTTTAGGATTTCTTTCCTTTTCCTTTTTTTTCCTTTTTCTTTTCCTAACTCGTACACTAAAGATACCATGCCGCTAATTGAGACCATAATTTCTTGTTATAATATGTTTAGTATTATATTTGTTATATCATGCTCAATGATTTTCTTGATTGTTTATTACACTTTGGCCAAATTTAGCCATTGTGCGTAAAAAGAATGCTTAGTTAAGGGAAAAAAGGAAAAAAGTAGAGGAAGGAATATTCACTTCCAAGTAGCCCATTGAGTAAATTTAAATTTCCCCTTACTTCATCTAAATGCCAGTACTTCATGTGCATGCAGAAAATTTCATCTTGCTCTTGGTAAATTTGAAACAATCAAGGGAAAAGCTGTTCCTTTTTGGGAACAAATATGGGAAACATTCTGTCCTTGTTGGAAATATTCTTGCTCAATTGTCTACAAAGCTGCTTTCTGTATTTTTCATTTAAAATTAATTTCAGCATGATAAGTACTACCAACAACTTGTTGATTCAGGAAACAGCATTACAATATGAAGTTATAATTCTGACTGTAATCCTCTCTTTTAAAAATTAATGTATTTAATAGAGATTAGCTGATTATGAAATGTACTGATTTATTTCCTTCCTCTCTGCTAATTTAAAGTGACTTGATTCTACTAGAAACCAGTATTAGTGGGGTCCCTCTCTCAGAGTGGGGTCTCTGTCATTCATACATGCATATATATCAGAAGAAATGGGTTATCTTTCTACCATAAAATTGTCTGCAGTGTCAGCTTTTGGCAGTAGTATCTTTGTTGTGTTTATCTGTATCCCAGAGAAATGATTGTTTTGATCTTTTTTAGCTGTTCCTCCTTCTCACTTTCAGTATCTGAAAAGATATTCTAAGTATTCTCTGCAGATGATACCATTGTTTCCTAATCCTGATTTGAAGTTTCTTTTATTTATTTCTTTTATTTACTTATTTATTTTAATTCAAACTTGCTTATCTCTTTACTGGCATGGAAGCACTGCAGAAGTAAGAGGACTAAAAGAAAAGGAAGGAGCTGATTTACATTAAAATAGTATAAAATTTGTTGGAGGGGCTGATTAGACAAAACCATGGTCACCAAATATGTTTGGTGTCAGTGTAACATTTAGATCACATCAAGACAAAATATCATATTCAGGTCTGCTTTTTGGCCACGTATTTCTAGCCCTTACAACACAACAAAGCTGTTGGTGTTTTTTTCTGCTGGATGCTACTAACCAAATTGACTTCAAATTATGAACCAGCACCTCAAATTCCCTTACCTTTATTGTGAATTTGTTGTTTGTTTAAAAAAGAAACATTTCCAGCATAACTCCATGTTGAATTCTGATGACATAATGTTTTGTGTGAAATTTGGAGTTAATATTGTAGTCTTTTTATAGATACTATAACACAAACTTAATGATTTCCCAAAATTCTAGCTTGAATCAAACATGGAAATTGAGAAACAAGGTTCACCTCAAGTGCTCTTAGTCATTTAAAAAAAAAAATCTTTCTTTTCCTGCCTAACACTCTGTACAAACTATAGTATTGTATTTTTCTGCATGCTATTATGCCCCATATGTGGTAAATACTTTTTTTTTTTTCCTAATTTGAACAAATAGCTGAAACTTGAGAAGTACCTATCATATATTTAGGCAGGTCAGAGGGGAAAGAAAGGCTAATAGACCCATAATGATATTCACACCTATTTTCACAAGCTTGACCTAGTCAAGCCATATAGGAGATCTTCTGGATACCTTTTCATCTTCAAAGTCCACTTTTCCCATTAAGGCAAGTGTGTCATAGCATATGTGGGGTCAACTAAACCATCTGAGAGAGTGAGATTATAGACAAACTTTTCCAGTAACTTTCCTATTTTCCAGCCTCCCATCACGTCTCTACTGGATCACTCCTGAAATGCTGCATAAAAGGTCTGGTCCACAAGCTGTACTTTTGCCCCTAATGAGGAAATCCAGCGCAGGCTTAACAACAGTGTCTAACAGGAAAGTCTAGAAAGGTCTTAGCTCTCCCTTGGTTACCTTCCCTCAAGTATTGCTGTTGTCCCCCGTCTCCTACTTCATTAGGTGGTGCCATAGCTGGGAGTTGCGTGCACCTTTCCCATTCATGTTCTGCACTGAGAATCTTTGTCAGGAGTTGTTTAAGGAGGAATCTTCACTTACTTTGGAATAACCTTTCTTTATGAAAACCAAGTGGCAGAGTATTCAAAGCATGTAGAAATCCATGCTAATACATATGATATTCCAAAATCCCATGCAAACACATGTATGTTAAGTGGAAGGACTCCAATTTCTATTCTTGCCCTCCAACGATGAATTTAATCCAATAGAAAAAGATGTTGCTAAATAGTATCCAGGCAATGTGTGCAATTTTGTGTTCCACTATGTCATAAAGAAAAAAAATATTTGCTGTTTTAGATCTAATATAAAAATATTACAGCAGCCTTTTCTCAGGGCATCTTTATACTGATGTCAAAAATATAAATAATCCATTTGGAGGAGCAATACAAAAAACTTAAAAGAATTGTAATTTTTAATCTCACCTCTCTTTACTGGTAAAAGTATAACTAGCTGGGCATCTTGGTAGGAGATAATGTTTTTCAGTCTTTAGAGCACCTTTGCTGTTAGGAGCATTGTAGAAGAATGTAATGGAGAGGAATATAATACAGTAACTGCTGTCATTTCCACACTGCTCTTTATACAGTTTTTGACACCATATTGTATAGAAAGGTATAAGAAGACTTTTTTGTTTTGTCAGTGTACCAGCTGGGAGATTTCAGCACATCCTGTTAAAACTGTTTTTAAGAAGTGAGTTTGCTGTGCGCCTTAATAACAAGCTCCCGTCTCACACTTAAATAAGCATGTAAGTTTCAAGGTCACAACTCCCTAGCAGTTGTCTTTATTTGCCTATGTTGTAGTTTGTGATAAATAGTTTACTACTGATCTTTCTCTGTCTGTGTGTTAAGATTTAAGAACAGATTGGACAGCAGCATAAACGTTTTCTCATAATTTAAGAAGATATTCTAGCCCTTTGCTGTATGGTAAACACAGGTAACCTAATATAATAGATGATCTTCAAATGGTGTAGCACAGTGAATCTGGGGTGATAAACACTCTAAAGTTCTGACCATATTGTTAAAGAAGGTTGGATTTGAAGTAAAAGACTTTCTGCACCGTTGGAATTATGGGCTTCAAATGCCAGGTTCAATTTTGACTTCATTCATACAGGCGCAGCTTCTAGTTAATACAGGGCCAGATATGGGCACAGAAGGCAAATGTGCATTTCCTTCAGGCATATAAATGGAGGTAGGAGCTGTCCTTTACTTTTATTTTTCTATGGCATCTAGCAAAAGGAAATTGTTTCACGTACCATCAGAATAGGATTGTTAGTGATAATTTAAAATAAAAATGGAGAATAAAATCAGTCCTTTTTCCCAGTTTTTCTAACTACCCTCTTGAGCTGTCTGGTTTGGTTACGTATGGCTCACTACTGTTTTTCCAATGGGTACGGAGCTGTAAACCACATGATTATGGAAAGTCTAAGACTTTTGTATACCGCATCAATTGCTGATGCCATGTATTCAAAGAAAAGGAAAATACTGCAAGTCTTGGAGGAGACTTTGTTGTTTTATTAGGGCAATGTGCATCTCTGGAGAAAACAAAGAAATACTCCGTGAAAATTTAAATGATTCTTCCAAACAGGATGATGCCACCCATTGTTACTTTCCCATACTTTTTTTTTCATTCTTTCCAGCACAGATTTCTGGAATGTTTGTTTTATCATTCAGTTCTTTGTCGTTTATGTCCCCTTGATCTGAGGAACCAGAGACAGCTTTATGGCTACAAGGTTGATACGATATCTAGACTAGCGCAGTCAGAAAGGTGCCAGACAAACTGCGTCTTGATTATAATGATATCCAAGAAGAACCACCGATTTCAGTGATATTTGCTTTCTATATTCTTTTAGAAGAAAATAATGTTGCAGCCCATAGTGCTTTCAGAAGACAATAAACAGTATCTCTGCAATCTAAAATTGCATCCAGTTGACGGGTAGTATTGCTCCTTTAGCTAATGCTTCACAATGGTTTCTCATTCTGCTTGCTTTATTGGAAAATAAGCTGAGTGGGCATCTAGCTTTTTTCGTCATCTCCTTATTTCTGACCCTTTTGATAACCCAACATGTCTCATTTTGTTGATATAGCTTCCACTGAGAATTGTGGAAGGGGGTTGAACAACAGCCCAAATATTATTATGCTTCTTATGGTTATATTCTCTATATTTGCTTAGGATTTAAAATTATTTCCTGTTTTATTTAAATCATTGAAGCCAGATAGCTATGTCTAGCTGTTTTCATGACATTATATATATATAATTTTTTTTGTGCAAGGTAAGTTCGGAAGTATTTAATCACTCTTACTGGAATTTTTACAGATTATTTGTGTCTCTGTCTTGAGAAAGATGTTAAAAATGGGCAAACTAGTGTGAAAGATCTAATGGGTTGGTCATCTGGCAAGTTATTGCATGCTGGTCTGTTGGCACCTTTGCCAGTTGTTTTAGTTTTCCTAGTGGAATAGCCTTTAGAGAATTCAAACTAAGGATCCTACAACCTAGTCAGCCAAAAAATATATTTTTATATTCATATGAATATATATAAATATATATACACACACATATACTTTGTTCCATACATCTCTTTCTGTACTGGTGCATCAATGCAGTTATAATGGCACTTAAAATATTTTATTTCTCTTGTAAGCCCAACTTAAGATAAAAAAGATGTTCTATACTGCTTTCTTCCACTAGCCTTTAGGAAAATATTCCTTTTCCCTCAGTCTGCTCTCTTAATGTATCCTTAAATAGTCACGCTTCTGATAATGCTATCAGGAGAAATACTTCTGCTATTTGCTTTGACCTTTCTGCTCTTCCTCCTATTTTCCCATTAGTCTCAACCAATATAAAACTAACTAAGCTTGACTGTTCAAATGAAGACTGGCCAAAATCTCTTTGGGAATCATCAAGCATTTAAGAGTCTGGCTAAGATGGTTCCGTGTGCAGCAGTGACCTAATTAGTCAGGAAAGTTTTCAGAGACTATTGTTTTGACAAACACAATTTTCAATGTTTTCGTGTACAATTTCTTTATTATGAGAATGAGTTCATTTACAGATAGGAGGATCAGCAGCAGTTTCATGACCTGGCATGCCTGGATACTTCCTCCAAAATTACATTTTCAATCACTAATAATGGTCCAATACCGATTTGTTTGAAAATTGATCCAGCTGAAGAATGACCTTCTGAATAGAAATCCAGTGATCAATGTTGAAAAATACATCTTTCCGTACTGGGTTACTGAAACATCAGACAAAAATGTGTTAACTCAATGGGAAAGAAATTATTCTTGCTGAATTTTAGTTCTTTTCGCCCTGCCTACAAATTTTAAATAAATAAGTAGACTTTTTTTTAAAGTTAGTGTGGTAATACTCAAACTTTATGAAATAATATATGTGGAACAATTTCTTCTGGCAGTAATTTGGACTACGATGGTAGTCTGTAAGACGAAAAAAGCAGGTTGGTCCGAACAAGTTATTCCCTTAGATTATTTTAGGGATGTGTTGTTCAGGCTACACTTTGCAAAAGAGATCTGAAATTGCTAAAGAAGTTTAAAAAAGAAGATTATTTTACTGCACTGATTATAGTCAACACTGAGGAGAGAGAAAAGTACCATGTGGGCATGTTCAGGATAAATGGTCTCTGCAACAGCTTGTCCAAAAAACATCAAAATGAACATTTTAGAAGTTGAAGGTCTATTTTTAAGATGGTTGAAATAGAAAAATTACATTGATTGTCAGTTATCCGTATTTGTTGTCAGTCACTTGGGTGATTGTGCTTGGCAGTATTAAATGGAGAGAAGCTCTTCTGTTCCCTGTTACTTTTGTGACACAATGACAATATATTGCCACAGCGACTCACACAATGCTGCTCAGATTTAACTGTCTTCTAAACTGTGTTTGCTTTGCAACCCACGTCCAAAAAGCCTCGGAGGTGACGATGCAAGGTGCTGTATCGCATCTGCCACATTGGCCTCAATTTTATCATGTCTCTGAGCCACAAGGGTGGAATTTTACCCAGTATATCTACATACGAATTATTAAATTGAGGTTAAGTTAGTCCATATGAAAAAGCACCCCAAATGGATATTTCTTCTAAAAAGCTTTTAGTGGTCTGAGAAAAGCTTACAACTCACACTAATCTTGTGCGGGGAGAACAAACTGTTGTCATTTAAGTCAGTATAAACACTATTAAAAATGGTGGAATTGTGCCGCTCTGTGGAGAGTGGGACACTCTTTTTAAGATCAGAAGGCTTTTATAATTCAAGAGATACAGACTGTAGCTTGAGATTCATTTTTCATTTCTGTCTTGCTGCATTCTTTTTATTTGCAATGATTTAATAACAAAGCCTGGCTTAAAATATGCATTTCTGGTTCTGGAGGGCCTGGTCCTTTCAGCTGCTTCTTTAGCGGCTGTTTCTATCTTTTATCTAAAGATCCCTTAGATCTTTATCTAAAGATCCCATAGCAATCTTTTCAGGCTTAGACTAGTCATGTAAATCCTCATTAGGGAAGCGTGGAGGGACCAGTGACTAGTTAGGCAGTTCCTGAGTGCCATTGCTGCCCATGATCCTGCTCGCTGGGCTGATGCAGCCTGTTTGTATACTACTTTTAATGTCCCACGGTTAATCTTATCCTCTGCTGAAGCAGCAGGGAGGCTGTGCTTGCAGGTTAGGATAACCTGCCTATTTTTCAAACTTTTAGGTGCCTCTGATCCAATCTCTAGATTCTTCCACATGCTACCTGGAATAGCTCTATCTTTAACAAAAAATAAAATAAAATAAAATAAAATAAAATAAAATAAAATAAAATAAAATAAAATAAAATAAAATAAAATAAAATAAAATAAAATACAAAGAGACTACAAAGTTAACACCATTTTAATGTAAGCTAGGTCAAAGCCAAATTGGTTTCCTGCTACCTGGAGTTACTGCAAATGAGCAGTAGTTCATTTCTGAAGCTACTTATTGGTGTTTGGCTATTGCACATAGCAGAGGCATTTAGTGAGATAATAGAAGTCATCTTGTGAGCTAACTCATTGGCAGCATATTGATTTTAGAAGGGAGAGTGTTCAACATATGTGACTTGAGACTTAAAGTCTTTTAAAACGCAGCTTTTTTTTTTTTTTTTTTAAGTTTGCAAGTGATGTGAGTGCAGAAGAGATCCCTTGTGTGAAAATAACCAAATAAATTGTTCATGCATATTTGTTGGAAAACTACAAACACGTAGAAAAGATACGTGAAATACTGATTTCAATTTACTGCCCTATTCTAATAGTTGTACTTCAGATTTATCCTAGTAGGATTTCTTGCCTGAATAATGGTTCATCAGCGTGTACACGTAGCGCTTATTGCTGTAATAGGAGCTTATGAAAAGAGATGTCAAAAGCGCCACTATTTCGTAAGTGATTGAGACTCGCAGCAGCAGTTTTAAGCCGCTCACTGTGCCGTGCTTCTTTGCACCGAGTGTTGGATAAACTTCGCATCGCCCAACACATCTGCGCGAGGGCACGCTGGCAGGCTTCGGCTACAGGAGCACCCTGCGCAGCGCGACGCAAACGCACATTGCTCCAGTCCTCCTCCCAGCGCTGTTCGGAAACGGCTGCTGGGTACGGTTATTGGAAGATGGTGTGCAATACTGTGCTTGAATGGTATTTTTCAGGATTTGTGCTTAACAAGAGCAGTTGAGCACATTAGTCATAGTCCAGTCAAAAACATGCTGATGACTCAGATCTGCACGGTGCACGGTAAGCGCAGCGCAGGCTCCATGAAACGGTTAAAGGCTTCGCTTTAACAGTGCCTCTCAGTGCTTGCAGTCTCTTTAAATGCTCCTCGATATCTGCACAGGCAGGTATTTTGTGCAGGCAAGGGGTTAGAGTTTCCTCTTTATGGTCCTTGTATTCCAAAATATTTCACTGCTTTTGTTTTCTAGATGTAAGATCACATGATTTGTCTCTGCTGGTTTTAAGTTTATGCTCATAAAGTGCTGAAGATTTCCCTATTGTGGAATTTCCGATTTATGTGCATTATTTTAAAGAGTTTCCTCAGTTACAATAACAGGCAGAACTTAAACATTACCACTTGGAATTACAGCCTTAGTGTTGATGTAACAGTTTCTCACAGTGCAGTTTTACTGTATTTTCTTTTTATGGATAGTGTCTTGAGATTTTTTTTTAGGAATGCTAAATGCTTTCTGATGAAGAAGTATTTCGTCTTAGAATTAACAGACAATTTACAAAACTTCTTTCCGAAGCATCTTAAAATATTACAATCATAAGATATACGTCTTTTAAACTTGGGCAATGGAAATACTTTTGATCTCAAATCATGTTTTTACATTTTACTTTTACATTTCCATTCTCTGCTCAGGGATGATTTTGGCCTTACCTGGTTCAGGCTCACCTATTTTTATTTTAAATTGTCAGCAGACCAAAAATCCCATTACACAATTTTTCCGTATATTTGACAGCTTCCAACTATATTCAGTTAGTTGAACATTCTAACAAATAAGTCTTGAAATTGGTGTCTAATTGGTAAGCAGAAGTGGTGAGGTTAAGTATCCAGTGTCTTTCCCCTTATTGAGTCATTTGAAGCAGTGTAACAGGGTGTGACACATCTCCCAGCCTTTTACACCCACTTACTCATGTATAAATGACTGAACAAAGGACAAAGGAATGAAAAATCAAGCTTGGCTTTTTAAACAGGAATGATAACAGGTTAGTGATGCCCAGGAGTATGACCTGGCAATGCACTAGAGAAATAAAAATGGAAAATACATTACCTTTTGTATGTACATTTTGTACAAAATATTACAAAATACAAGGTATTTTGTAAAATACAAGGTATTTTGTAAAATACAAGGTATTTTGTAAAATACAAGGTATTTTGTAGTTTTAAAAAAATATATTAGGAATTAAGTTTACATAACTAGTAAGTTTTTAGAGGGTATATAAAGACCAAATTTAACAGTGTGCAAATTATAGTATTTGATATTTATTTTGTGAGAACAGCAAACAAATCTTTGTAGATCTTTATTCTAGATTAGTTACATGTAATTTTTGACAAATGGTTGATGCAAAACATTTTATTTCTACTTTCATTATTTAATATGAAATTAGTTTGCCAAAATACAGACAGATATTTATTTCTTATTGAAAAAAAAATAATTCTATTGAAATAGTTTAGGTGTATTTTTTTCTAGAAAACAAGGAGTAAAAAGTGAAGTACGTTAGGAAAGCCAGAAGAGTGTTCTGTCTTCCTCCTTCTGACCTGATTAATATTCTCGTTACTGTCTCCTGGCGTGTTTTCTGTGATACAGACCACAGAAGAATAGCTGGCAACTTGACTTGATTTTCCTACAACCCTCAGACTTCAAATGCAGAAAGAATGTCTACTAATTTCTGTCTCAGTGTTGCCATAGATACAGTTTCTATGATTTTCCCCCCTCCTCCTATCTATCATCTATAGCGAGCTGCATTACCCCCTTTTTCTTCCCTTCTTGCCTCCCTTACTTTCTGGTTCATCCCCTCCACTCATACTATTTGCATAATTTAATCAGGTGTTAATATTCTTTTAAGGTTTATTTAATAATTCAGAATTCTCTCTCCGTATGCTTTGTTCAGTGTTCGTATCCTATAATACCCCATGGATAGTTTCCCGTGCAGCTTTCTAGCCTTTGAAATACTCCTCCTTTCTAGTATCCTCCTTCTTTCTAACCTCACAGTAATTAACTTTGCTTTGCACATTATTCCCAGCACTGCCTTCAGGTCTGAGTGTCCCCTCTCCTCTGTGTTTGGGTTGTGCAGGGTTTGCCCTTCCTTCTCTCTGTGATACATGCATAGCGGTGCAGCACAGTCCCCATCCCTCTCTCTGCAATTCTTGCATGGTTTGTGTTCCTCCCAGAGGCTCTCCTCTTGATTTTTCTTTTCTGTTTGTAGTAGCTGTGTACAATAGCAGCAACTCGGAAAGCACTGGCTGTGTAGGCTTAATGGACCTACTCATCTGCAGTCATTCATCACTGCTGTTGGGTTGCTTATGTAGCTGAAAAGAGCAGGATAGTTCAGTGATGTGCTTAAATGGGACACTGGCTGCTGGAAGTGAAAATGTTTCATCTCTGCTATTAAAATTATCATGACTTTATTAGTCCTTCTTAACATGCAGGTGGACATTTGATTCCTAGTTGTACAATGTGCAACTTCAACTGATTTAAACAGGAATTTGTAAGATTGTGCAGTTAAAACATTGTGTTTTCTCATGTTAGTTTTGCTGTTTATTCCAAGGACAGTAGCACTGGGTCTGTGCATACCTTGAAAATATCCATGGTGCCTTAAATTTAGAGCTCTACATTAGGGATCTGATTCAGGGTTTTGGAGTAACTTATATATTTGCTGGAGAGATTTGAGTTCCAAATTCCAATAACCCTTTGTGGAGAGAGAGAAGTGTCTTCATCTGGAAATTTAGGAAGCCTGTTATACTAAATGGGACATACAACTTTGATGCCTGAGGTTAGCTGCTCTTTCCTGTGTTTCCTCATGTACACCTTCTTTCATGTCATTCTCATGTTTAGCAAACATAGAGCTAGAGTCTCCCTTCAAAACAGATGTCATGGACTTGAATGGGGTTATGTTCGATTGAAAGGTGTCCCAAATGCCATGCTGGCTTCTCTGAAGTCAGAGGACAATCTAGCAATTCGTTTCTTCTTCTTCCAAGTCTTACTTGTTGAGTTGGATTTTTTTTGTTTGTTTGTTTCTCAGCAAGTTTCTTTCCATCTGTTATCCAGTCCCATTGGGCATTTATTACAGACTTACTCCACTCCTGGAGCAAGTCTTATTTACCTCTTTACTCCTCCCCAAATATTTATCTTCTTCCTTTTTGCTGTTGAAGTGAGGAGTTAGGTTCGGTACAAATGGAGCGATGCAAATGCAAGATAGATAGAAAAATAATGAAAAAGGGAAGAGAATTAGTAATTTAGGAAGAATGAATTCATTGTGAAAGATTCCTGCCTACCTGTGGCTAGCCAAGCCTAGTTGCCTAAGTTTAGGTGCTTGCAGAAGCTACTTTAAAAAAAAAATAAAATCCAAGTAATGTGATACTGATCATGTGAGAGGCCTATTAAAAAAGAGTCAGTATTGATGACTTTTACCACAGTCACAGTTTATATGACCTTTATCTCACATAATCCAAATACATAGTATTATTGTATATTGTTTTCCTTAGAGCTCAAGAAACCTGCAAAAAGCAACGAATACCTGCGTTGTTGGCAGCTATCTGTAACCCTAGCATATAGACACCCCAAGCTTGCTTAGAGCTCTTGTGGGCCAGGGTATAATCCTACCAGATCCACTACAAATACAAAATAGACATAGGATTTAGAGATTATGGGAAAGGTTAGACCTGTTTAAATAGCACAGGTATGGTGATTAAGGCTCTAGGTGTCCTTCAACTCACAAACCTTTACAGCACGAGTGAGAGCACTAAACTCTGCTGTTCTTTCCCAGGCTGGAAAAGAATGGAGAGCCTATAGTCTCCAGGTGTGAAACCTCTTGCTCCTGTTGACCAGGATGCTAATTTCAGAGCAAATATCCTAATGTTCACCTTTCTGTCCTATTTTTCTCTTCTTTCTTACTGACAGTTGTATTTTCTTCCTGACAGATTGTCCTTGAGTGCTTCTCCTCCACCTTCCTCTCCAAAGCATACAATACTATTTTATTTTGATTCTACTTGCTGTATATCTCTACTGTAATGGTCTCTATCTGCATATCTGATTAATATTCACTACTTGCAATAATGCTTCAGTTTTACTCTCCCTATGGACTTCCTTTTGAAAGTGTTTACTTTAAGCAAAGGACAGATCATGCTTTCATGTTATAAAATCGTAATAATACTACTAAAAGCCTTAATGGACTTCATTGTATCCCATATTTTTAAGGAAGACTATTGAGTAGAAGTCCCATAGCAGTGAGCCTATTAAAAAGGGAAAGTCAAATGGAAAATAAAGCTACCTGCATTATTTAGAAAATGAGAAATGTCAGAGTCTTAATTCAAGGGGTAATTGAGACACTGTTCGCAGTTCAGTCACTCTGATGACAACAGGGGGGATGCAGTAGTGTAAAAACAATCAATAGCATCAGCAACATGCCCTCCGAGTGGCATCATATACTCGTTCCAGATAAAAACCAAGGTGCCATTGATGCACTGTCAGAATGTATCAGGAAATACGGTGGTGACTATTTCTGCTTCTTTGAGAGCATGTGATTGACATTGCTTCTTGTATTTCACTTGGAGTGTATTATTGCTGATAGAAAGTTAACAGAAGTCATGATTTTTTAATTTTTTTTTTAAAGTCAGTTAAGCCTTTTGCTTTCCACTGTATGTGTTCCTGCAATACATGCTTTTGGTCAGCTTGAACTTGGCCTGTCATATCTCTCTCTGTGGAGCCTTTGAAATCTGATAGAAACAAAGCTTTGGTGCATAATGTGCAGTCCACTTGCTGCAAGGAGTGTGTTGCTGTGAACATGTTACGGGGGGTTCGAGCAGTGCGTTGGGGTAAAGACAGCAGAGTTTCAGGACCCTGTAACTGGAACTGTAACTTCAAAATCCTTCTTGCTGGTCTGTGCACACCCCGGCTGTGCATAGTTGATGCAGGATACAGAGAAGCATGTAGTATTATGTTCTGGTGCCTGCAGAGAGTTAGATGGTGCATGGTCCACCACAGAGCCTGGGAAGACAGAGAGAGAACTCCAGAAATATTTTGGAGCATCTGAATAGGCAGAGTGAGTTTGTACTGGCTCCGTGCGCTTGTCACAGTGTGGGATTCCCACTGAGCCCCCGTGAAGGGTGTTCCTTCGTTCTGCCCCGTGCTTTTGTGCGCAGACAAGCTGAGACGTCCTCAGAACCCCTTTGGCAAAACTGGGGGTGCAGCGGGACCTTTGGTCCAGCACAGTCTGAGAGCATCTCCTAGGTGAGTGTCTGAAGGTGCCTTGAGAGCTGCCTGTGCTGTATGGCTGGCTGCAGTTTTCTGCATGGGCACTGGGGTACGTTGTTTCTCCCTTACCGTGTGTGACTGTTGGACTGCCATATGTAGTCGGGAAGGTCACATCAGTGGTTGTAGTTGACGAGTTGTGCTTTCTGACCTTGTCCAAAGGTCAGGCTTACGTGCTCTTTTCTTGTATGTCTCAAATGTAAATAAATAAACGGAATATGTTTCAGCACAAAATCCCAAGCTACAATAGTTCTGAGAGTCTTTACAGCTGAAATGGCAGTTTATTCCTATACAAACTATTGCATAGAAGAATACAGGGTAAACATACCCATTTGGCTCCTTTTTAAAATGATCTCTTATGACTGCCTCCATGCAAGGAAACTGAAAGAAGCAAGGGAACCATTGATTGTTACACCTGATGTGACACCTGCGGTGTCTTCTTTAAAGGATAAGAAAGTTCCTCAATTGCTCTCTTCCATCAATGCAAGTTGCAACAGAAAGCGATTTGCTATGTGCTGCCCAGAATTCATAACCTGAGCTATTGATGTAGGATCCAGGTCCTCTGCCTAAGCTGGAACATGGGAGAGGGAAGACTTGAGGGCACAAGTCTTTCTGAAATGACTTCTTTTTTTCCTTTCCATGCAAAAACTGTATTTTCTGTGGAACACAGACAGCTCATACTGACTCTGTATTTGAGATAATGAATCTTTTTCTGAAGCCAAGGTTTCGGTATATTAGTGACAGTATAATATATTGAGGCTGAGACTGATAATGGTACTGAGTAATCATCCCTTTTAAGACAGGAATTACTTTGATGAACATTAACAGAAATATCAGTGTAAGTACAGAGTGTGCTTAGTACCATTTAACATGACCTTCATACTGATAACAGCTCTAATTAGGTGGTGTTGGGTGGAAGCTGGCAATCGGCTGGGTCTGCATGGCTGCAGTGTGCCATGAGGTCTGCTTACCTGAGCCTTTATCATTTCCATTCTTTCTTTACAGCTGTCCTATATGATGAGTATAACACCTCGAACCAAACATACTTGAGTATGCCATGGCTTGGATGCCAGGAGAGGGGAGCTCTTCACAGCGGAGTTGGGTTTGCTGATGGTACCAGTGGGCTCTTGGGTGGAATGATCTAAGCTCCTCTGGGAGAGAGGCTAGGTTTGCTTGACATGCGTTGAGGATATCTGCTCATGGCTTGATTCCACTCTGCACTTTTGTTAAATTTATCAGATTGAGCTGTCATGTTACAAAAGCAGACCTTTCCACCCACCAGCATAATTCGAGCAAGAGCGGTTCTGCAAGTCCAACGTCTTTTTAAGGCACGCTACCAGTTTGCATAAGCACAGAGGATTTCAAGGAGTGATTTGAATGTCTATGTCACATTTTCTTCCTTGGTTGTCATGTCTTAGGAAGGAAAGTAAAAGTCATACCTGCTCATGAATGTTTTGCAAGTTTTGGGCTCAGGTCTGTTGACGTTACTGTTGAAGAGATGCTTATGTGACTCAAAGCTTTTTCTTTACCTTTTCCTTATTCATGGCATGGGCATACCGTCTGCTTCCCTCTAAACCCACATCAGTTCTGTGGCTGAAACTGCTGTTCTGGAGGTTTTTACGGAGTCAGGTCACAAATTTAGGAAGGTTAAAAAAGTGTCAGTTCACAGTGTGCTCTTAGGCAATGGCAGAGAATCAGGACTGGCCTTTGTATTAGTTGCGCTGTTATTTCCCAACAGAAAACTCTTCAGAACAATTGTTCATGATTGTGAGATGCTAAAAAAGCAAACTGATATGGTCCATAAAAATTCCTCATTATTAGCAGTGGCTTTAAAATGTAATTATGAGTTCCTCTTTAATACTTAAGGAGCCTTTAGGGTGCTTTAAGGTCACATATGCAAGTTTTCTTTGCAGCTATTAGTTCTAAAAATCCACTTTTTTTGTTAGGGAAAGTTCAGATTCCTTTAGGTGTTGATTTTGTGAGAGGATGAAACTCTCAGAAACATTCTTGATCATGAAATTTTCATTAATGACAATTTTTCATCACTGATAAGAGTCTGCATAACACACATTTAAAGAAGTCAAAATTTAGTGTACAAAAATCAATGGGTTTTAACAGCAGTTAATAGCAATTACTGTTTAAAGAAATAGCCATGTTTTTTTCTTTGCCATTACAGCTCAGGTTTAACAATCAAGCTGCTACATTCCATGAACAGCCAAGATGCTGATAAAAGTAGATGAGTCTGGATTTATCCAGAATCCCAGAATCATCTCAGATTGAAGAAAATAGTTTTTCTTCCTTGAATGCAGCTAGGCATCATCTTCTATTTACCACAAAGCAAATTGAAGCTGCCATTCCTTCTTCCTCAGAGTGCAAGGAGTTAGTAAAGCTTAAGGAGGTGGATGCTGAGCATCAGCTGTAGGGTTGTGTGTTTCTTCAGAGGGAAAATTGCCCCATGGTTGTGAGCACTGCTCACCATTTTTGTCACATCTTCAGAAACCAAATGGTTCATTAAAACTCTTGCAGATGAGGATTAGAAAAAAAAAAAAAAGAGTTGATAAGGTACTGATGAAAAGGGAAACAGAGAATGACTCAGGCCCTGCTTTGAGCAGCGTATTGCTTTGTCTTAAGCAACTGTTTGTAGTGAGGCTACTTAGATGTTTTTGCTGTTCAAGGTCAATAAGAACAAAAAATGGGGCTTGTTGATCAGATGAAAACTTCAGTACTTTATTTCAGAGACAAAGCCACATACAAAGCTTAGTTCTGAAATTCACGCAGTTTAAGGTCACAAGGCTAACTGGAAGGTTCAATTAGAAAAAAAGAAAAAGAATAATTAAAAAAAAAATCTGTTTTTAAAAAGGCAATAATAAAAAGGTGCAGAAAGTGCTTCAGCTTTGAAAAGGGTAAAAGATGTGTAAGGACTGATTAATTTTTTTTTCTTTTTAATGATGACTATTTTTATCTAGGATGTTTTCAGCTCAATAATGCATAATAGAATAGAGCATAATCGAGCATGGCAGGCAGGGACCATTGCCCTCCTACAGCTAAGGGTGCATTAGTGTTTCTGTTGCAGTCTGGGCTGTTTTATGAGCTAAAAGGTGCCTGTAGCAATTGGTTCCAGACTGAAACTCGTCTTACGAGATTGAGACCTGAGATCACAGGTTATATTTTTAGAATTATATTCTGGGAATTACTTAAACTACTGTGGTTTGGTTGTGGTGTACTGAGTTCCCAAGGCCCCCGTTAAGGCCCAGAGTTGCATTTAAGGCATTTTTGCATGAACAGGCAGGTAGATGCAATTCACAGAGAAATAGTTGGAGGTGACCAGGCAGGGCCTTGCTACTGGCCTGGCATCCATGGGGCTGCATGGAAGATGGAGAACCACAGGCCAAAAAGGTCCCCTGGGTTTCTCAGTCAGGATCCAGGACAGTTAAAGCACGGCCAGAAGGTAAACCAGGGAACAGGGCATATTGCTCGCCCTGTTCTCCCCTGCCCTCCCGTCCCTGCACAGCTCCAGGGGTCATTTCTGGCTCAGGCTGCATCATCAGCACCTCATTTTGTGGTGGAGCAGGACCCTTCATTAGGATGTACCTGAGGAGGGCTGCTTTAACACGCACTAAAGGTGCCTCACAGAAGGAGGCCTCTTTCTTCTCTTGCTTTGGGTTTCATTCAGAGGTAGCTGCTGTTATTCCGTTGGGAGTTACTGCTTGCTTGGGCTGCAGCCCAGTAAGCTCAGGTTGGTGTTGCCTGCAGCGGGACAGCCTCTCCTGAGAGCTTGCGCTGGCCCAGCCTGTGTCTCGAGGACAAGGATGTTCATTTACCCTTGCCTCCCGACAGCGTCGTTCCAGGCCCAAGTAATAGCCCTGGCAGCAAAGAACTGAGCTTCACTCTGATGCACTTTTCTATACTATTATTTTCCAAAACGAGCATGAAAATAGTTTCTCTTTCCATGGGCATGAGATGGTTGCATTTGGCCGGAGGTATTTATGATTTACTCCACAGCGCCAAAACCAAATTTATAAAGAACTTATGAGAGCCTCTGGATATTAATACCTTGCTACCAGAGAAAGATACCAGCTAGGAGGAGACACACACAATTTTTATACACAAGGAGACATCGGTATATGTTTCTGCATTAGACTCTGTTTCTAGAAATGTTTGTCTTTTCATACTGTTGGAATGTCAAAAAACTTCTTATGCTATGTATTAATTTTTGCAAATTGCTCGCCAATTTAATATCAGCAGCATCTAAACAGTAAGTAATTGCTTATGATAATGAGTGCAAACTAATTTAGTGGAATATGTTAATATTCACAGTGCACTTTAGAGCAGCAGGGTATTCCAAAAATACTACTCTCTTGTTTAACTGCAGCCTTTAGGTTGCACTGTTACTATAAATGGGAGCAAAGTCCTCCCAGAGCCAGCCTCTCATTTCATAGCCATCTTGCTGAGCCTCAGCTGGCACGAGCAAGGAATATATAGTGCCCTTTGAGAACCAAACAGGATATGAACAAAAGCTCCTAGATTTAAATAATGATTCTTAATTTCTGATTGGTGTTTATTAGATGAACATTTATGTGACAGACAGTGGGCCTTCATACCGGGGTATGAACTGTAAAATTTATTTAATAGGTTTCAAGTTTAATAGTATGCAACTGCTTTTTTAATCTTAGGGCATCTTTCATGGGTTTACTTTCTGTGTGAAATGTAGAAACTTCTGTAGAAACAGAAGCTCTCTGTGCAAATGTGTGAGAAACAGAGTAGTTCAGGACTCCTCAAGGCTGCCCCATTATACCTCAGCTGAGTCTGAAAAGGACCTTTTGAACATATTGACGTAACTTCCTTTTTTTGGATTTTTGTTGTTGTTGTTTATTTTGGATTTTTTTTGCAAACTTAAACAAATGCTTATTGAAAAGTGGGTACATCTCTGCACAGAATAATTTTCTGAGTTCCGCATGCAGCATTATTACTACTAGTAGTATTATTACTAGTAGTTTTCTTGAGATCTTTCTATATGTTACTGTAAAGTATTTTATTAAAGTAGGGCTTCCCAAATTATTGAGGGCTGATCTCCATTTCAGCAAAATAAGAGCAGTCATAATTTCCTTGAGCCAGAGCACTGGAAGTGAAGGGCCTACACAAAATCAGTATTCTAATTAGACTTGGTTAGTCTCCAGAGTGTGGTAATGGCTCACTTTTCATGTGTCCACAGGTGAAGTAAGTCACAGTAGTGCTGGCATGTGAAATATCATAGCTGACACTTGAGATAGTCCCTGCTGAGACGGATGAATAGCTGCACCTCAGAGCCTTTGTGCCAGGTTCCTTCCAAACACCATTAAGGAAGGTAGTGGTTGAGCCATGTTCCCTAATTGCTCAGCTATGTAAAACAAATAGTGAAGAGCATAAGATGCTTATTTTTCACTGTGGTTCTTTTTTTTTTTTCTCTGAAGCTGGCAGTGAATTGTCGCTGACAAACAACAGCATAAGGACTTTTCAAAGAAGAATGATAGCAATTATCATAATGGCAAGGAATGTCGCATTCTGTGCCAGACCACAATTGGAAGTCTATTATGTGGCAGGGCAGAAAGTAGTAGAAAAGAAGGGAATTGGCCCAACATGACTGGCCTCTATTTACTTTTATTCTAGTGATCTAATCACTCCTAAGATACAAAAACTACTGGATTTGTTTGTTCCTCTTCGTTTGCACTGTTTACCGTGCTAATTCAATAATGCAAATAAGCCTGGGTGTCCCAAAATTCATCCTTGAGATAATGACCAGAAAGTCTTTCCAGGTGGAATATCACTTGTAGCTGATTCTTATTCCTGGTCCTGCTTTTGATCCAGTGAGATATTTCTATACTGTACTCCTTCTTTACCTAATACTATTCAGAAATCTGTGTGTGTGTAATACCGATGAAGACTAGTCTTGCTTTTAAATTTAGTGGATGGTTTGTTATTACTCTTTGTATCAAATAGATCATGAAATGTGGAGTTTGCTCATACAAGAAAGACAACTCTCCAAGGGTGTAGTAAGTACATAGCTGATCCATCCGCGCTTCCCCTGCCAGGGCAGCCAACAACCTGACTAACCTGTAGCTAACCTGTAGCAACCTAACTGCTGCTGCAGTGGTGGATCCATGTGCTTCACAGAGGCTTAAGCTGCACTGGTTCAGAGATTTAGTGATGAATGATCATTTCATTTCTGTTAGAAGAAGGGTAGTTGCAGGGTGTGAGGCAACTAAGAAAGTACTCTTCCAGTTTTTCTTCAGATATAACCCGTGTATATCTACTTGAAAATGTTCAGAAATGGCTTTATTATTCACACACAACACTGCTCTCTCAGCTACCAATAAGTGTTATTTATGTGAGAGTACGTATGCTATTGTACATATTTTGTACATATTGTACATATTTTACCCTCCATTAGCTTTAACAAACTAAAAATACCAAACATCATTGCACATTGTCCATAATACAACTTGCCATTTTCACTAGAGACTCCATGTCCACAAACCTCCAACCCTACCAGTGCTTATTTCTACTGCAAGTAATCCTATCATCTTGTTTTTACTAAGCATCTAACATTCTTGCTGTGCTTGTATCTTTTTTTTTTCCAGTGAATTTAACACACTAGTACTTAGCAATACTTTTATTTTCTGCGTGTTATACATTTCTTGTAAGGAAAGTTTTTGCTGCTTTTGAGAGCTCTCAATACGTTAGGATTTCTCTGAAGTAAATTATGAGATACGTAAGTTACCAAGTAAGATAATATAAATGTCATTTAAAAATAACTAACTGAATGTTAGAGTATTAGTAAGGAAGCCAATAAGAATACTTTTTGAATGAAAAAAAATATCTCTAGATTAGAAATATACTAGATTTGAAGCAAACCTCTTTCCCTTTTCAAGATCATAAAATAACTTGCAGCTGGTCTTTTCAAATGTTTGTGTCTTCATTTAAACACCTAAACACTTGTTAGGTACTAAAATGGAGGGGTGATTTTTCAAGGTTACCAGGAATGCCATGATACTTCTGCAAATCAGATGCTTGAATAAGAATGTTGCTTCAGACACAATTTTGCTTGAAATAATGGCATATTTGTGATTTATTGTTACTATTTCTCTGAACAGCCATGTCTTTCTATGATGTCTACAGAGACAAAGCAAGCTCAAAGGAATTTTTTTTTTTTTGATGCTGATTTGCGGTGTGCATGAACATCTGTGCCGAGTTACTGTTGTATAAGATCTGTTGAGATGCTGGTGCATAAACAGTTTTATTTTTTTAAGTTAACAGGCCTCCCAGTTTAGTCAGCAAGCTTGGAAATGCCATCCTCTCAAGTTAGTTGGCTTGCAGAGCTTCTAACTTTTGCCAGGTATCTGTTGAGTTTGAAAGGTCCCTGGACTGGAACCACTGAATGATTTCACATAGACCACCAGCAGATGGTGGCAACATTTGGTCTCTACCAACCTGGGTAGTGTATGAGCTGATATCCCAGTTTCTGCATGCTGTTACAAACCCCCTCAAGAAAACCAGTCCCTTGACTACATTCTTTTTTGTGTGTTAGCTCAACTAATAAGCCATAAGAAGCAAATCAGTGGGCTGTGCAGTCCCATCATCCCACAAATGCAGGTACCATTTATTTTAATAGAATTTACTGTCACAGTGGTTGAATTGCAATATAAGGCCTTGACATTTCCTAATGTCAGCAGTGGGGGAGCCAAAACAGTCCTGTTGTCTTTCAGAGCACTTGAGTTTGCCAGTTTCATTCTTGAGTTGGATAATGCCTTTTCTTTGTGTCAATCCTAAAATGTGTATTTCGTCTCATGATTTTCTTGCATGTCTTTCGCCAAAAGCAGTTTCCACTTCTCTAGATACTATTCAAGAAATTTATCTTTAACTGTGTGTTGGCAAGCTTATAGGAGGAATAAAACCTTCCCTTATTTATAGACATTTGACTTTTAATTTCCGTCTGATTTTTAGAAAGCTTTCAGAGTCAGACATGTATCCTTGTTACCTTTAATAGTGTTATAATGGATTAAAATGTTTCGTGTTGGCTGCAATATGACATTTAAAGTAGTTTTTCATTTCAGAAATATATCATTTTCTAACCATCCACATTACATAAAGGTGCAAGGCAATAATGGGGAATTACTTGGCTTACATTTCATACAGAAATGTTCTAAATTCATTTTGAACAGCTATCCATGTTGAAAAAGTGTTAGGTAATAGGCAGCAAGTAAAAATTTTTGAGCTAGGAAATACTGGAGAACAGCAATAATGTTTTTTTACTAGTGTCTGTCAGAATTGCTTTAAAAAGGCTGTATCTTTTCAGAAAGGAAGTAATAGATTTTGGCTAAATGAATATGATCATGAGGCTAAAACAAATCCAGAACATTTTATTGTGGACATATCAAAGATGATCACAAGAATTTTATAGAACCAGTGCATAAATATTATCAATTCTATTGGCATTTTTTAAATAGACTTGTGTTTTCTTAATAAGACAGATGAAAAGATATTCCAATTTCTACGTTATTTTAGCAGTCCCTTAAGCTAGCTATTGCATAGCCAAGGTCCTTACAAAATTACATTCATTTTAAACACCGTTGAAAGTTCTTAGATAGATATAGCTACTCAAACTGAGTAGTACTATACTCCAGTTAAGTGATACAATCTAAATCAATGGGGTTATTCAAGGTCACATAAAATGCTGCTTGATTTAAATGAAGATATTAGAATCTCACTCCATTTGGAAAATCATCTTTTCCCCTTTGAAATGTTGACTTTAAACATTTATTTTGTTTGTGATGGTATGAATGATAATATCTTGCAATACTTGCAATAATTAATTCTGTATGGGTGTACATAGCATTTGTGTCATTCCTACCCACTAGTTTTCATTCTTTTTAACCCCATTATGTTTAGTTCTTGGTAACCCTATTGAAAGAAATACAACTACGTATATTCATTACAGATAGGATACGCACATGATATATTTTGTCTGTATTTAGGATATTTTTTTCCAAGAATAGCAAAGCTAATTAATATAAAATGAATAAAAATATGTTATTATTTCATGTGTTATCATTAATTATTATAATAATATATTACATATTATTATATATTATTAAACATTATATATTATTATTATATGTTTTTTTAAATTTTTTTTATTATTATTATTTATTTATTTGTGGAATGGTGCCTGGTTTCTCGAATGTTTCCCTGCAGTAACTGCAGTTTCTGTCTTTCCTCCCACTGCTCTTGGTGGCTCTTGGGCTAACAGAGCACATTGCGTGCTTTGGCTGCCCCACCAGTAAACAGCTGTCAAATGCCCTACAGGCGGGTGCCGTTTGGAAAGCACAGTATTTGAGCTCTGCAGATTTCTGCTTTACCCCATCACTGCAGTTTCTTTCAGCTGCTAAGAGTTAGATGTGTTTGAAGTTTTTACTTCTTCCGCTTTAAAATTTGGGTGGACCTGGATTGAAAGGTTGCTGGGGGTTGAGCATGGACAGTGGATATACATTGCAACTGCATAAGCTTCTTCCCCTTAGAAGAACTTAATAAAAATAGGAACTTCACATTTGAAGCTGAGAAATTAAAATTCCAACAGCTATTGGAACTGCAGTGGGGTAAATTTTCTCCCACTTTCTTATGAGAAGCAGTATACAGTGTAAATGATGGGATATAAACAACAAAAATACAAACAGGAAGGGTGGGTATAGCAGCTTTAATATTTAGAGGGTCTTAAATAAGTTTGTCATTTTCCCTGCATGGACAAAGCAGTTCTCTCTTGCATTAGAGACATGTATTTGAACTGAGAGAGCTGTGACACGACTTACTTAACAGTGAAGCATTCCGCTAAGTTCTTAGCAAATTCAAGGTCTCCACTTGTAATCTCTTTTTCCCCTCCCTGCACTGCAGCCGGTCTGAAGAGTCTCTTCACTAATTTGTTTGATGTTTGAAGGCTGAGGCCCTAGAACCGGCTTGGCAATCATCAGTACTGATGACTTCATATAATGCCTCTTACTGATGCGGTGATAAAGGAGTTGAGATTTCAGTCCTTAATGCTTCAGCAGCCTCTGGCAGTGTAGAGTGGAAAACCTTTTGATGCCTTGACTCAAATAAGAGTTTTAATTTGAATCTGGCCACGTTTCAGTCCAAGTGCCTGAAGCCAGAGGTGGAGATACATTCCTGTTAGTTAAGCCAGTGGCGTGTCGAGCACTTCTTTGGGTCAAGAGTCTGTTATCAGAAAGTCAAATTGTGAGAAGACCCTAGAGGTCCTTGTAGATGGGTGGCAATACTGCTGTGTCACCTACAAAGGATTTTGCAGATGATGTTACCCTCCTAATCTGATAGTGATAGACTGGATGAAAGGAGGAGTAAAAAAGGGGGGTTATTCTTGCTTTGCTTTTCTGTTTAGCCAGTCTGTAAAGCGAAGAAGGAAGGGAAATACATAGTGCTGAGCTTATTAAGCTACCAGTAGCAACCATAGTGGTCTGAGGTAGAAACTTTGCTTCTCTTACTGCCTTGAATCTGTGGAAAATGTCACTGCAAAGGCCAGGATGCTCAGCTCGACTTCAGGCTGTGTTATTCTGGTTTTGCCCACATCTTTTTTTTGAGGTAGCTCTTATGGAAGACAGCTAAGCTCTGCACAGCGCTTTTCTTTATAGATCTCTATGAAACTTGAATTTGGTGTATTGAAAAAAAAAACATCAAAAAAGACTAGGTCTGATAAGACAAAATGTGGTCTTTAGAGTGGTTTGGGAAGAACCCAATATAATGCAGTGTAAAGCTGTGTTGACATTAATGGTAGTTGTACAGCATGGATTCTCTTTGTCAAGGGTAGAAGCCTGGATCTTGTCTTTACCCTTTTCATAGAGGTATTGGCTACTTGAGAGAAACTGCAAGAAGCAGCTGACAGCAGCAGTGAACTAGGGGCACTTCTGTTTCAGCATCTTGTATGCGCTGGTGATACTGCTTTCTTGACTCATTTTGGTGAGTTATTGTGTGGCTAGGGATTGAGCTAACTGAGCTCATATTCATACGGTTACCACATGGGTAAAAAATAGCTACTCAATCATAATTTTTAAGTCATAGAATCATAGAATGCTTAAGGTTGGAAGGAACCTCTAGAGGTCATCTAGTCCATGTCCAAGTCATGTCCCATGCTATGAAATAGGCTTCAATTCTAGGTTACAGCCAGTGCAGTATTAACATACGCAGAGACTACAGCTCCCTGCAATATTGGAATTTTGGAGATTGAGCTTTCAGCAGCCACTCTAAACATGACGTGGCCTCAGACTTACTAACACCCTGCAGATTGGCAGAAAAATGGAATTCTAGAACTTAGTTCTGGCACAGTGAAATGTGGGTCCCACAGAAAGGTGAAGATAGGCAGGATGGTATTTTCAATTGTCTTTATTTTGATCAGTATCTTCATCTGAAGTAGAAATTATTAAAGAGGCTATTCATAACCAGACCCAACAACAGGCTTTATGAGGTCTAGACCCCATCTAGATGCAGCAGGATGGCTGAGGAAGCTTGCCTAGGTAGGAGACACCATTTCTCTGTTCTAATCTACAATAACAGTGCACAATCTTCCTACTTCTTTTTTTTTTTTTTTTTTTTTAAGCGCAACCCCTCCCTTCACCCCCAAAATGCTCAAGCTTTTTGGAGACTTAACTGGCAATAATCCCTTTGAAAAACTTCTCCTTCCGCATCCAATAAACCTCTCTTGTTCTCCAGCGAATTGTTCTTTGACAAGCTTGATATCATTATTACAGTACAACAGTTGCAATCCATATTCAAGCTCCTGCCTAGGTTGGTGGGGAGAGACTGAACCAGGATGTTATTGGTAGGTGTTCAGTTGTGTCCGATCTTTAGGTTGAAATAATTCTTTCAGCAGCTTCTCCCATCTTCTTCCCATGGTTAACCTGAATGGCCATTCCCTTCTCATCTCAGCCCTGTGGCATGTATTTTCTTATCTGTGTAAATAATTAATAAGACTTAAATCAGAGTCTAACAAGAAACACAGTAAAGGGTTGTTTTTTAATCTACCAAACTGTTAATTTTTAAACACCCCCTCACCCCCCACTCCCAGCAAGGTCATATGTCAGACCTCAAGCATTCGCTTCTCTGCTTTCATCAAAAAATGTGTACAAATCTATGTACGGAAAATTCTGTGTGTTTTCCTGAAATCTCAGCTAAGTGCAGGAAGAAAATATGAAGACGAAAGAGTAAAAAGAATTATTAAATGGAGATTCATATGGTCCCTGAACACAGAAAGTGTGATTAAAATACTTTCATACAGATGTTTGTGTGTATGTGTATATGGAGATTCATATTGTGAATGCTTCGCTCTTGGTTATTAACAGTAACTGCACAAATAGTCTCACTGGATTCAGCGGGTTTATCAATGCAGGTAATTACTTACCTGTGAGAATAAGAGACTTCACAATCTCTCCAAAAATGAGTGAAGTACTGGTAACATAGAAAAGGAAGAAAATTACATTATTGGATAATTTCCTGTTACGGCCAGTAATGTTTACCCTTTGCATTTTTATAATAGCTAAAAATAGTTATAGTGTTAATGAAAAGGCAACTAACAGTGCTCAATATTGAAATTCAGACACTTCAGTTGTTCTGTTTCCAGCAATAATCTGGTAGAATCATAGCTCATTGGGCTCTAGAGCTCAATAAAAACATCACTTTCACTTGATCAGCATTTGAAACCTGCCATTCCATGCTGAAAATAAACTTTGTTACTAGTGTTATAAGGGAAAATGGAATTAGACACATTACCCTTCAGTGTAATATTATCTTGAACACAAAATTGGGATGAATATGAGGAAGGTAGAAAGCTTTGGCTTTGTTGCTTGATTTGAGCAAACTGTTGAACTCCATCAGATTTGACTTCACAGTAAAAACAACATTGAAAAGCTTTGCAGTGATACACAATAATAGATACAGGAAATGGGCACTAAACAAAATATTCATCTCTTCAGTACTGTATAGGTAAGCAGATGTCCTTGAGGTGCTGCCAGGCTGCGCTGAAATGAATACACTATTTCATAAAGATGAATTTTGCAAACAAGTAGGGCTTGAGAGACTCAGGCCATTAAAAACCCTTACTGCATCTTGACCACTGGCAGTTTGTTACAATCGGAGCTATGCTTTCACAGCAAAGAATTTCAAGGAGCTGCATGGATGTTTTTCCTAGGCATTGTATGGAGGCATGGACACATAAAGAGCTATGCAGTAAGTTCTGCAGCTGGAGGATGTAACTGGCTTGTTACAAACTTGCCTACTTAGAAGTGCTGTGCTGATGGCATTGCTATTCTGACATTCTAATTCTGCTGCTTTCAATTCTCTTGAGATGATAAATTGCAAACAACTCAGTGCCATAAGCGAAAGAGGAGGAAAAAATGACCGATTTTCAGTGGTGATGATCTGAAAGAATGGCAGAGACATTATAAGGTTTGTCAGAGAGCATAAAAGCCTTTGTGGAAAAAGTGAATTAGGTTTCCTCTATTGTTTCCTAACTGATCTGAAACTGATAGTAAGCAGGGTGTTTTTGAACAATAGCTAAGTTTCTTGCCTTTAATAGTTAATGGGAGGTTGGTCTGTAAGCTGAGATCAATCCTGGAGTAATAAATTTTACATTATTATATTTGTCTTTCTTGAAATATAAACACTAGAGGACCTATTCTCAAATGGCTTCCGACCCATTTTTTCATAATTGATACAGGAAATTCAAAGAACGTGATTGCCTGAGTTGCTTAGACAAAGGCAGATCTATATTCATCAACACAGATTAATTAGCCTGTTATCAGACACTCAGCTAGTAGGAAGAGATACAAAATAGACAGTTATGAAGGAGGGAAAGCTCTGACCTAAGAAAACAGGAACATGTTGTTTTAGATAAAAGATAAGAATTTTTAAAATTTTAATGTTGATTCTAAGTCATTTAAAATCTGTAGCAAGATTTATCCAGGTCTACTACTGCCAACCTTGGCATCAGTGCAGCAGTAGTGCGGAATAAATTCTTCTTCATCTGTTTATTTAATGGGCAGGACTTGGCCAAATACTGATCAATGTTACCATTGCCTAAGAACGTAAACAGAATTATTAAGATCTGGAGACTTATTTGGGGGTCATTTTATTTAGTATAACCATACCAATACTTGGCAGGCTTTTTCTTTGTCATCTTTATTCAGTAAACACATCTGCTGCAACCAAGAAAAGGAGAATTGTGTCCTCCCACTTAAGTCTTCTGTGCTGTTTTAATAGAATCATGTGTGACATTAACGTGTAGAGAGTTGTTTTCATGAGCTTTCCCCTGGTTTATTAGCAGACCTCATTCACGGCCTCACAAGGTATTTTATGAAGTCAGCAAAAAGACTGTCACTAATTTGAATGATCAAGCCTTTGTTTTTTCAGGAATGTAGAGTAAACCCTTTTGTGAGGGATATTGATGTGTCACTGTCGAAAGTCTGTCACTTCACCTTCGGCTCAAGTTTTAAACCAGCGCTAGGTAGCAAACACAGAAACTTTAGGACCATCTCTCAGGAGTAGTGCTAATATCGTGTCCTGTTGCTGCAGTGTGCTAGTCCCGGAGATTCAGCCACCCTTGCTTAATAGCGTGCGTCGGAATGCTGCCCATTGGGAATCTTAGATATCACATCTGTTGCTGTGTTTGTCTTTGGTAAAATAAATAAATAAAGAAATAAATGAGTGGGCAAGTTTTCCTACTACACATGCAGGTTGGCATTTTGCCATATTGAGAGAAAATCCAAGAGGTTTATCTGAAGCATAGTGCAATTATACTATTGATTTAAAATGAATTTTATAGTTGTAAGTACTATGCACAATGCATAAAGTATTTAAATATTAATGATATTGGGAAAAAAATGAGTGAGTAGACAGGTAACTCCCTAAAAAAAAATGAAGATAGAAATAAATACAGGGTATCTCTTCAAAAGGACCAATAACGATGCAAAGCAATCTCCACAGTAGCGTAAGATTTTGAGACATGGGAACCGGAGGAGTGATGCAACTATGCAGCACTTCTTTTCAACTTCTTTCAACAAATCTACATCTCTTTAGATTTTAAAACCTTTTGTATGCTCACATCATATTTGGTCAGTAAGAAAAGAAGAAAATGTCCTTGTGTGGACATGGAAAGTATGTAGTGAGAGTATCTGGTGAAATAAACTGAGTTACATATAGTAAATTTATGAGTATCCATAAATTGAGCCAGCCTAGAACAACTTGTATAACTAGACATCCATATTTACCATGCTGTAAGCTCTTTCCTTAAGTTTTTACCCATCTTTACGGAAGAAGACAGCCTTATAAATAAATGATCAAATGCATGCTTTGCAAGTTTTGAAAATAGTATGTAAAAATTTCCACTCTTGTAACTTGCACGTTAGTATTAATGGCAAATAAGCCATTGCTTATTAGCTGCTAGATTGGTATCTTTTTGTCCTGGCATGGCAAGAAAAGCATGTTTCTACTCTGCCGTTTGTTACCCCCATCTGTAAGAAGCTGAGAAACCTTAGACCTTTGTAAGTTGTACCTGAATGTATTTCTTAATGTCTTGCTTTGCTGGGTGTGATGGTGCATCATATAGTGTGTGTATTTTCATTGTGTAAACCAGATTGATATATGGGGCTACATTTGTAGCCAATCATGGGATTACTGGAGTTCCTTGATTTCTCCTCTGTGTAGGCCCAATATGGAAAGCACTGGGCTTAATTTCAAGCATATGCCTAACAACTCTCTTTAATAGAGAGGTATTTCTGAATCAGAGCCATGATATTTTAAGTAGCTGTACATGTAGTTAAATTATATGGTATTGACTGTGTTACGTAAAAAGCACTAATACTTAGTTTACTGCTGATTTTTAAGAACTAAACCCCCTTTATGTTGAAATAAAGCCTTGCCTTTTTTTTTTTTTTTTTTTTGAATTGCCTGTTGTAAGGAAACATCTTGATTTCCTAGAGCGCATGCTTTGCATATTGGGTTTCACTAGTACAAGGAGCTAATTCTCTTTATTTCTCTTTTACAGCGGGAACAACATATATCTTCAGCAAAGGTGGTGGACAAATCACTTACACGTGGCCTCCTAATGATCGGCCAAGCACTCGTGCAGACAGACTGGCAATAGGGTTTAGTACTGTTCAAAAAGAAGCCGTGTTGGTGCGAGTGGACAGTTCTACCGGGCTCGGAGATTACTTAGAGCTGCATATCGTAAGTGCTTCTAAAAACTGCATGCTATTTCATTATGTCTTGATTGTTCTTGTACTTGTGGCATTCGTTTTGTTTTTAATCTAAGTACAGCAGTTTGTTAATTAACCTTTTAGGGTCAAGAGTGAATTAGATGATAATGGCCTATAGCGCACACCGCTCTACAGGTTTTTAGCCATTCTCAAAATGCTTCTTACCTGATATGGTGCTACCTTATATGGCTTTTCAATTAAAAGTCACATTGTAGTACCTGTAGAGATGTAACAGTTTATTGCAATCTAATTACATAAAGTGGGATTTAGCAATGTCAGAGGAAGGTGCATTAATTCTGGAGGATTTAATCTGGAGCCTCTTGGGGGAATTTCATTGTACCACAATTGACCCTGCTCCTTCTTAGTACTAGAAGTTATCCTGTGATTTTGCCATTGCTGTGTGATGATAAATCTTAAGCAGAAAGCAAGGTTGTCACGCTGGGAAGTCTAAAAAAGTAATTTCAGCTGCCTTAAAGCAAATGACTAGTGATCAAAATTGAAAGCCTCTGGATTTTTATGGCAACATAAATAAATGATCAGTTGAGATAAACTTAACTAGGGCAGTATAAAAATTTGTTGTTTAGATTAATCTCAACTTTGTTAATGTACCAGCTTGATTTTGATTTAAAAATCTTGCTACTTTCAGAAGTAGAACAGTTCCTCTTGAAAGAAATTACTTATTGATCTCTAACCAATTACACTCTTACCCTCAGAAAACATTCTGCAGTGATCATTTTCAAATCATAAGGAGCAACACTACTAAATTAGGGGGAATTATGGCATTCAGTCTTTCCAGGCTCCTTATTTCTGTAAAGGCAGTCTTGCATTGTGGAGCAACGATTTTTTTTTTTCCCACTTCAGTAAATAAAGAAGGCCTTAAATGGAATTTTGTCTATGCTCTCTCACTTTGAAATGCATGAAAAAAATATATCTGGCTGGTATAGTACAATCTTAATTTAAGAATGGGAGCCAAGCAACTTTTTCCAGATGCCAGAAAAGCTGAGAGCTCACATTTTTCAAGGCAAGTTTTGGGTTGCTGAAGAGAATATAAAAAAATTGCTTTGCAAAGCCATGGCTCACATCAGATGCCTAGGCATCAGGTGCCTGTTTCTTTGCAACCCAAGACCAGTACACACTGTGAAGAGCACTGTTGCTTTCCTCTCACAGTCATAACTTTTTTCAGGTACTTTAAAGAATGCTTTTCTGTAGATTTAATATATCTGAAATTTTAGCAAAGCAATATATGTGCAATCTTCTGTCAAGCTTTTTTTTTTTCTTTTTCATTTTAAAACAAAGTAGGATCATTAATTTTGAGTTGGAGGTCAAAGTGCAAAAATCGTTGCAGGTCGTAAGTGGTGTTTTTCCCAGAATTGCTTACACCCATACTATACTAACAGATGGTAAAAGAGTAATTGAGTGTTTTCTGTGGTTATAAACATTACCAATATAATAACGATGGAAAAAAAATGCATAAATTATGCTTTACCAGTCTTTCAAAACTTCTGTGAAGCACAAAATGGCCTTGTAGCATCATGCCACATGAGGTGATTCAGGCCTCCTCCTCCTGTCTTTGCAGGAGACTTTGGGAACCTCCAGGGAACTCACTCTGGTTCAGAGCAAAATCCATGATAAGTCTGCAGAAATTTCCCTGCAAGTGAAGTGTGACCTTCTGAAGTTTTCTTTTCCTTAATCTTTAGAGTGGAGATACAGAAGGATTGATGTGAAATCCTGACACATTTGATTTTTAAGAGTAGTCAATGTTAGACAAAGCTTGGAAATGCTGGGATGTAATTTCCCAGAATCTATTTAAGATGAGGATTGTAGTCAAAAGGAATTTGGAAGAGAATATTTTCAAAAGTGCTCATGTTCTCTAAGCATGTACAGCTTTTTAAAGTCAGGGGAACCTGTAGGTCCTTCTGAGAATCTTACCTGTAGCCTGTTTTAGCTCAGCATGATATTGTGGAACAATATGGTTATAAAAATGAAGAAGAGCATGGAAATGGAAAGGCCTATCTATAGGCTGTGTTTGAAAAATAGTTTTATTGAAGTTTAATTTTTTTCAGTAGCTGGCAGATTTTGTATTAAACTCGCTGTAATAAAGGTAAAAGGTAGATTGTGTCACTCAACATCTTTCACCAATGTTGAGATATGTCTAAGAATGGCTTATCTATTAAATAAGCAGAAACATGTTTAAATTCTGACTAGTAGAAGAAAGAAAAACTGTAAGGAAGGAAATACCAAATTCTGCATGTTCTTTTGCATGCACCAACTCATATGTTTGTATAAAGAATATGCATGAGCATTTGCAGTAAATGCCTGTGTACATTTAGATGCACTATGCATGGATAACTTAGCTCTGTTTTATACCAACTAAATCTTATAACAAGTCTATTCTAAGGTTTAATTATTCTGGGTTCAGTTTTACAGTATGATGGGAACTGGTTCTTTTGTGTGTTACGAAGCTTCCATGTTACCCAGCTCGGATCCTCTCTGATGGCAAAATTTGATGTGTGATGATGGCAGGTTCAAATTGTATGATGGCAAAGAACATTAGTAACTACTGCTTTAAATTAAAAAAACTTTGAATCATAGACCTCATAAAGCCTTTATTAAGCTGCTGGGGAGGCTGCTTATTTGAGGTGTTTCAGAGCAGAGACATGAGGTAGCTTCTTCTCAACCTTCTTCATTCCAGCAGTAGAAGAGGAAATTACAGGTTTGATTATGGTACTTTAATGCGTGCTTGCCCTCCTTATTATTCTGTTTACTTAAAGACGATGTAAACCTAATAATGAAATCAAGCTCATAACAAATTCTCATTTGGAAAATTGCTACTTGATCATCTGAATCACAGCTTTAGTGTTAGGCTAGAAACACATTTATTTAAAGTAATCATTTACCCTCCCAAAATAGCCATTGTTAATATGGGAAGCATGTAAGATAATGCATAGTCTGCATTGCTACCAGATGTTTACCAGTTTCAATGCAAGTCTCTTGAATTTTGAGATGGGTTATTACAAAACTCCACCTTTACTGTAGCAGCCTTGATATAAAAGGGTGGTTGTGTATAGGTATGGGGGATACACATCCTCATGCTTTACAGAATGAATGTTAATATGATTTAGGGATGCCAAGATGAAGCAATTAATTTTCATAGCTATCACTTGACTTCAGTTATGGTATACTTCAGTTATGGTATTTACTTCAGAAGTGACGCAGTTGCCTGTGCAGTCCCTGCTGGGAGAGCTAGTTGAAGAAGAAATAGATATCATGCCTAAAAGTCAAGCTGTTTGCTTTTTACTACTGCTTCCTTTTCCTGTTGATGGATAAAAGGACAGACAGCCCGGAAAACTACTCTAGTCCTGCGTTTTTTCCCTCTTCTCTTGGCATGGCCCACATCCATTTCCATGCCAAGTGGGAAAAGGCAGCGGCTTATTCATGCGGTGTTCAGGTAGTCACGCATCCACTCCTGGGCTTGGTTTTCCACAGATTTTGAAAGCCCCCAGGCAATTCTGTCAGTGATTCCTGTTCCTAGCTTGGTTCTTTTTCCTCTTCCCTTACTTTTCTCCCAAGTTATTAGACAGAAGAGCAGGCATGTGTATGTGTCATTGTCTTCCACAAGTACTCAGCTGTCACAGCCTTGTGTTTCCAGCTTTTCTGTGGTGAGGAACAAGGAGATACTAGACAAAGATACTGCCTTCAAGGATTAAAAGCCTGCTGGTAGTATAGCACAGCCAAATTCTCCAGTATGCCACAAGAAGAATTTGCTCTGCTAATGGAAGAAAGAAAGTTAGATTTGCATGGATAGACTTCAACTGCTTTTAGAAATTGTTTTAAGTACAAATTACGCCATCCTTTGATCTTCTGTTTTTAAAATGTATATATCAAGTATATACCAAAGTGTAGTATTTTGTGTACATTTTGAACAGTCAGCAGTTTCTATATCTGCCTTGCTTGTGCCATTTGTATTGGAATCTAGATGTTTCCAGAGCACAAAACTAATGTTTTGTCTTTATAGTTCATGATGATTTTGAAATTCAGGCTGGGAAGTTTTTTTGGTGCTGAGGCCCATAGAGCATTTTAGATCTTACATCTTTGCAATTCCAGAAAGGACATTCCTAGCTATGTAAGCTAAAATGAAGTAACCTCTTGTTACAATCTCATGCAATTCATAGTGATTCTGTTAGTGAGTCTAAGTAAACTCAGTTATGGATCTCATGGATCTGCTAAAATAGGTGAAGTGACAAGGTGAAAATCCATACATGTCACTAGCAGAAGTTATAAGGATGTGGTATTCAATATTGTCTGATCCGCTTCCTGGTAAGGCAGGGGATAAAATCCCCATGTTTCCAATGGAGGAAGGGTGAAAATACCATATAAGTTAGAATATATGTACAACACTTAACAAAAAAAAAAAAAGTAGTAAAAATATGTAGTAAAAAATGTAGTAAAAATATTATTTAGAAATGTATCATATGACTAAGAATAGCTAATACAAATATATGCAATGTAAATCACAATTGATCTGGTATACTCCGAGGGTGTGGTGTTACTGCTGTGCTAGATAAATCAATATTATATTTTGATTTTCAAAATTTAGATATTCGATCTAAATTTTGATTTTCAAAATGTATTTGTAAAGCCTTCATAATTAGATTAATGGCTAGGTAAACCGTCATATAAGAGGAAATATAGTATGTCTTGTAGAAAGTTGAGTTTTGGACCAGAAATAAATTCAATTTGTCTTCTTGGTCTCAGTTATTTATATATAATATCTATTAAAATATATATTGATGAAAGGCATTATCATCCAAATTTTTTTTCATGAGAAAGATGTAGATAAAATTGAAATGAAAGCTTTTGTGAGTTCATCTCAGCTACGGTTCACAAATTTCTTCATTTAAAATGAGTTAAGCTTTCAAAACAGTCATTTACTGCCTCCTTTTATGATTTTTTTTTTAGCTTTTGTATATAATGTATTCTTCCATTTTTTAAAAAATGAAAACTAGGGAAATATTTAATATCTTCAAATAAATCTTGATTTTTGTGTTCAAAATTAATACTACTATCAAGTGGTGGGTTTGGTTTTCAGCTTTAAGTTCTTGGAAAATTCTGGGTAAGTCCTCTCAACATTTTCCCTACTCTTTTCGGCCATTATTTACTGTACTTCAACTTCTTTTTCTTATGCTGTATTATTATGCACGAGATTTTTATTAGCTGATTCTTTTAGATTTTATTTTAGATATGCAGACATTTCAATTTATGCAAACATAATGGCCTTCCTTAAAGCAAACAGAAATAATTTAAGGTAAAAATGGATTAGGAGTAATCATTTTCAAAGTAAAACAAGATCAGACCTCTCTGTGTACAAGAAACAAAAAATAGCCAAGTCTGAAGATTAATTATTATTTTCTTTTGAGTACTTCACATGTCTTGGGCTAGATATCTAATGGAAAATCAATGAAAGGATTCCAGCTGACATAGCTGTATTTGGAGCAATGCCTAGAGAGTTGAATGTACCGTTAGTGAACTCAATAGCAAAAATCTCTTTGATTTTAATGGTCCATATTGGAGCTAATTAATTTTTCCAGGAAGAGTTTAATAATGTTTTAAAAAAAATAATCCCAGGATAATGTTTCTTCTAATATTCAACTTTCAAATATAGAATTTCTCATTTTATACATGTACCCCTTGCAATGCCATGATTCATCAAGGCCAGTGATGGCTTGTATATACATGAAGAGAGAACGAATTCAATGATCACATCCAGGCAAGGTCAAAAAACAGGAGGACTAGGTTTCAGAGATCCAAAAGTGTGAGCATGTTCAAGAATGGATAAAATCATGGGCACTGCCTATAGGAAGAACCTTGAGTATCAGGCCTATATCTTACCAGCTCCCTGGGTCTCAGTGATGCCTCTCTGAAGCTCTAGAAAGACTGTGGATCCCGGTAGTTAGCAGGACGGTGATATCTAACACTTTGTCACTTTGATGCACAAGAAGATTATTTAATATTAATGTTATCTAGGCCAGAATTCTACTAATATTTGAGGCTGCTTAATTTATTATGCTTATGTGCCTATTTATGTGTGCGTTTTCAATTTTATATATATTAGTGGGAAATTTGACTGTTGTGGGCAGTGAGTGTTCTTTTCTGTGGGGAACCAAAACCAAGCAACCAGGTTATGTGTTAATTCAGAAACTGTTTGAAGAAAAATTACTATGAAAGATTTCTAGACCTGCTTATGGGCTTGAATAATGAAAAGAGGTGCAATCAAAAAAGAATCATTTATGAGACTAGATAGGCAGGTGAGAATGCAATTCAATGTATACAAATGTAAGTTAATTAGAATGGGAGCAATGAATTAATCTAGGGAATTCATGCTAAATGGAGCAATCATTTACTTCACTGATGAGGTTAAAGATCTCAGTTTGCTGGAAAAAAATAAATGAAATAGTCAAGCCATGCCTTGAAATTATGCAGTGAACTTACTGTTTTGTATTAGTAGAGAGATTAGAAAACTCTAAAAGGGATTTTACAAAATAGGATTTAGTGCCAAGCAGCAGTGGTCAGTTCTTGCCGTGAATAGGGCAAATGAGGTGTTAATTCTCAGTGGAACAGAGAAGACTGATATGTTACTGAGAGGTCAAAATGAGGAATGGATTTTGGCAAGTTGAGGGAGTCCAAGGGTTGGCTGTGGCTGCAGCAATGGGGGACAGCAAGGAAACATCCTCATGCTGCTGCAGTGCCTCTGCCCCAGCAGCGGGCAGTTCTTATATCCTAGCAGTGATTCCCTGTTTGCTCAGTCTAGAAATGTGGTTGAGGGAAGCAGCTCCTTTTGTTTCCTCACTCTGTCTTGGTATGAACAGAAGTTCTTACTTCTTCCTCTACTAGTTTCTTAAATCATTTATGCGTCCTGCTCCTTGCATGCTTTTGGGGGAATAGAAGCATCCTTTCAAAAAGCATACAGGATGAAGATGTCATCACCTGCCCACCTTAGGTGGAGAAAAAGTTTCCTGACCAGTAGGTCCCAAATTCACTGCTAATATACCGTGTATCTGTGGCAAAGCATTCCAGCCCTCAACACGGATGAATCTGTTGAGGAGCTTTCCTCTAGCCAAGCTATTGAGCCTGGCTGAGGGTGTGTAGATACTTGAAACACTTATGAGGGTCACGTTTAGGTATATTAGAATCATCCCATAGCAATACAGAAAAAAATGCACATGGTCACAGAGGCATATTAAAAAATCTTTTAGGCCAGATGATGGACTCTAGCATCCTTTCCCATCTTGTGTATCTGATGGGTACACTGCCAATGAGTACATCCATTGGTTGATCTGCTTAGGATCCAACATTTTGTCATTGAATTTGATCACAAATCTTAGACTGTACCATTGCAAACTGTACAAACATGAGACTTCCAATCCAACACAAGAAGAGTACATAAATATGAAAATCCGTGGGGACTTGTAGAACATGAGGCTAAAACATTTAAGAATAGGTGGGTTTGGGGCTGAGTCATATTTTACAAGTAGGGAATAAGTTAATAAGGAAATTAAAAGGAATATTGAATCTACCTATCTGTTGAATCTATCATAAGTAGATACCCAGGAAAAACATATTTTTAAGAGTTGAAGTGGACTCGTTTGGGAGATGAGCAGAAGAGGAAACATATTTAATTAGAAAAAAATTAAAGTAACTCATGACCTCTTCATAAAGTAAATCTTATTTTTAACATTGTCATTTATAAAACTCTGAAAGAAAAAGTCTGTGGCAACAAGGATCAGATCTATATGACAGATTCCTTCCGGTCCTTGTTGCCACAGATTTTCTTTCTCTCATTTTCTTCTCCAAGTTATTTTTCTGTCAAACACAAATTCATGGGACTGTGCCTATTCTGTCTCTTGTTATTGGAGTCCCAGTGAATCCCAGTGGAAGCAGGTGGCAACCTCAAGTAGTCTCAATAATAATATACCAATTCTTTCTCAAAGAATGGGATAATATTGTAATAGCTAAAGGAACAGATAATTCACTGTAACTGTAGTTGCTGTATGGCAGCACCACAAGAAGAGCTTTCTGTGCAGGCTCATTGATTAGTTCAGTTTAATTAAATAACAACAAGAACAATCCAAGTAGGCAGGTGGCCAAAATTAGGAGTTGTATCCTTAGAATGTCTCTTGCTCAAGCTGTTCATATTTAAAAACACAAGAACATCTGTGACATATTTACCAACTTTCTGGCTGTGAAAAGGAGGACAGGAGAGTTTGTTACAGATGTTACTGATGATATAAATGAATAGCCCATCTTTCCTCCATGACAGCAGCTTAGCCAGTTAACATTATATTCTCCTGTTGATATTTTAATTTGCTCGTTGCCTTTTAGTTCACTTCTGTCTTAAAGGATGAAACCGTAAATTCTAATTACTCAAATTGACTCTACCTATCAGCTCTGACTACAGCCTTTTGAATCCCAGCATTTCTTGAGCTTGTAGTTACACCCTATCATTGCATACAAAGTTTACAGATATGTTAGTAATTTGGCCCTATCTTTTATAAACTTTGCTGTGTATAAGAAGAACCAGTGAAAAATTTAGGAGACTTCTTAGCAGCTATATTAAGATTAAAAGAGTACTTGACTATTTGCCATAAGCAGAACAGTGAAGAAGATCACCTAATGAAAGAAACACAACATCTTAGGAAATTATTTTAGTACATGCTTATTTGAAGAATGAAATTCTCTGGGTGACTGAGGATAAGTTCCCAGACCACTTTTGTCCATCCATCAAACCTACGTGGTCATACTTCTGTGTTTACTTGCTATAGACATGTTTAGGCATATGCTGCTGGCGTGTTAGGCTAGCAGATTAAGTATATGACTTGCCTGGGGTTGTCAGGGCTCAAGATCCAGGGGAATATCTGTGGGCACTGCGTGTTGACGCCATGTGTTAGGAGCTGTTGTTGTGCAGGTCCTCAGTATTTTGGACTGAGGAGGTGTTGCACGAGTGTTGTTTTGAAAAATTAGTGACAGCTGCAGGCAATGGCATCACTTTGAGAGTGTCCAGGGCGAGGCTTTTAGCTCTTGATGGTAGCTTGAGTAGGTGAGAGTGGCCTTCAGATTGCTGAGGGCTGTTGAAGGAGGCTGGGCCTGCACAGGACAGAGTCAAGGTGTGTTTCTTACAAATGTAAACCAGAAGCAAAGATCTGGCCCATTACCTCCGTAGCATTTAAATTTATGAGCTCTGAATGGAGGTTAGGATACAGTGTGTGCAACAGCACAAAGTACTAGTGCAGCAGATTTTCAAGAACATGGAGGATGAACAATATTGTTTTTAAAGGAAAGATTAACCTGCGGATGCAGAACTGGCATGGGGGAAAAGCATGACTGACACTTGAGCAGGTCCTGATCCCAAAAAGATCTGACCCCACTGATTGCACTAGCAATTACTTTAAGGAAACTGCAAAAATATGAGTAAATATGAGTAGGAACTACACCAGGCTGGAAGATTGGTGCTGGAAGATGAAAGCTGCAGTGGCAATTTTACAGAGCCTATTGGTTTGTTTGTTTTTTGGGTTTTTTTTTTTTTTTTTGGGGGGGGGGAGGAGGGTCGGGCATTTGTTAAAGTAAACATTGCTATTGTAGTTACTCACTTTGTGCTAATAAGGAAAGCATATCTTAATGCTGTTCTGTTTTTGTGAGATACTACCTCAATTTTAACTCATAATTAGTTAATTAGTCCACTTAGTTAATTCAGGTTTTGCTCTGTGATGCTTCCATGTCATCACCAAACTGGAAACCTCTTTTAACATTTAATGCTAATTTGCTTTTTCCCTCCAGATTGTTTTAGCATCCTGAGCCTTTCTCTCTTGCTGCTTAGACCACCATGTCCATGAGATGCAGCAGTAGTGAAACCACAGGATTTAGTCTGGTGTGTCAGGGAACGGGACCGGGCACGCTGGGCTTAATTCTGACTTCTGTCCAACTTAGTAGCCAAACTTTTACTGTCTCATTTCACCAGAAATGCCAGAAAGGGTGTCACAACAGGGATTTTAACTGGATTTCCAAAAATTCTTCCCATTCTGTCACCACTGTTAAGCCCTCTTCTTTTCCACTTGAATCACACTGTCCCACGAATTTCTACAACAGTAGCAGGTGTGATAATGAACTGGTGTTATCAGTATTCTGGTGATGTAATAACTCAGCCAAACAACAGTCAGGATTTCCTGGGAAGTCCTTGGAGAGCTTTACAAATCTCCCTGTTCCCCAAAGCCCACGTACACTGCAGAGCTCCGGAGGGTGCATTACCTCGTGGAGCTGACTCATTTCTCCCTTGCTTGGTGATAATTACCAAGATTACACTGAATAAGAGATGCCCAGGAACAGAAGGAAGGCACAGAGGCTTCAGTGCCTTCAGGTTTTGCCAGTTCTGGGCAAAAGTTTCCTGCAACCTTCATCAAGTTGGCATGAAACTACTAACACGGCATTAGTGTCTTGAGTTAGTATTTGTCTCTGATGATCTATGCTCGGTTAAGGAGCAAATGTAAGCCTGGATAACCCCATAGCACTGGGTGCTATGGACCATTGTTGCCTGTGAAACCCCCGGAATATCATGAAGCCTCAGGATCGTGAGTTCCCTGTGCAGCATTTCTTTTCTGACAAGGAATTCTTGCAACAACAGAGGGTTCCTGGAGCAAAAGCTCCCAACCGTTTCCTTGGAGGGAACACATTCAAGACTCGCTGTGGTTGATGTAGCCTTGCCTTTTCCTTGAGGGACCAGCACAGCATTATCATCCGTGAAGTTACTTTACAGTAACTTCTACAATTAAAATAAAAAGTGGAAAGATTATGCTGTAGAGCCTTAATAACCAGTCAGCATATTTGATAATGTCACTCCTGTTGGATTCATATTCAGCACTGTGTTTAATAGCTGAGCAGATGCAGCTCACTAGAGCACCACATGGTACGCAGCAGCAGGGAGTCCCATTTGACAAGTTGGTTTTGTTTTATTTCCTTCCTAGAGCATCTTTCCTGATATCCCAATTTCTGTAGTCTTTTGAATTGTTATTCAGCCAGCAGAAAATGGCAGGGGGATTCTGTGCTGCCCTTTTTTTTCTTTTTTCTTTTTTTTTTCAAAGCAAGAGTTTCCTGAACTTCTCAATGCCAGCACTGTGAAATTTCTCATGAAGCTAACTGCAAGGAATATTTTAATGTAATGTTGTCAGCCCCTGATTTGAAAGGATTTGTTTTTAGCAGGTGGTATGCATCTGCATGCTCATGTTACTTACATGATACGAGCTTTCCTGGGCTTGAGGCGGTAGATTCTGGTTTTCCCGGATATCCTTTTTTTAATTTCAAGGTTTTGTTTGTGTCTGCAAGTCAGTCTGCTCAATGAGCAATAACTCATGGTGTGATGGTACCAGGGGATGCCTCAGTCATTTGGTGCTTCAAGATCTTACTCTCTGTGGATCAATTCTTAGGAACAGTTTTGTGAACTACTTTCCAGTCTTCTAATTGCTTGTCTGGAAAAACACCTGATATATACTCTGAGGCTAAAATAAGATGGCTGCATACACAATATATTCTAAAAGATCACAGGGTGATACAGATTTGGTAATGAAGCCCCAGAAATACAATTTGCATATTTGCTTCCATGAAGTATAATAAATATGGGAGCAAGGCTATCAGCACTGCAACACTTATGTTATCCATCCTGTATTACCTGGCTCATAAATAAACTGAGAGCCTTCCCGCAGTTATATCCCTTATTGCTTAGTAATGCGATGATATAGTTGAGGTGAGGGGCTGCCAACAGCTGGGTTCACAGGCAGTGGCTTCACCAGAACTGAAAGCTGCCGCAGCTTTGGTAAGCGATCACGCTGCTTGGGAAGAGACTGCATAGGAGTTCTGTGTTTCATGTCCTAATCTACCTTTCTGGTGTGTTGCTGGCAGTTCTTGCAGAATTGATTTTCTTTTCTCTTTCTTGCTTTTCACTGCATATTCTAGGGCAGAAAAACATAGGCAAGCCTCGCTGTCACAGCTGCGGTGCAGTACATGATGACAGCAAGCTGTGCCGGTGTCGGAGGAGGGGAGAGAGGGGTTGCAAACCCTGTGGAGAGCTGATTAAAATTCAAAATGAGCTTGATAAAGTGGAGAGATGGTCTGAAATCAGGAGGATTAATTTCCACACCAAAAAAAAAAAAAAAAAAATGCAGAATTCTGTACCTACGATGGAAAAATCAAATGCATAGCTATAAAGTGGGGAGTAATTGTGGCCCAGAAACATTTCTGCAGAAAAGACTTGAGAAGTTACAGCTGATTGCAATTTGCTGCAGAAAAGGACAGGCATTTTCTGACTCTATTGAGTGAGTTGTTTGCTTAGTGTTGCTGAGAGCTTGGTTGGGGTGGTGTGACTCCTTTTCAGGGCTGTGCTTGGGAAAATGAGGTAGGTAAAGGAGGGAAGCCCTGAAAGATCATCAAAACTATGGTTTAATGAATGTGTGGCTGGTAAGAACAAAGTGAAAGAATTAGCTCTGTTCTGTTTATGAATGAGGAGTTGGGGAAGGGGTGACTGAACAAAAAATAAGTATATTAATGTATTGTAGAGAAAAGTTAGGGAGGACTGTGATTAATTAGTCTTGCCTATTTGTTAAGACAAGATAAGAAATGGTTAGTTTGGTTTGACACCATGCCTGGATGAGGTGTAAAACAAACTTTTTCTGTGCTGGTGTGGTTGGCAGTGGAATGGGTCCTGTAGACAGGCCTGTTGCTGTCTGCTTTTCATAATCAGTCTCCCTTCCTATCAGCAGGATGGGGGATGTTACGGAGACCCCCGCTATGCTTTTGTTCTAAAGGGATGTACTTGCTGGTGCTACTGTGTGAGATCCCCTCAGGCTTTGCACTCCTGTTTGTGCTCTGGTTTCTACCTGGGAGGCTTGGGTGAAGGAAGGATTTTAGCACTCCTGGGAAGACTTAATTGCAAGCACTGGGAGGTTCTTTGTGTATGTTCCTAAAGCTATGGAAAAGAGATAAAATTAGCCCTTTCTTTCAATGTCTGTTAGTGTCATCAGCAAACTGTAAGATTGATGAGAAACTTTAATACTTTTAACGGAGCAGTGATTTAAAAAAAAATATTTAGCTCAACAATTGTCACAACTTTGGGCTAATACTATAAAACGATGTTATGTTATAAGAGTATATATGACAGTTTTGGCTCTCATGTGTATTTCACTCTCTTCCCAATTTGTGTCATAAAACTTGACCAGCTTCTGTGCTTTTGTAATCACAGAAATAAGTTCTGGATTTTCTCCGTTACCCTGAAATACCGAAGTTCTCCAAGCTCGTAATAAGTGTTCTTTCATTCATCTGGAAGAAAACCAGTGAATAAAATCGCTGTGTCGGGATTCCTGCTTTATCTGGGTTGTATCAGAAATGTTGCTCTCTAATTACTGCATTCATCTTTGCTATCGCCTGACACAGGTATCATGCAAGAATAGCGACACATGGGCGAGCTCATTACTTTAGACCCTCAGAGGCATCGGTGGCAAGCACTTTTAGTTTACTGGCAGAAGTAATTGGTTCCCTATAGCCCTTATTTTTATTCTCCTCTCCCCACTGAAAATGTGGTTGAGGGATTCATGCTGTATTTTTCCTATACTCTACAATAATGTTAAAAATCTAGACTGTGAAATGGCCTTGTCTGAATCATGTTCTCCCACACAGGTACTTTCCAATGCAGGGATTATCAGAAATGTTCCTAGTGTTGTTAGCGTTTTTTTTTTAAAATGTTGTGGAGTTATGAGCAAGATTGGCTTCTGCATGTGAATTTTGCATGTGTAGTTCTGGAAAGCTTAGTGACTTGGAGTATTTTTTTAATTGCTGCTTAAGTGTTAGCTTGTGAGAGAGTTTCTAATGACAGGCAAATGACTTGCCTGCGGTGAGCCGGAGGATGTAGAGGAAGCCGGATACACTCTTGGATCCACAAACGCCTCTTGCAGCAGGTGGAGAAGGCAGAGGAGAAGTCCCACAGTGGGACTCCCTCAGTGAGCTCTGAGTGGTGCTAAATTATGGTTTCGAAGGAGGAAAAAAAGAGGAGAGAAGAGCTGACACTCGTCCCCTCAACCCTACTGGAGACGGGACAACAGTGTTTGGCACTGAGAGCATAAAATCCATCCACTTGACATTTTAGGAAATTTTTTTTTTCCCCCTGCTATCAGTCTGCTGACTCTTTGTTACAGACATTTAGAGTGGAAAGCCACTAGGCCTGTGTTTTTCTCCAAGTCCAAGCATACACACCTATGTTGGAACAATTTACTTGGGGGGAACTTTGCCCTGGTAGATGAATTCTGCTAATCTACTACTACTACTTGTTTCATGGTCAAGTGTGCCAATTCCTGTGTGTTTCTGTTCACTGCCATATACAAAATAATGAAAGAGAAAGATCAGTGATATAATCTGGGTGGCAGCATCATGTAAGGGTGAAAATGTTGTTTCCACTTTGATGAAGAAGGGGAGTAAGATTATCACTGGATAAAATAATTTTTTATTTTTATTTTTTATACCAAGAAATCTTCATTCACCAAAACTAAACTTTTTTGGGTGGAAACAAATGTGTTTAGCTGGAAACTATATCAGGGAAATCTTTTGGATAGTACTTGCAAGCAAAGATAAAGGGACTATTTCTTCAGCAACACCAATGGACGCTACAGTGAGCCTGGGAGAAACCTGGGGTTAAACTCAGATCCTTTAGCCTGGGATCTAATCCGAAGCCCAGTGTTGCAGTATGAAGACTGTTAGTTTTTGACCTGCCTTGGTAGGTCAAGATTTGTTGCTTTCTGTATTTCTAAGACTTTTTTTTCATATGTATATAAAATAAGCTGATAGTTCTCAAAGCTTCCTTTTTTATTTAGTGCTTGTGAAAGAAACTGGTTTCTAGCTGGGGTTCATAGAGTCATAGAATGCTTAAGGTTGGAAGGGACCTCCAGAGGTCATCTAGTCCAACCTCGCTGCACACACAGGGTCACCTAGAGCACGTGGCACAGGTTAGTGGTAATGAATTCTCTATATAGGTGTTGGGGGGGGGGGGGGGGGGGGAAAGCAAGTTATTGTGTAAAAACTTCCTTTAGAAGTTGGCTGAAACATTTTAAGTAGCACTTCCATATTTATTTTAATGAAATGAAAAAAGTAAAAGCCCTCACTGTTGTTTCTGGAATTGCTTACAGGTGCAGGAGGCACAGAACTTGGAGAAGATTGCAGTAACTGTACACTATTATGGGTTGGAAGAAAAATATGACCATGCACCAGTTTTTAACATGAAACCTGGTGTATTCATACTGCTTAGTGTCTACTGTACATTTCCAAAGGCCAAAAACCTTTTCTAAATCCCTTTATATCCCTGAATTTACTGCACTTTTTTTTAGCAAAATTTAATAACTCTGGAGATGTGGATGAGGCATGTGATGATAAAGCACGGTAGTGGTGGTGAAGACAGAACAATTAGATGAAATATTCCCTTGTGCATTGTAGTTGGTATTTTCCTAGCTGTAAAAGTGGTTTATGAATTTTTATGACCTATTTCCTGAAATATTTTAGATCTGGATTCCCTTTCATATAGTCTTGATTTGTTAATCCTGGGAAAAAAAGGCTAAAATGATTCTCTCTATCAATTATTTGTTAGAAAACTTCAAAGAGATTTTGTAATTCTAACCCAAAATTAAACTAGTAGATGCCATTAGCGCATATGCGACAGAAATGTTTATAAAAGGCTTTTTAATAGTTAAAGATTCATCTTTTAAAAGCCAGCTGAAACTCCCCATTTTGTTTCCTGTTCATAATGAATTCCTGCTCTAAGTGCTTCAAGAGTCTAAAATTAGTTAGCTAAGTTGTTGGGTTTGGTTTCTGTTGGCTCTAATGCAATTAAGAGGAAATGTGCAATGGCATAACCGTAACGGGGGGAAAACTCCCGTTACTGCTCATGCAGACCCATGTGCCTGTATGTTGCTCTACCCTCACCTCGCATCATCAGAGCAACAGGAAATACACGTGTATGGAATGCAACTGGAGAGTCCTTTAGTGACTAGTATTAAATATGGTATAGTCTTGATAATTCAGAAATACTCTTTTGATGGAGAACATGCAAGTGATTTTTGCTTCTTTTTTATTCAGTTTTTCAAGATATTCTGAGTTCACTGTGCATTTGGGGCGTAATAGAAATGTTATTCAGGGCCTTCACATATGTTTTTGAGCTTTGGATTAATGTATGCAATTCAATTACATAGCTGCATATATATTTTTGCATTGTAAAAGGTAAATGGACTTTATTTTAGGACAAGAGCTAGATAATTCAGAATCTTACCTGGTCAACATGCAGCTCCTTAAGTTAATTTCATGTGCAGTAAGTTAAATGGAAATAGTAAGCCATAAAAGTATGCTTTTTGTTGTTGTTTTGCTTGTTTGTTTTTTTAATTGTATCGCTGCCCTGTTCGCTCTTTTTGAAAGGAAAAAATGAAATATTAAAGCTATTGCATTCTTTTTTTTTTTTACATATAATAAAATTAGGCTTTCTTGCTAGCGTAAGCCTTGTAGGAAAGCAGTATGCAAATCGCAGAATCTTTAGGGTTGGAAGTGACCTCTAGAGATCATCTAGTCCAACCCTCCTGCTCCAGCAGGGACAACTAGAGCACATGGCACAGGGTGGCATCCAGACAGGTAGACCCAGACAGGAAAAATTATTTTAATGATTTTTCTTCTCCCCATGCGGATTCATTGTTCTAGCTTCTGTTTTTGCTAGGGTGAAGGACAATAGAAATTCCAACAGTGCTTGCTTAAATAAATTTAGAAAACATACCTCACGTGTCAGAAACAGGTGTCTGGAGTTCTCTATGTAGGCATACGATTGGCGTGAGGTTTTGCAAATGTAGATTCATTTTATATCCTTCTGATATTAGTGTCTCTGGGTTACATCTCAACCTATCCTGCAAGGTAATGAACCCTAGGAGTTCAAAAGGAAAATACAAGGAGTTGGTATTCTGGTAACGGAAGCAAAAATAGAAGTTTGTGGCAAAACTGTAGGAGGGAGAAGCAGCAGTGCAAATACACCCGGAAATACCGTCCGGAAGAGCATCCGGGCAGAAGAGGGGTGGTCGCTGCCGAAACAACTCCTCTGCCAAGTGCTGTTCTGAAAAATCTCCAGCCCTTGCGCGTCTCTGAGGGTCGCTCGTTAGTACAAAGTCTAGAGTGAAGTGGTGCTGAGCTCCAAGGGAAGCTGCAACCTTTCTGTGAATATCCAAGTCCAGGATTTTAGCCGTGGTACCATTTGAGAATACACCTGTCTACACACATGCATTAATGGTTCCATTTTGTCTTCAGTAGGTGTATTCGCCTTAACAGCCAGCCTATGATTCCCATTGAAAAAGATATATGAATTTTAATTTACATCTGTGGCTTCCATATTTAAAAATTATTCCTTGAGGAAAAGGTATCATACTTGATTGCTAGAGAACTTATAACTGCTTTGCATAACACAATATATTGGGTGACAATTTCTATTATTTTTACAGGGTCCATTCAGTTTAATTACAATTTACCACTCAACTGTATCATTCTGTTTATGCTAATTTTAAAGTAATTCTCGCTTTTGCTGTATTAGCTATCTATGACTGGTAAAAAGTATATTTAATTAATAGTCTGCATGTTGCTACAGCTAAACTTTAATCTCATTTGATTTTTTTAGAGTAATGTGCTAGTAGACATCTTAATCTTTTGAGTTGCAACATGATAAAGAAATTTATTATCCCGTTATAAAGTTCTCAATTGGGAAGGAATTTCCATTTAATGCATTTAATACACAGTGGTGACTCCTATTTGAAAAAAAAAAAAGTTAGTTTGGACATAAGTTAGTTTGGACATAAGTTAGTTTGGACATAAGTTAGTTTGGACATAAGTTAGTTTGGACATAAGTT